>OZ010580.1:897500-1042500 GCA_963932145.1 Acanthosepion lycidas
GATTTCATGTCTTTATGCAGGATTTCATGATGTGCATGATTGGTGAAATGTAGCAAAAAGCATTTACTATCCAGGTAAATGGCTATTTGAGTAAATTGAACTTAGATATTTCATATAAATATTACATGAATTCTATATTGGTATCTACTTGATCTGGCAGAATGTCATTTATTCACATTTTGTGTTAATAGGAAATAACTTGTTCACAGCAACTTAGACTGATTTGCTGGATATCTTAAAATGTACTTTGTGCATTCTCCTTTTGAAATCCTCTCAGTGGATTTGGATGCTATAAACCAGGGCTTTCCAATGACATAATGAAGTACAAACCAGTAACTACTACAACGCAAAGATGTTTATCGATTTCAATTTTCATTATCTGTCTGTATTTCTGAGATGTATTATGTACGTTATTTGGACTATTGTCCTCATCTTTGTCGCCATATTTATTACGTTTCGGCATTGTTCAGGTGGTGAATCCTCTTTCGCTTACTGGGGTAGACTGTTCTAATTCTGCGCAATGTTTAATGGATGTCAGTTATCTCCTGTTAATTTCTCCACTGCCTTAACCGGCTATTGAACTCACACTCTTTGAGTCCTGTCACTGGATCTAACCAATGGCTTTATCCACTGTGCCATAGTGTCCTTGAGGACATCTGTGTATTATAAACATAATGTCTCAGCAACCATTTTTACCAGTGCTCATATTGCAATTTTTGCTGTTATCATTACATGTTTTTACCAGAGCTCATATTGCAACTTTTTGTTATCGCTTTTCTCTGGCACTCCTTATTACTGGTTCCCATATTGTATTCATTTCTATGCTTGGTCAGCTCAGATTTTTGTGGCCTAGCATATGTGCTGATTCCTTAAGTTTACAAATTTTCCAATGGTGTTCCCTGTCTGATCTCAACATGAGCCCACAGAGGGCGGTGATCTAAGATATGAAAAAATAGTATGTTCATTCAGTTGTTTTTCATTATAGTCTTTATTTCCATGGACCGAATTTATTATAATTTAAGTACAGATTTGAAATCGACATTTGATGTAATAAAGTACATTGGTTTGATCAAAAGTTATCTCTGCTGCCTAGTGAAATGTGATGTTTCCTATAATTTTGATTTTTTAACTTCTCAGATTATCTTTATTTTTTTCTATTTTCTTTGCAGGAATTTAAAAAAAAAATTTATATTCTGAAATGATCTGTAAAACTTTTGCTCTGATAGAGAAGTTTGGACAATTTTATATATATATATATATATATATTATTTATTTTATTTATTTATTTTTTTTCTCCCCCATTTCAGGTCATGAGATGCAACCATACATTAGTTTAGTTGTGACACATCTTATAGATATCATTAATCGACCTAACACTCCAAAAACTCTGCTTGAAAACACAGGTAAGCCTTCCTTTTTAAACTTTTATATATGGAATTTTAGAAATATATGTAATTTTTCTCTTGGTATAAACTGAATTCTTATACTTAGTTTTAGCATTTAAAACTGTTTTCCTGCTTTGTGGAATGTGGGTTTTCTGTGCTGCTGCTAATAGCATGCTCTATATATATATATATATATATATACACACACACAATATGCCCCAAGATAAATAACCCTTAACATCACTTATATGGCTATAATCTACTGGCTGTTTTGGGGAATTAAACAGATATCTACCTCTCATCGACTTGCACACCATTTGCAATAGCACAACCAAAATCTTTGTAAATGGTTAGATTTGCCAAAAGTGCTTGGAACGGTTATTTGGATGATTTTCTATACACGCCAAAGAAAAAAGAAAAAAAAAAATCTTCACATGGAAGAAAAACATAAGTAAATTGTTAGTCATTTTTTAAAGAAACCTGTTATATCTTGAGATAATCAGTTTTTTTTTTTTTTTTTTTTTTCCCCCCAGTACTGAACAACACCCTTCACTGAAGTTCCTTTTGACATTAACAAAATTTCAATTCTGTTGTTGAAAATGTAATTTAGAATTGCAGAAAAGCTTATTTAAGAGACTTCACATTTAAAGCTTTCAGCTAATAGTGTGATAAAATCCAAGGGTTGGACCATTTCTTTATTGTTGTGACTTGTCACTTAGTGGCCTCAACATACCTTAATCTCTAAGATTTTCCTGGAATCTTCTATAAATGGCTTTCTTGGTGAACAGGAGACAAATATACAGGGCAAATGCTGAAAGACAAACAATTCCACCTTTTCATTTTTGACTTTCTCTTCCAAAAGATTCAGGCAAATTATTGGATTCATCTGCCATTTCTCTCTCTCTCTCTCTCTCTCTCTCTCTGCTTTGTGCTGCAATGTAAATGTTGCTAAGATTCTATTTTTAGTGATTTTTATTTTTTTTTTATTTATTTTTTTTTTTATAATTATTTTTATGTTGATTCATTTTTTTCTTTCCAGCTGATTTAATTTAAATTCATTCTGATTGCATTTAATTTGTATGTTTTGATTTGTTTTTTTTTTTTTTTTTTTTTTTTTGTTTTCTTCCCGATATATTTGATCCCCGTCTTGTCACCATGGTAACATAGCGATAACAATTGGTCGCCTTGGTTTAGTATGTCCGCAAGAAGTCGCCCCTATGTTACAACAGTTTATCAGGCAGTGGTGTGTAAAACCTTTTTTTTATTTCTATTCTCTTTTCTCTTTTCGTTTTAATTACATCTTTTTCAGTCATGTTCTTACTGTATTTACTTACTGATGCCTCTCTACCTGTCTATGCCGCATTCAAATATTCGGCATAGATGTGTACAGAAGTCAAACTATTTAACAATTTATTTATATATGGTTTATATTTTGTTTGTTTTCTTTCTTCCTCATAATCAGTTTCCTAACTTTTTATTTATTCGTCAGATTTTTTTTTTTTTTTTTTTAATTTCCCTCATCACCAATGTTTTAATCCTTAAAAAATATTGAATCATAATGTTGGCTATGCAAGTAACCTTTCCCTTCATTTTTATTTTTTATTTATTTTTTTTTTTCCTCAATGTTTATGTATTGCATAGTGGGGGGGGTCCCCAAATCATAATTTTACTTCAAATATATAAAATAAGCAGTTAATCATTATCAATAACATTTTTCATATATGCACACACAGGAGGGGAACATCTTTTGATTAATCTGCTCCTGCTCAATAAAAAATGTGTTCAAATTAGCTTGGGAGATAAAATAAACTTTTATTCTTGTACAAATTTCAGAGGATCCAATTCATAATCCTACTTAACAATATTTTTCCTTTTTAAAAGAAAAAAAGTTCAATTCTAGGAATTGAAATTTTGTTTCTATTTATTATATTTCTTGGCTCTTCAGTTATACCAATTGAAAAGATGCTTTTTTTTTTTTTTAAAAATAAAAACCTGTTCTTCATGTGATATAAGACTAGTTGTTTCTCTAATGTTTGGTATATTAACCAACAGGATAACAGTTACCAAACTGTCTTGAATCTCTAGGAGCAAAATATTCTTGTTCAGCATTTAACCAAGAGCATTGGTTTATTCACTTAAGTTTTTTTGTAGATTCTGTTGATTTGATTTAGTACATTCATTTTTGGAGAAGGGGTTTGCATGCTCAGTTCATGTACATATTTTTCTCTTTTCACCCCCTCCCCTCCAAGAAAATCCTATTTTATTTGCTATAAACCAGAAAATAATGAAACTGGAATTAATAAATTCCTCTTATTTCTATTTGAATTTCTGGGATAAGTTATCTTGATTTACATTGCCATGTTTTATCTGTTGTGCCTTCTGGCATTCATGTGTCAGTTGATTTGGATAACTTCACAGGACAATAACCCAAGTGGATCCAAGCATTGATTCATAAACTTGGTAACTTTGTAATTGTGAGTTCAATCCCTGAGCCAGGTAGTAGAAACTCAGATTCCGACATATGGAAACTGGACAAGCAATAACTGGGCAGTACTAAATGAGATGGGATATCCAAAGATATGTTCAGTGGAATGAGAATAATTTAGCCCTGGCAGTTAAATAAAGGGTCTGATATTTTTTTATTTTATTTTTTATTTTATTTTATTTTTATTTTTTTTTAATCACAAATATTTATTTTTCAACAATAACTATTCAGTGCTATTTTTTTTCCTATGTCTGGTTTACTTTTCAACTTTGGCATCAGAGGGAAAATGTTATGTTCCTTCTTCACCCTTTCAGTTTGGCAAATGATCCAAAGCTTGGCATTGGGGGGTGGCTGTACAACAAATGTGACTTGTGCTTCTTGCTAGTTTCAGCTTGTTAGATGTAATTTGTTTTATGAACTTTAAGAAAAGTTTAGTCTATTTTTATTGCTAAAACCTTTTTATCTCCACTGTTATCAACACCGTGAGATAGTGGCCTTACTTATCTATCAGTCCTTATGTGAATCTGAAGGGGTGCTGAAAAGTTCTTGAACTGACTCTGAGACTCTTAAAAAAAAAATAAATTTAAAAAAAAAAAAAAAAAAAACTTCAGATTTTTGAAAGTTAATCTGTTAAGGGCTTTTTAAGCACCTCTCTGTGTATGTTATATATATATATATATATATATATAATTTTTTTTTTTTTTTTTTTTTTTTTAAATCATTTTGTTTGCATTTCTTCCCTATAAAAATGCACCACTGCCATTTTTTCTCCCCCCCCCCTTTTTTTTTCTTAAGGAAATTGTAATTGTTGACATTGAAGTGTGGATCCTTTTGGAATTCCTCTTCCAAAGTTTGTTTTTCTTTGTTGTACACTTTCATATGCATGGTACAAAGGTTAAATTGAGAGATATATATATAATACACACGTGCACTAGTAAGGTTATATATTTTGCAACGATTTTAAGTAAACTTACTTTTGATAGATAAAACTGACATCACTTTGTTTTTAGCGATGAATTGTAATAAAGGAAAATGCAGAATTTTGTTTTTAAACATATATATATATAATATATATGTTCTTTTAATTTGGTTTTTGCCTTATGAGTTCCTGTTATATTCTGCTGATTGTCTCTAATGTCTTTTCCTTTTTCTTTTTCTTTTTTTTTTTTTTTTTTTTTTTTTTTTTTTTTTCTTCTGATTTTTGGAATAACGGATGCAAAGGGGGGGGATATTGGGCTGGGCATTTGTTGTGCCTTTTTGTGCTTTTTATTTAAGCAGTACTGATGGCTGAAATCCAGCACTGGATGGTGAGAATTGAAACGAAAACCAACCCTTTTAACCTCCAAACACAATTTCTGTTCCTCAAATTTGGATTAATTGAAAAGGACTAAAAAAAAAAAAAAAATTTTTTAATTCCCTCCTTTCCCTTTTATTCTTGCAGCTAATCTTTCTTATGTTCAGTCTTTTTAAACATTGAAATGTAATAGTTTCAAATGCTTACTTGTTTTAATGGAAACTGATTGTGGGGAGACTTTTTCTGATTGTCACCTTTTTCTAATCCCTTACTTGTCACCTATTTCTTCCCCTTGTATGCTTGCTCTTGAGTGTAGAGGAGCAAGATACATATTTTTTAATTTGATTCCACCACCTGTTCACTTTAAATGTATGGCAAGAAAAGGTTTTGCATTTTATTTTCCTTAAAGAGCAAAATAGTCCTCCTTTGTCAGGTTCATCATTTTTCATAATGTATGCACACGCATATGTTCCAATAACTTGGACTGATTTTAAATGTGAATTAAGTTTAAGTGTCTAATGATTTTTTTTTTTTTTTTTTTTTTTCTCTTTCAGATTTAACAACTTAAGTCTTTGGTAATCTTTACATGGTTGAAATTACCAATCAAACAATCAATATTGAAGTTTATTACGGAAATGCTTTCACGCACTTTATATATATATATATATATATATATATATAATATTTTTTTTTTTTTTTTTTTTTTTTTTTTTTTTTGTCAACATAATCAACCAACTGAGAGTGCAATTGGAAACACTAATGTTGTTGTGGAGAGGTTCAATTCCTATGCATGGTGATGGATAGGGGTGTCTGGATTTTTGGCCACATTCTTGTGCACTGTACCAATGTTTTCAGCTGACTGGTGTAAATGAACATGTAATGGTGTTTTCACATTTGCCACCGGCCCAGTTTGTTTGAATTTACAATTTTTCCAATTGCACTCTTGAAACTTTAACGCATTGTTTGATTGTTAATCTTTCCTTCATTGAAATTGCCAAAAGCTTAAGTTATTAAATCTAAAAGAAAAATCATTGGGCACTTGAACTTAATTCACATTTAAAATCGGTCCAAGTTATTACAAACACTTTGTATGTATTTGTGCGGCAGAGGTGCCTCTTGCATAATGTCAAGACATTAGTGACAGTGGTGTCTTTATCTTGGTCTTACCATCATATGGGAGGATATTTCTGCCACACCAATTGCTAATCTAGTGAGGAGGGAGTAGAGGATGATTTTAATTTTTTATTTTTGAATGTTAGCCCAGCCTCCAGGTGAGACTAAAAAAAAAAAAAAAAAAAACTGGGTCATTGGGATATATATAAGTGCTTAAGATCTTGTGGAGGGGAAATTGGATTTTGTTTAATTATGACATTAAAAAAAAAAAATTGCCACATCTCTTATTCTGGATGGAGACATTGGATTGTGCAATGTACAACTTATTGAATATTTTTATCAGTTAAAGGATTTAATTTCAATTTAAAAAAAAACAAAAAAAACACTTTTCCCCAAACAAAATATTCATTAATTTGAGATTGCCTTACGCAGTCCTTTCCTTCTGTTCAGTCTTCTTTTTCCATTTTGTCTTGATTTTGTTTTAAAAACTTTTTTTGGTTTGGCATTACTTGCTCCAGGTGTACTTCCCTGCGTAATATCAGAGACAATGAAGAAAAAGATTCTGCTTTCCGTGGCGTCTGCAATATGATCAATGTCAACCCAGGTGGTGTTGTGCAGGACTTTATTTTCTTCTGTGATGCTGTTGCTTCATGGATGCATCCCAAGCATGATCTGAAAGACATGTTCTACAAGGTACAATAAGCATCTAGATCATTTCTGACTTTTTTTTCTTAGTCAAGTTTGTCACTGTGCAATCTCCAAAAAAAACCAAAATCTCTTTAACCTTTACCTTTCCCTCAAATTGTTAGATTTCATCTGATTTTGACAAATATAAGTTACTGCTGCATGGAGCCTTTTACTGCAAGAGATGATTGATTTAAATTACAGCTGAAGCTTGGTCTTTTGCTTAGGCTGTAAATTGAACCCTCACTAAAAACTTATGTATTACAAACCTGCTCCAGGGTCCTATTAGTAACTTCAGAAAACTTGACCATAGCCCTAGCCTTTGTGTTATGCAATGATGACCAAATAAGATATTTGGTGAATTATGAGGATCAGTTAAAAACTAATACCTATTCTTTAATTTCAACGTGCTTAATATTAGAAGCACACAAAGCATGTCAAAATAAACCTAAAATTCTTGGGATTCCAAATCTAGTCTTTAATATAATCTTTTGATTGCCTTCATTCAAAGATAAAATACAACAATGTAGATCTGCTTTGTGTGAGTTGGCTATCTTGCTATTGGAGTACTACTGTTTATTAGGAATCAAAAGCTCTGAAAGTTACTTCCAGGTTAGCTTAGTGTATTGGGGCAAGGTTTTCCAGCCATGTTGGACCTTGCATTGTCTTGTTGCAAAAGCACCTCGCTTGTATTGCTAGTTGGATTGCTTAGTATAAATGCTAATAACATCACCTGAAAGTGACGGACACTGGACTTTGGGATTAAAAGGTGTTAAGTTTGGGCTGTCTAACTACAATGATCTTTTGCTTGTTTATGATGGACTTGGATCTATCAATTTTTGGAACCTGTTCTGTACAGTCCTTCTGAATAGTAAAGAGACTTGAACTGTAGGTATGACTGACTTGACTGATAACTTTGTAATAATGATTGTCATTAGCCCGTTTGACTTTTATCATTTTTTTTCATAGCTGCAGTAAGAACAGACTTTAGTAGCAGGCTTTCTCCTTAAGATTATCATTTCTTTGCACTGAAGGGGTGGTAGTACTCATTAGGGTCCCAGCTATAGGCAAATAGTGCCCCCCCCCCCAAACAAAAAACCATTATGAATGTATACTAATAGATTTTTGTAGTAAAAATGACCAGCAATAGATTTTTGTAGTTGAAGGCATTCAAAACTTAGATTTTGGCATTAAATAACCCACAGAAGTTGATATATTACCAACATTTCTTCCAAATTACAAAGATAACTCTTAATTTCTTCTAATGAAAAGTCATTTTGTCTCTTAAAGTCACTGCTTTTGAAAAAACTGTTAATACAAATTTGTGTGCTTGTATTTAAATGAATAAAAGAATAAAGATGTCAGTAGTACATTTCTTGCTTGCAAATTGAAAATGGGCAAAATCTTTCTACTTTTCCCTTTTTAAAATTTTTCTCTTCTCTTTAGATTCTTCATGGATTCAAGCAACAGGTTGGAGATGAGAATTGGGCCAAGTTCTCTGATCAGTTTCCGCAGCCACTCAGAGAACGGCTTGCTGTTAATTATGGCGTTTGATCATCTGCTCATCAAAGATGGTAGGCATTAAATTATACAGTTTGACTGCATCAAAACAACCAGTTTGTCCCAAAGAACTAGGGAAAATTTTTTCATTTGCACATAGTGACCAATACAATATTTACAAACTTGTACCTGCACTGATAACTGGGGCTGTGAGTTGGACAGTGAATCTATTTTCTTGGCAGATTTTGGTTTCATAGAATTTTTACTCCAATTAAATTGTTTCTTTTTATGTATATAAATGAAAATCTCATGTTGCTGAGATTTATTACATTTTCATAATGAAATATTCAAGTTTTTTTTTTTTTTTTTTTTTTTTTTTTTTACTAGTGTATTTGAATGTAAATTTTTTTCCTCTTCCCAAAATTGTTTATCAAATGGTTTAAGGAAAATATTTTATTCCCTCACCATCATTTGACTTAAATGTGATTATTTTTGTAAAGTACAAAAAAAAAAAAAAAAAAACTTTGACAACTGCTTCTCAGAATGGAAATACTATTCTTTTATTGTAATTCTACACCTTGTTTAAGATTAAATTTAATGACAAATATTTTTAATAACTTTCTCATTCATTTTGTAGTATAAAACTATTACACTTCACTTAAATAAACTAAAGTGGAAAAACGATTTCTTTTAAATTTTTAAATGATCTACAGCACCAAACTATTGCCAACTCATGTTGAAACTAAAATGCATCATTCTCAGTGGGAAGTGTTGAAATAGGTCTCCAGTTCTAGCTCTTATTTGCACTATGAGTAAACCTGTAGTATAGAATGCCATGATATATAGCCAACTAGATTGCATAATGTCTATATTTCTGAGATGAGGTATTGTAACTGTTGACATTATTTACGTCATTTGGACTGTTGTCCTCATCTTTGTCATATTGCAATGTTTCGGCATTTGCACTCTGCTTTCTTCAGGTGATATATGTTGGAATTTTGAACTGAACCCTTTTGGCTAACGTGTACATAAAATACTTTGAGGAAATGGCATTAGAATCAACCTCACTTAACTATGGCTGAGATACATCGATGATGCCTTCACTTTCATACTCTGGCTCCAACAGGAAGAAGTTCAACTACTACTAAACCATATGCTTGATCGATGGTTTTATTGAATTCATAAGTGGTGACCCAGACATGGGCAAGGAATGGTAAGTATAAGCAGTAACCTACAGCATAGCAACACCAGGAAAAAAAATCTGGCATGGTTGACCCCTACACAGTGGGAAACGGGAGCTCTTCACCCTCTGGAGGAAGTTGAAATAGTAGACAGAACATCTCTGGAAAATACAAATCTTAAGGGGTCATTGCATATGCTAGGCTACAAAAATCTAAGCCAGCCAATCATCGACATGAATACAATGTGGGAACCAGTAATACAAGGAGTTAGAGAAAAAACAATATCTATATATAAGCAAGCTCTGTCTGTCTGGTGTTTCAGTTTTTTTACTGACACATTAGGTTTATAAAGTCTCAAATTCACTGACTGATGTGTCAAGGACATGTGACCTTGCAGCAGAGACCAAAAACTTCCAAGAGTTGAGTTACTAAAGGGAATATGGCAATAAGTCTGAACCATGTAAATAAATTTTATAACTGTTTTTAAATTCCTGCTCCAAAATTGTTAAAAATAAATTTGAAAACTTCTTTATAGGATGTAATCTTGCTGACTTGTTTCTTTGTCTTTTATCTAAATATGATTTTTTTTTTCTTTCTTTTCAGGGAAGGGGTTCTAGGGATGGTCATCAAGCAACCGGGGCAGCAGCAGCAGGGGCGGCAGTAGCGGCGGCAGCAGCAGCAGCCTTAATCTCATGGCTACTACTCCAGGGGGCCGTCCATACAAGGGTTGGCGTAGGGGAGGGTAGGGCCAGCTCAGCTAAGTCAGGAGGGGGGTGGGTCCCTGCAAACGACAGTTCCCCAGATCGGAGGAGTTTAAAAATAACTATTACTATTACAAGTAACAAACCGGGGGGGGTGGATAAGATTTAGATCCATCTATGACCTAATTGCTACTACCACTACTATTAATATTATTACTACTACTACTACTACTACTACTTGGGGATCGTCTGGTGTCCCTGCAGCAGTCTATGAAATAAAAAGGAAAATAAAGGAAGGAAAGGAACAAAACCCAAAAAAAAAATTTTTAAATGCAAAAGTTAAAAATTAGTTCAAAAGAGAAATGGAAAAAAAAATCCAATCTATTTGAGCTCAATCAGCTTCATGGGGGAGGGATTGTCATTCATTGGGAGGGATTTAACATGTTTCTTGTCCTACAGTGTCTGCATTCTGCCTCTGCCAACCAAAAAAAAAAAAGAAAAAAAAAGAAATTGATGCCACCACTCCAGCACGCAGCTATAGCAGTCATAAGGCATTTCTTCTTCTTCTTATCAAGCACTTCTCTTCCTCCTCCTCCTCCATTATTAATTCTTATATTTTTTTCCCTCTCTATTTTCTTTATCATTTTTGTCACCCACCCAGCAGTTGTAACATCACTTAACCCCTTTTGTCATTCTAGAGTGCGTGACACACACACACACACACACAATATATATATATATATATATATATATATATATATATATACACACACACACTGTGGCTGGCCACTTGATACATTTAAAATAAATACACAAACTGTGATGTATGCATGCACATACGCATAGCCACGTAGTAAATAAACACCTGTTGAATATTTTTGAACATGCATGAAGCCACAAATTTGGGTTCTAAAATGGCTACAAATCTGGCCAGTTTTGACCAGGTTACACACCTCAGGTTACACACCTCCTGGTGGATGTGGGTGAAGGACTTAACTCTTATATTATGGCAATGACAACCACCATAGTGGCTTACAATAGCTTGAAGATTTGGCACAAGTGGTAACATAACAGTCTAACAACTGTCATACAAATAACATTCTTGTTGCCCTTACAAAAAACCTGTTAAGGAGTATCAAATATTTAAAGGAAAAAAAAAGGCTCCTCTTCCTCATTAGAGAAAATGATAGCCACTTGTCTCTTTGATGTGGATAGTGGGGGGGGGGCAATAGAAATGAAGACCATAACAAAGGAAGCTGGGCAAACCGCAATTAATAACAATACTTGCTCTTTCTATTGGTTGAGGTAGATGATTCCTCTTTGGAAAGGCAAGACTTGAGAGGAAACTACTCGATGTTTGACGCTTTGCATTTCATCTCTACACATTCCCTGCAAGAGAATTTTCAATTCCTTATTTACTACAGTCTCAATTTTCTTATTCAACTTTTCAAGTCTTCCTTTGGGATTTGGTGCTGACATTGGGCACCGTTTCTGTTAGAAATGGCTCTTTTTTTTTTTTTTTTTTTTTTTATTTATGAAACCCACTACTCCAAACCAGACTTAATTTTATATTACATAGACAGTAAATTTTGACAAATCCTTATTTTTGAAAGTGAAATTGGTTTCTTTACATTCTTTCAACGAAATATAATTTTGTTTGCAATTTAAATTCTTGGTGTAGTGTATTTAATGGTTGTGCCTGGGAACTTCTCTAAAGAAATAAGTTTTGTATAAAATAAATGAATAAATTTACATTCATTCCCAATCTGTGATATAAGTTTCTCTTTTCAATGTTTTCTTAATTATTTTTGTTAAATTTTTAAACAAAAATTTGAGTAACTTGAATTTCAAGTAACTGTCAAAATGTGACATTTAAAAAAAAAAAAAAAAAAAAATTTGGGCCAGAAAGAAAATCTTTCTGTTTTTAAAAATTTATTTTCTTTCTCTTTGAAATGTGAACGAGATGTAAATTAACCAAGTGAGATAGTAAGAGATTGTTGAATGGATTTGACTTGACATAACTTATCGTTGTTACCAAACCATTCATGTCTACTCTTTTCTTTGCTTTGGGGTGGGGGTTACATTTCTTTTCAAAGAAGTGATTTATTTTTTTATGCTTGAATTAGTTTAATTAAATTCTCAAACAATTGGGTGGGGGGCTCTTATTTTTGCAAACTTTATGGTCACTTAAGCTGATTAAATGCATTAATTTCTGCCACTTTTATATTGTTACTTCCAACCTGAGTTTTCTCCTTCAGGCATAGTACTGTACTATGGTGGTTGTCATGGGTGGGGTGCAGTGGTGGGGGTTAGCAAGGCTAGTCAATGTAGAATTTAAAATCATTTGTCAATCCAATGCTGTCATTATCCTGATTTAAGCTACAGCCAAGGTGACAATTTTCTACCTGTTTCTGGCCCTATGTTTTGACCTCTGCCCCTGATGATAAACATGCACACTTTCCTTTTTCATTATGCTAGTCTCTTACTGAAAGCTTCCCCCCCCCCAACTTCGATTATTAAATCTTTAAAGTTGTAAATTGTGTAGCAGCAACAAGTATGTAAAAGTTGTTTTGATTAGGCCATTGGGGATAATTGCTGGCATGGATGGGAGGGTGGGTGGTGCTCTTACCCAAGCATGTGACAAACTTGTATGATTGAGATGTTAGTTCGACTTGGACTGATTTTTCTTTTTCCTCATGTGATGCATGCAAAATAAACAGATAGCAAAAGAAAAAGGGTTTTTTTTTTTTTTTTTTTTTTTCCTCTCTGTAACAAATTTTACTAATGAACTGGTTTGGATTTCCTTATAAAGTGACTTGTGTTTAATCTACCTTTTATCATGATGTATAAAACTTATATGGAAACTCAAAAAAAAAAAAAAAATCCTAATGCAAATTTTGTAATTGATTTAAATTTTATTCATTTTGGTGAAAATTTTTTCTTACAATCTGTAATCATCTTCCTTAATTAATTCTCCTTCTGCCAAACAATCTTTTATCCACTGGGAAGAGATGATGTGGAACTTCTGGGTCTGTTGACGACGTATATCTTTAAAAAAGTAGAGTCTTGAGAGGTCACTGCAAAGATAAAATTAGATTTCTTTCAAATGTTAAATACCTCATATAGGCAGAACAAAAACTGTCAGGTATGTTTCAAAGCAATGCCTTGCAAAAGAAAATTAAGTGACATGATTTAGAGGAAAAAAAAATAACCATTTTATTTAAAATTATTTCCAAACAGTTACTGACAAATCTGATGCAAGGTTAAACTGGAATATAAACCCCTGCCCCAAAGCAAAAAAAAAAAAACTCACCCTTTGTCTATGATAACATGTGATACGTTATTAGTTAAGATTGGTTCAATAGAGGCTCCAAAATATCTGAGTTCTAAAGCCAATAAATCCAAAGGTGAATGAGGAATTTGTGTAGTGGTCACAAGTGGATCCAATTTGTTGTCAATATAAACTCTAACAAAGAAAAAAAAACAACAATTTGGTTAAAGTTGGTTTCTGAGAAAAAGAAGAAAATTCCAGCTGCAATTTAAAGTGCTTTTCAGACATGGATGAATAAATAGGTTCACTTGAAATTAGTCTAAGGTACTTAAGATGCCTCAGTTACCATTTTAAAAAAAAAAAAAAAAAAAAATGGGGAAGGGGTTAATGAATTCGGTTTCAACAGAACTTTAGACTAACCTGCAAAATCGGAATAATCCATATGGAGACTCATCTTGAAAATATTCCTCTTCCACGTCTGCAATTTCTGAAGAGGTCAGCCGTGGGAAGCCACTCTAGAGGGAGGGAAAAATTGATGTTTTAATCATTTTTACTCATGATTATGTAAAAACACTGGTTGTAGGTAGGGAAGTTGTTTACCTGGTCAATGTTATTGAAAACTTGTTTCAAATCTGCAATTGTTGATGGTTGTGTGTAACTGTCACCAAATTGATCAAAATCCTTTTGAAAATGAGTTACAGTTCCTTGAGAAGCATGGATCATGTCTTGTGGTGTCCTGCATGGCAAGTTTAGTTTAATTAACACTTGTTTCTAAGAGTGACAAAAAGAATTTCACTTAGCCATATTTCTTTGCAAGGGTTGAAGATTTATAATGAAACTTGACAATGTTTAGTTTTGTATCATTAAAAAACTAATAAAGCAGCATTTAGTTAAGATGAAATTTTGCAGAGAAATTTCTAAACTCTCCATCAAAGAAAATCATTTCTGAAACTTTTTTTTTTTTTTATTACCATCTTTGCATTTCAAAATGACTTGTTCTCTTGACAACGCTTACGGGGTAGGAGTGTGCACTGCAAATTTGGATTTGTCGAGCTATTAAAAATGTGATAACCAATTAAGGCAATTTAAAAAAAAAAACAAACAAAATATGAAGATTTTTTTTTTTTTTTGTCAGTGTTTCAAAATTAGCAGTGCCACTCACCATGGGAACAACTGAAAAGCTTGAGCACATTTCAGAAACCAAGATACTTTGACAATGTCATGAGAATTTGCTTTCACCAAATTATTTACTCGAACTGTCACTTTGTCAGCCAAAACAAAGTTTGTGATGGAATCTGGGGGAGGAAAAAAAAAAAAATTGATTTCAGCATTTCGTCAAATTTCCTCCTGTTATAAAATATGAATTGGTAAAATAGTGAATTAGAAATTTGAAGAATAAAAAAAATCAGCTAGCTTAACTCGATCAATGGAAATATTTATGATTGTAAAATGATTTCAGGCTCATTGGGCCTGACTTCCTAATGAAATGATTGTTTTTTTTTTTTCAAATTTCTCTTTAAAAGTCATAATTCAACTGGAACATTAATGAATCAAAAATCTTTCAGGATTGAAACTTACCTGGGTTCTGGACAACTTTGCCTCCAAATTTTACAATCAATTTCTCAAGTTCAGCCTTTGAACATTCTTTGGATCCATTGTAAACACAAATCTCCTTATTGGATAACATGTCTGATTCCTGTACAAAATATAATTTTAGTTTACATTTACAGATTCATTTTCAACATAGAAATATTTGCTAGTAAGTCAGCCATGGTTCAAATTGAATAAATGTTGCTCTTTACCCAATTTTTTTTTTTTTTTTTTTTTTTTTTTCAGCTTGATGTGAAAAAAATGAATTTTGTGAAATGCAAAATATCGGGTCAGAAAATTTCAGTTTTTTTAAGCAAAATTCAAAAATTGATATACAACCACATGCCGTTTTGTTCCATTGCTTCAAATATGGTGAAAAGCAGTTTCATGATTTTCTAGAAGCTGTAAGAATTTCTGTCCTGATGGAAGATGACATCCTTCCACTTGATCAATTCCAGATGCTGTTCATTGATTGCTCCTTTTAATCAGTCGAATTAGGAATAATATTTGTCTGATATTGTGGAAAGAATTGTGATCATATAATGAGGCCCTTGTCCAGCATTCTATCAACACTGCCAATTAACTACTACACATTGTCTATTCTTACGTCAATGTGAGCCAAAAACTCAGGAAGGGTCCCACAGCTGTTTGAGGGTTCCTATAAGCCCACTAAAATAAAGTCAATTCATGTCAGCTATGGTAACAATCACAAAAATAGCAAAAGTCATTGTCACTAATTTCTCTGAAAAAAAAAAAAAATTTTTTCATACTTTTATAGGTGGTAAAATATTGAAAAATGACTTGTCATCATCTGAACACCATGAAACTAGGAATTTTCTGAAAGCAAACAATGTGTTCTTTCATTTAAAAGTAAAATTGCCTGGTGTAAATGACAATTTTTTTTTCAATGGGGTAAAATGTGAAAATTTTGCATTTTTTCTAGTTCTAAACAAAAATTTTCCCCAATAATGGGAAATTAACCATTGAGAGGGAGGGAATCATAAATTATTTCAGGCATAGACTTTGAAGGAAAAAAAAAAAAAAAACTTCCCAGGGGATCAAAATGTGACAAAGTCCATTAGCAATTTTCAATTATGTCACCATCCGGTTAAAAAAAAAATTGGCAGAATATTTTGTTTTAGTGTCATGTTGGATTTTCCTATATGACAAAAACTGGCATTTTAAACAGCCATGTCCATAGGGATGAAAGATAAAAAGACATGCCATGGTGAGAAGTGATGACTTGACACTTGTTTTCAACATTAGTAGTATGTGTTTACTGAGGGCTTCTGTCCTGACATTAGACAACTCTCTAACAGATTGGACTGATCAGATCTTCCTTCTACCAACTCTATCCATCTGAACATGATATGTGGCCAATAAATAGTTGGGTATAGTATTGAAATTACCCAAAGGGCAGTTTGTTCCCCACCAGAGGAACTGACAACTTCAATCTCAACTATGATTTAATATATAGACCAACAACTGAAAATCAATGCTCAGTTGTTCAACCCCAAATACTTCTTGTTTACTCTTCTGTTTCCTTTCAGTCAACTGCTGTGAGCATATCTCAGACTGCCACTGAAACACTTAGGTATGAGATTTTATTTCAATCTCATGTGGTTGTCCCAATAATTGTGTCACAATACACAGCATCACCTTTGGATGCAGACTAGCTTTTGGAGTAGTTTATTTCATTTTTCTTGGATTTGTTCTTCTCCACATTCTTATAAACAAGCCATTTTTCATCACCTATTGTGTTTTACAAAAATGGGTTGATTTTATTATTTAATCATAATTGTAATGCATTAATTGTGAGGCACCCAAACATAGACATTCATGTACCCAGCTTTTTAAATATCTTGTTCAATGTGTGTGACAAAGATTATTTTGATTTGGTTGTCATCATAAACGACCAAAATGTTCTTGATCAAAATTTCCACTTATGACACATCTTTTCACTGTTGTACAAAATTTTTCTTCATTTTCAAAAAAAAAAAAAACATTGACTGACAAAAATGCATCTCATTTTCACTTTTAATGTAAAGACATTTTAAATTCACAATCAGGCACGAATCATATTAGGAAGAGACATGGAATTGTTACTTTCCGGAATATGTATAGAGGTCAAAAAAATTTCAGTAAAGTGTGAAAAGAACTCAAATGTTTAATAACTACTGATTGAAAAACTAGAAAATTTCCAACCCAATTCACGTCAATATTTCAAACATTTTGAATCAATTAAACTAATTAAAATTACATTAAAAACTTCAAGAAAAAGATATTTTCTTAAAAAACTTGAAAATATTTAAGCAAAGTATTCTTAAGTCATATAATACAAAAAATGCAAGAAGCTTAACCTGTCTTCCATTAATGCAGTAAATCTGATAGCAGAAAATGATGCAATGCTGAATGTCTGGCTAAGGAGGAGGGTATTAATAGTGAGCAGAAATGGCTTGTGACATTGGAAATTTGAACAATTTGAAAGAGTTTGGGGATTACTCCTAAAAGAAATTCATTCTGACCTGTTTGACTTGTGATGTGTCTGTTGCCTGAAAATTGGCACCAACTTTGGGTCTTTCTTGTGTGATGGCTTTTTTCCTTCTTTTCACTTCTAGGAAATGATTTTCCATGTCAACCTCCAACAATCTGTTTGCCAATTTGCCCCCAGATTTCTAGAAAAGTCGGAAATTTGTAAAAATTTGGTCCAACATAAAACAGGATTTTTCTGCAGTCACTTATGGTAAAAATCTAAAAAATGGCAAGAACTGAAAAATAAGGAAATTTGAAAAAAAAAAACTTTTTTGCGAAAGTGACTTCTCCATTGACAGGTTAACATTATTGATTGTTCATCATGACATTGAAGATGGGTGTGACTAAATTTAGAAATCAAAAATCAAAAAGGTTTTTGTCAAATTCATAATAATTCATTGTTAATTCATAAGAAAAAGGTTGAAGTTTACGGAAGTAAATTCTGCCACAATGTACGACTAAATTGTAGTTTTTGCATTTCCTGAAACTGAAGAGATATTTTGTTCAGTTTTCAAATTGCTTGAATCCACAAACACAAAAAGGAAGAATTTTCAATCAATGCTACCCTTCCATCCTTTATTTTAAAAGCAGTTCAGTCTAATGACTTCTTTTTAACAGAACCTCATTCACACATTGAAGTTCTTCATCACAGAGCAATAATTAATAAACTAATTTTGCTGACAAAGTGAATTCAATCCTCACCTTGTGCCACAAAATAGCAGTAGCATTAGAAAATGACTCAATGTTTTTTGCAACTGCTCCATACAGAAATGCTCTTTCATAATTTCGAATGATCAACTTTTTATGGAATACAATAAATGATTGATTCATGTTTTCTACAGCTTAATATAACCTGTTGCAGGTTATTTAAAACCAGAAAATATTTTAGATTATAAGAAATGTTTTAGTGGTACAAGTCTTACTAATTAACCCATATCTTTGGGGAGGAGAGGTGAATTCATCTTTCCCAAGAGTATTTGCGTGGAAGTGAATATAACAAACCCAACAGGAATTGGAATTTGGCTCTCCAGTCAACAATTCCAAGCCATTATCCATTACACCAGCCACACATCCAAGCTTACAGCACCTGGTATTCCCAAGTGGTCACCCATCTAGATACTGACCAGGCTTGATGTTACTTAACTTCACTGAGCTGGGTTAAATCAGAATGGTTTCCTTTATCCAGCAATGATAGTTACACTGTATACTCAGTGTCTCCTGTCTAATGCTCTAACCACAAAACCTGAATGATCAGCAAGTAATTTATCCACTAATCAAAACTTATTGTCTGCCCTCCCAACCCTCCACCCCGATCACAGCAACATTTGACTTACCTGTCTCAAGTCATCTAAATCTTCAGTTGTCATGCATTCAAACCAAGGTTTGTCTTCACGAATCTTTTCAACACGGGGAAATCTCAAAGTATAACCAGTTTTGAATCGTCCACTTGATACAATCTCAGCTGCTTTCACCTTGGAAAGAAACAAGCCTTTAGAGGTAAAAGAAAAAAATTTTTTTTTTTTTTAAAGAAACAATTGTGTTAAATATTTTTTAGAAGGAAAAGCTCCAAAAAGACTAATGATTAAAATGAAAGCAGAAATAGCAGAACATCACTGTTTCTGAAATTCGTTCCAAAACAGATATCAGATGGAATCTCAAAATCTTGGAATATTCTCTGACAAAAGAGTCACAAGTTTCAGAGTACAATTTGCAATTAAACTTACTGGTTTCATTCAATGGCTGTCATCAGTCATGTTTAGTCACAGAGGAAGTGAAATATGGAGCACAAAAATGTCTGCTTGTTTATTTCTGTGTTTTACTACGTGCATTATGTGTCTGTTTCTGTGCACATCATATCTGCTGAAGTATGCACTGCATTATATACTTTGCTATTTGGATCAGTAATGCTCATCTTGGTTGTGATATTTACAATATTTCAGCCATTCTACACCAGCGTTCTTTAAGTATCAGTCTTCATCCTCAGTAACCTTGGAATTTTCAATCAAACCTCAGTTAATTTCTGCTTATCATTCTGATATTTCATTCATATCGTCATATATACTTATTCACCTTTGTGTTGTAGAGATTTAACTCACAGCCACCAGAGGAAGATATATTTTAACCAATGCTTTAACTCAATATGCTTGGACAATCAAATATTAAAGTTCTGGAGCCTTAATCCTAATGTCTGTACTTAATCAGAGTCTTCCAAATGAAGTTCAGCTCTATGCTAGGTCTACTGAGGGGGTTGTCAGTACCTAACATCTACATTGACTCTTTCAGTTATCATATTGTCCAGTGTTGTTTTATACTTAATATCTTGATTTCATTCCTCAGGTGATCACCCATGCCTGATTTCAATGTCTTTCCTTGGACCCTTGTCGCCATTGCAATGACTTTATTGAATAGAATACACACAGTTCTTGTTTATGTTCTCCTCACAGTGGGACTTGGTTTGGAAAATATATAGTCAAAGGCTGGGAGTTCTTTCAAATACAATCCTCATGTTGTACGAGACACATAAGCTGAATCCTTTCAGATATAGCCCGTATGTATGAAAGACAGATTATGGCAGAGTTTTTATTGCTGTCCTCAACTATTCTGTCCTTGTTCATGAAAACTGATGTTATGTTTGTAGGATTCTTGTTACTTAAGTGTTTTTTTTCTGATGCTGATCATTTCCTATAGCTATATGTGTCCTGATATTATAAGAAGTTGATGAAATCTTTCTTGATAATGTATAGATTGTCTGATGAATGTTGGCTTATGATACACAGATGTCTTGGACCCAAGAGAGTGAGTTGAATTTATGTTTCTTTTCCATTCTGAACTACACAGAAAGTTTTATTAAGTTCACAAGGAGAGAATGCTAGTCCAAATAACAAGGCATATAATAATTCCTACGTCAAAAATTTCAACAAAAACAAACATTTTTTTTTCTCAGTTTGGATCAAACTTTTCTTAATGAAAGACTAATTAAAACATATGTAGAAATATTAAAGCACGTATAAGTGAAGCAAAAAACGGGTTCACATTCTAACAAAATTGAAGACGGAAAAATAACTTTGTATACTTTATTTACCTGTACAATGCAAGATTTTGACGGTTCAATCCAAGCATCTGGTTGCTCTTTAAATCCAGAGGCCAAGATAATTGAGCTTGGAGGATTTTTACGATCAAAAGGTTGCCAGTAGTCAGCCAATTTCTTATTGAAGTCAATCAATTCTTTTTTTGTGTAACCAGAACCAACCTGTCAGAAAAAAAAAAAAAGACAATGAGTGTTCTCCCCTTACTAAATCACCTACTTATAAGATTTTACAAGGGTTGAATAGACCCCCACTATAGTTGTAGGAAAAAGAAAGTATTCAAAAGTTTACTTATTCCTCAGTTTAAATTCAATCTAAAAAAAAAAAAAAAAACCCTGCAATAAAACCATTACAAAAACAAGTTTTTTTTTTCCTAATGAAAAATTGTTGAAAGAGCAAAGAATCTTAAAAACTGCCAAAGAATGCTTACTTTGCAGAAAGACCAGAAGACACTTGGTTTCTTCCCTGTGGCCGTTGGAAGTGCCACAGCACAAAGGAAATGGGACATCAACCCACCCCGATGACCAATGCCCCAAAATCCGCCCACAATAAGAACATCAAGCTGATCCATCAATCCATCCACATATTCTGGTTTCAGTTTGAACCAGCCACCCCGCCGAGCACTAGGACGATAGACAGATTCACAGTCTTTTACCATAATTCCTTCTTCGTGATTGTCTATGGCATTATTCAAGGCATCAATGCAAGCATCTCTACAAGAAAAAGTCAAAATTTGTCAAATTGAATGAAGACAGAGTTAATGCTAAGAGTTTCATAGTTTGTCTTCTCACACCAACAGTAAAGAGGAAATCATTTATCAATCTACAATTAATACTTGAAAATTAAGACAATTGAACTATTGCCTTATACATAAAAAATTGGCTTTTAGGGAGAGGAGTTAATGATTACACCTTTTGGGGGAGGGAGGAGGGCTACAAATATTTCTTGAAGGAGTTTTTGTTTTTTAAGAAGTCAGAATGTTTATCAAGACTTTCAGGTCAATCAAACTCCCCCTCATTCCCCCTCCCCACCAGAGTAGCAAGAAAGAAAAATGTCAAACTGATATTGTAGTCAAGTAGTTTGTTTCTTTTGCATAGTGTATACAAGAAGCAATTGCTGATGAGAGAACAACTATAAAGCCTTCATTAGATGACAACTCTTAAGATAAAGTATAATTCCAAAGCCAAAATGTTTGTGCTGACACTAACTTAAGATGCTTCGATATCACTAGCTTTTATTTCATCACAGTGTCAGAATGCCAGAGGCAAATGGAAGTTTCTGCTTGATTTTCAAACACCTTTACAGATTTCCTCTTTACTGTTGGTGGGAGAAGACAAACTCACATTCTGAGTCAATTTGCCTACAAAACATCTTTGCTTTATAGAAATTATTTTCATTAACCAGGTACTTGTCATTGACATTTTTTTAAAGAAACTTTTAGAGTTATTTCAGTTGATGTCCATTAGTCAATATTTTCCTCGGAAAGAAATTTTAACATTTGTATTGCTGTCCATAATGAATGGGTTTGTATGAACGCAATCAAAAATAATTTTGATGATTTCCGTCTTCCCTTCTTTCTTTCGAAGAAAGTTGAATTTATTTGATCGTCATCAAAAGAAGAAATAAAGAGAATGACAAAAATGATTCAAATTTAGTATGAATTATTTTTTCAAGATTAAAGCAACTCACCTTGAATTTGCAATTTTAAATTCACTTATGTGAATTCTGCCGGCAATCGGCTGGAAAACTTTTTTTAAAAAGTGAACTCTTTCTCGAAGAGGTTGATTGGACAAAACTAAATTGTTGTAGAGAAGAATGTCAAATACAAAGTAGCAAGCCTGATATTCTCCAAGATCACGAGCCTTTATATCATAATGGTCAGCTTTAGAACCTGAAATAAATTTTAGCCGATTAGAAGTAGATAAAGAAAATATTCAAATAAGGGGAGGGGGTGTATGTGGGGGGTGGGGGTGGCAAATGCTATCTGCCTCACCTACAGAAATAGTACTTATATCTTTACATTGTTAGCTAGTTGAGCAACAATCCCCACTCTCTAACATTGTTCACAAATAAGAAACACACAAAATCTTAACTGAAGTACCTTGTCAGTCATTTCTAATGAAAGATATTTACATATAGATGCTCAAGGAAGTCTAAATTTGTGACTATGATAGACAAGCTTTTTCATTCTTGATGTTAATGGATGGATACTTTACTTCTGATAATTAATGGAATCAAAAGACAATGGGAATTTTGCATAAATTCTATCTATGCTCCTAGTACTTCTTCAGAATTAAAAGAGATGTCAAAGGGAATTCAATCAATTTTGATGAACTTACCAAATGTTTTTGTGGCTGAATGATATCCAAGCATTTCCCCATCCAAAATGCATGAATTAATTTCTTCATGAAAACAATTATGGATGTATTGGCTTAGACTTCCTTCATATTTTGTGCAGCCAAAATATTTACTGTAATCTGTTCCACTGAAAAGAAAAGCTGTCAAAAGTCATTGAAAAGTTTTGAATAAAAACTTTTCTTAAATCCATTTTTTGTCTTGAAAGAAATCAAGATGTAAAAAGACATTATTAAAAATTAACCTAAATATCTGAAAGAAAGACTCAAAAACCTTGCAGTATTTTTCTTTGCATTAAATCTAATTTAAAAGCATATCAGGTAACAGTTATGGTTCATAGACAATTTCATAGAATACCACATGAGCAACAAGAGTTTGTGGAAAAACAAAGAACAAGATTCTGTGAATCTGTGTACTGAATTTATTGAAAGTATTTTTGAAAAATATCTTCCTTCTAAAATCTAGGAAGTTTGCATCAAATACAAAACCTAGCCGATGCTTATTTGTTTAATGGACATTTTAAAAGGTAACTAACATCATCTATTAAATTATATTGTGGCATTAAATCTTCAGATTCCCAATTTGGTCATAGGAGGAATAGCACACCTTTTACAAGAAAGACAATCTCAAATTATTTTCTTCACCAAATCCTGACTAATTCCCACTCTGTTAATGGCCAATAGAAATCAATGTCGAACACTCACAGGCATTGGCTGACAGTTCCTAACAATAGCAATATTATTAACCATTTCCTAAGCCTGACTAAAAAAAATGGTGTATTAATTTTTCGAACCAACCTTCGAGAAAAATATTTGTATTCCCCTTTTTGCTTATGAAGTAACATTCGTTCGCCATCAAACTTTGTTTCAATGAAAAATTGTTTGCCAGCCATTACTTTGGAAATCTGAAAGAAAAAAAATCAACTTAAAAAAAATAAAAAAGGTGTACGTGTGTGTGGGGGGTGGGAACAAAGGAATAAGAAAGTATATTTTGTGCATTATTTTCAGTGTTACAGATTGTACGAGATTTACATTAAGTGAGGCTTGCATAACTTTCAGGGAATTCATATTTTAATGAAAAACAAAAAATTATACATTTGCATATATGAGCACCTGAATCCACACTGGGTGCCCTAGATTTGTAGCTAAGCTTAATAGATATATGTTCCCATTAGACTGAAATACCTTTTAAATAGTGTCTACATATGTCTATACAAATAAATGGATATAGATGTGTGTGTGTGTGTGTGTGTGTGCACGTTTGTGTTGGGATGAGAATCAATGGCAACTTGTTTGAAAGAGAAATCAAAAAATATGCAGCATATGTTGAAAAGTTTTGTACATTTGCTATTCTCTTTTGTTTGTTGTTTTTTAGAGAGACTTTTCTTGAAAAGGAATTTAGATTGAAGATTTGAATTTACACAGACTGTTTGGACTTGAACCCATTTGTTGTGATACTTACTTTGTCTGGATTTCCAAATTCACCCAACATTGGAGAAAATGGGGAGAACACACTGATAGCAATTTCATGGGATCTCAGATTTGGATCATGAAGTTGAATACAGACCTAAGAAAGAAAGGAAAAACATGTTAGATGTTTGGGAGGCTGAAGATTGGAAATGGGAAGACTACCAAGAATAGTTTTAATGATTTTGGCTGCTGAGAAAATATTGGAAAATAAAAAGAAATATTTCAATGATGAAAACATTTTTAAATTTCCTTTCGGTTGTAACAATTTAGGAACAATAAGAAAAAGGTTTCCAAATTTGGGATTCAAATCTTTAAACTTAAAAGCAACTTGGTTTACATTACATTTGATTTGTCAACTGTTTTGTAATTGTATGCAGGTGTGAAAGTCCAAGTAAAAATTCTAAAAACTTTCATTTATACACACCTACTTCCTACTCCACACACATTGTCCAATCTAAATGAATTTCCTTATTTATAAGATGTCATCACTTATAGTAAATATGAGATCTATTCTTGCTTTGACAATCAAGAACATAAGGAATGCTTATTTACTACTACTCGCATCATGATGACTGGCAAATTGACTAAGCCGAGACCACCGAAATAGAAGGCCTGCTTGATTTTGACGTGATGTCACAAAGATAGTCCATGAAGTTAGCGAGACAAGCAGTAATGTAAATAATGAATGATTGTAAACAAAAAAAAAGCTTGAGAAAACTGTTTAAAATTACATTTTAAAATGAAACAGGGTTGGATTTTACACCAAACTTTATTTAATATTCATTTAAAAACATTAATAAAAAAATGTTTTTGCTGAATGCTGCATTAAAGTAAATAAACTAAAAATCATGTTTCATTAAATTTTTTAAAATCTGAAATTTGTTAATTATTTTAATTGTTTCAAATTTAAAAAATTTTAAAACCTTTTTTCTTTTTATTATAATCAGCATTGTTTTAACTTGCATGCTTTTATTTTAATTGTAATAATTATTCTGTAAAGTTACAATCAGCAACAAGTGAATTACAAATAAACAATTAAAAAAAAAAAAAAATCAACAAACAAATGATATATAACAAATAAATACAAACAAGCAAATAAACTAGATACAAAAAAACAATAAATTTAAAAATAAAAAAATTATTATCAAAAAATATGTTACAAATACAGAATTTAGCTGAATGTAGTTTTCTTTTTTTTTTGCTTAACTTAGTAATTTCATTATTTTCCTTAGAACAAAAAACACTTGTTTGGGTTGGTTTATTTTGTTTTACGGCATATCAACTTCAATGGGTCACTTAATGCTGACAAAAATTTTTATTGCTGGTAATATTTTGTTTTGTCAAAAATCTGTTTCTGGTAATTTATTTCCTTCAAAATTGTATTGCTGGTAATAATTTTTTTCCAAAAAGTATTGCTGGTAATAGTTAACTATTTGCCTATAGCTGGGACTCTAACAGGTGCTACCACCCCGGGTCAGGGTGGACCTGGGAACACCAGCAATTAAGAGGTCAAACACACTTGAAGAACTCCAGATAAACATTCTTTCTATTTTTCTATACTGTGACTCTCATCACAAATGTCAAAATTAAGAAGCTCATAATCTGCCAAAACATGGCTAATTTCCTTTGATTTACTGAATGAAGAAAAGAAGCAGTTTTTTTATCATTATACCAATGATTACATAATTATATAGAAGAAAATTTGTAGTTGTATCATTGGGATATAAAAGAGAACTTCTATTAATCCCCTGTAGATAGATGTTTATTTCAGGGATTTCTTTCACATTATCTCTTCCAGATATTGAATTTTTGCAACTATTGCCTTTAATTTTCTTCAAAATGCATAAGAGCAAAATAACCTGCTAAGTATAACAGAAAGAACATTTCTGTATTATTAACATCATCATCTTTAACATTAATTCTAAATTTATACATAGGTACCTCCACGAAATCACTAAAAAAAGAGCATAGCTTGATGAAAAAGATGCCAACCTTGCCGAAAACAAAATTGTATCGTCTAAATGCTCATGTTATTATTAAGAGGAGAGACAAAAGTGTTTTTTAATTATTTTTTAAAATTTTTCCTTCTTTTTAGAACATTCTAAATTTTGATATAAAAAAAAACTTTCTTTCTCTTTGTATCACTGGAACTAGTAAAATAACAGACAATTTTTAGTACATTTTTTTGGTATGACACACATTAATTTGGAAAATATTGCAAAAATAAAAATAATTGTTGGATGTTAATGAAACTTTCAGGAACTATTCACAGATGATTGAAATTATTATAAATTATTATATTATTTATTAAAGTCATGGCAGAAATATTTTTTTTTATATTTATTACCCGCCCCCCATAAGTAATTTTATGAAAACACTAGAAATTCAATTGCATCGGGTTTAGTGATTACAATAGTTAAAAGCACAAGTCTTTGAGGAATGCAAATAATGTTTTTTTTTTAATTGGACCCATCCTACCTGAAAATCAGCTCTGAATTGTAACATACAAAACTCAATAAAACAAAGATATTATTTAATTTCAAATGCTTTTATTTGCTTTTAGTTGTTTTTATGAATATGGACCATATTTTCTGAAAGCAAAAAATTTTTTTAATGAAAAATGAATTTTTAATACAATTATTTGTTATTTCTTAATTATAATAGATTTTTACATTTAAGTTGTTAAAATATTATAAAATTAGTTAAAAGCTGTACCGGGTTTCCTAAGTCTCCCTATGAGATAGATCTTTTAGTGCATTGTAAATTGTATCATTTTGACTAATCATAAGATCTGCAGTAATTAAGAAATGTAATTTTGTGTTTATAATCAGGCTGTAATTATAAAGTATGGAAGACCAACTAGAATACAATTAAGTTGGGTTATTTGAGTTAAGCATTGTTCTCCACTGTTAAGGCCTTTACTTTTGTGAAACATGTGTGGAGAAGTTAATTTGATTTCATTTTCAACTGAGAAGGGTACCTACAAGAATCAGTATCATCTTATGAAATTTATGTGATCTTATTTTTATATTAATCTCAGTTATGACGTTTTTCCATAAATGAAATATCAAAATTAATAATAAAATAAATGGAAATACAAATAACACAGTAAAATGTAATAAATGTACACAAAATTATAGTATTTTATGTACACTTCTGATAAAATTTCATAAGAAAGGTACCTATAAATTGATTAGATAACTTTCTTATGAAATATGAAATTTAATCTCACTCTTAACAGTCTTATTTTAATTTCTTTATAATATATTTTCCATAAAACAGCGTAAACGTAAAGATGAAAGCTAAGTACAAAAAAAAAAAAAAAAAAAAAATTTAGAGTGCTGAAAGTTTTCCTTAAAAATAACAAGGTAAATAATTTGTTCACTTAAATGTAAATAATTTTACTTTTCTCCTTTCGTAGAACAAATTATCCTCACAGAATCTGTCAATACCTGTCAAGTGACGCAAAAGTTTATGACCTGCCTTGTTTTATTTTCAAATTACATTTTTTGGCGCAGAAGCTAAGTTAAGCTTGGTTCAGAATATTTTAAATAAACATTATAATTTCTGATTTTCTTAAAATAAGTTTTGAAAAAATGATAATTGATATTTAAAAGAATTTCAAAGTGAGATTTCCAGTTTTTTTATAAAATGGAAAAAAATGGTCAATTTTGCTGACTTAAAAAAAACAAAAAAAAAACAAGATTTTTAATGAAAATTTCGGACGTGCTAGGAACGATTAAAAAATGTAAAAAAATACACCAAAAATACTTTAATCTTTCCTCTTAATAATAACATAAACATTTAGATGATAAAATTTTGTTTTTGTCAAGTTTGGCATCTTTTTCATCATGCTATGCTCTTTTTTTTAGCGATCTCATGGAAGTACCTATTTATACATATCTAACTTTTGATTCGCTATCACTTCATCCCAGTTTGGTTCTTCTTCAAATCAATTTTAATATATTGTTGATGAAATGGTAAGCTCAATTTTAAAATTGATAGCATTCTGATTTTTCTTTTTAACATTCAAACACTTGCTGTATCGAGATATTATACCGATTTCTCACTAAGTTGCCAGTATTGACCAAACCTTGCCTTGAGGTGATCAGTTTGAAATTTGCAAAGGTAATATGTATGGCATTTTCAATTCTTCTATGCAATACTTGGTCAGTTCTATAAATGCATAGCCTGTATGATGAAAGCAGTGGAGGTTTCCTTTGTTACTTTGCCATTTTTTTCCAGAAATGCTATTCCAAGATTCTAACCAGTCACAGAATACAGAAAGAGAAATCTAAAATTTTTTTCATTGACTCTAAGTGGATTACAATATTTATTTCTAAGCCAACGACCTTTACATGGTGTTTTTACATTCAGCATAAAATATGTTTATATATTCTGCAACGTCAGCAAAATTGAGGTCAATAATCCCTGAATAGTGTACTCTTTAAAAATTTGCAGAACTAAATTAACAGTTAGCCTTTCAAGATTAGTAAAAGTGCCTTTGAGGTCAATTTATAACGGTGTTTCAAAATTGACTGAGATTCCTGGCCATGAAGTTTCTGTAAGGTACAAAATGGGGCACTTTGGATTCTATCTACTTCATGATTTCCACTATGACAAAATTTTGGGAACAGCCTGCATTAATTGCATCTTTTTAACCAAGCCAATTGTTTCTAATGCATTTTAATATATGGACTGAATCAAATAGGAAGAGGTCTTGACTTCATAACTGGGTGTGGACAATAGAAAGCTTTGGTAGACTACAAAAGAAAGATATGGCTTTTTTATTTATAGTATTATCTGTTATGAGTGATAATACTTGAAAGCCTATCTCCTCTAAACCAATTATTAGATGTTTAACTATGTCAAATAAATTCTCAGCTTGAAGATATTTTGTTCATTTGATAAGGTTAAACTTTTAATGTTTCAATAGCTAAGGTATAATTATATTTGTGCTGTCTCTTAACAACCTGTACCCTTTAGGGCAGCAGTTATACAACAATGAAGAAAATACCGTTTCTGTTGAATAATCATATATATTCTGTATCATTAAGTATAGCTGCTCAAATATAAATTTGATCGAATATTTGTTTGATTCATCTTGTACCAATAGTTGAAACGGCATTACCAATTTTAGTATAAAAATTACATTTTGAGGTTTGGTTTGCTGTTGTTCTGTATCCATTTTCTTCATGTTTTCTATCAGAATTTCAAGAGTATTTTGATCTGTTACATGTTTAGGAATCTTATAGACCCCTATTGTATTCATTTCCACATCTCTTCAAAACATATATACTTCAAAATCAGATTCAATTACAAGAGACAGATTGATTTTTGGATATGGAGATTTGATGATGCTGAATAGAATAAGTGTCTCTTGCTGCCTAACAAAACTCCAGTAATTTTTATCAAGGAAATTTAATTTCCCCTCTAGATCATTAATATTAATGGAATTTATTCTGCTGTTTTCATCAGTAATACTTTGATTTTAAACACTTTTAAGGACAGAATCCTCCTGTTGAATTCTCTTAGAATCTGGTGACTCTCTAGAGGGATCATTGAAGATAAATATGAGGGAAAGTTTTTTGATTGAACGCGCATTCAAATATCAGATGATATGTTTTATCTTTCAGAAAAGAAAACACATGGACTTTTGGTCCATTTTTGTAATTTCTCTTGCTATGAGGTACAACACATCTTTAAAGCATTGCTTTTTTTTTTATAAATTGATTCAATATTTAAAAGAAAAAGCAAATAGATAAATAATTTAAAACATATGTAAGTTTGGTGAATAACAACAAATGTTCTTCTGAAAAGCAAGTAAAGACTCAAGATAGTGACATTACATGTTTCCCTGTTTCCATAGAACTGGCCTTCTCTTTTGGTAGTCTTGACTAATTGTGTTGGTAAAGAAAAGAAAAAGCAAAAGAAAACAAATAATGAGTGTCAATTTCTGGTAGGAATAAGTCTGCAACAGATTCGTCTCTCAACTGCAACACTTGTAGTCAAAATCCAGTTCAATGACTGTCTGACGTAACAATCCAACAGGCCACATAGAGACGGCAAAATTGGGTCACACACCCAGCCTTCGCTTCTTGCCAACAAGAATGCCTCTCTCTCTCCCAAAAGCTTTATACAGCCGAGGACTGACCACAATTTACATACGAATCACTAGCCAATGAGATTTTGCATTAGTCGTCCGAGACCACCTGTCATAAAACATGGGTGCCGCCATTTTGATTCTTTTTTCGTCGTTGAGCAACCGGACTTTACATGACGCACAGATTCATGGATGATTCCAAGGTAGGCCATTCTTTTCTTTCCTCATTCGTCCAGTATTTCATTTTGCCAGGGACTGTTACTACATTTGCGTAAGCATCCACTATTCTGCTTACGTATTACGCATGCCACTCATTGACTCTTAGAATGGCGAACTGTAGTCAGTTCAGCAGCACCCACAGACTGCTGCCTTTCAGTTCCACTACACTAATCACAAGGTAGATATGATTCATACCTTTCTTAAGTAATCAATATTGATAGATGTAACCAGAATTTTGAACTTCTTTGCTAATTTTAGAATTTCTATCAATGGCATCAAATTCACCAAGTGGTTGTCAGTTGACAGACAAAAAAGAAAGCATATTTGATGAAAACTTACTTTTTCTAAACTGTTATTGACGTTGTACATTTCATCAGCATCTGGATGAAACACAGCAAATACGGATTGTTGGCTGAGACCAATTTTTAGATCTTTCAAAATCATTCGAATTAGCCATTTTTGTTCTAAGGCAGCCAAATTGCGTAAAAGATGCATCATATTTTTGCGCACCAATTCCTTCTTCTTGCTGGAATTGTTGACAGCAATTGCATCGAGGCTGGTGTTCACATCAGCAATAGTCAGAGTTCCTTTCTCAGGGCAGCGGTTCTTCAGGACAAAATAAGCTATGTTAGCAAAGTCTCCAGCACCCTGGAAAAAAATGAAAAGAAAAATCAAGGAAACATTCAGAAAATAGATCATTTCTGTCAAAACAATATTTGAATATTTGAGGGCAGCAGCATTTTAGGTCCTGAAAGATTTAATCAAGATCTGACAAACAGAAAATCAAAAACTGCTGATCTCTTAATTTTGCGAGATTTTTAATTTATTATACTTATATCAAATCTTAAAACTACTTTTTCAAAAAGATATTTTTAAATTCCTATCGAATCACTTTTGGGAACAACAAGTTCTGTAAAAATTATGCATATCTGCAAGTCATTAAAAACTGTTTCAATTGTGATTAGTGATTTATTTCTGCACTTGTGAACATAAATAAAAATACATTGCAAATGTATTCATCACATTTTTACTGTGATGAAGAAATTCCCCTTTCAGATTTCTTTTAGATGAATCTATAGTCTTTATTCTTCTCCATTGTAATTGATGCCAAATTTGTGCACAAGACTGCTTCAATCAGTGCAATGAGCCAAGGATCCATCTGCTGAAAAATGGTGCAAAATCATTTTCTATACTTTTGTAACAAGAAAATGCTGTTCCTGAATTTTTTCTTTTAATCCAATCTCCAAAAGCTTGCAAGTATCTTTGGAGAGACTGAAATTTGTTCTTTGAGAATATCTGCGGTTTGTTGCTTGAAAATACATCTTTATTGGCAGCATTTTTCTTCTCTGAGTGAATTTCTATCAAATCAAGATGAACAAATCTGGAATAAAGATTAGTAAATCAAATCCATGTAGAAGGAAGTCCTGAATAGGGATTGGATAATTAGATCCATGTGGAAATAGGTCTGGATCAGATATTAGTAGATCAGAGCCACGTGGAGACGAGTTGAAAAATTAGAATTAGGGATCTCCTTTTTTTTATTCTTTTTGTTTTACAAATTATTGGAATTTCTAAAGCAAGATCTTTCTCTTTGACTTTTATCCCTTATTTTAAAACGCAGGAGAGTATCGATCATGTTGCCACAGGGGTTTCGTTGGAGGTTGACAGAAGTGCTGTAGAAGACGCATGTTGGCTGCGACCTGTGAAGGACGCCCAACATATCAATTTATCAGAATTGGATGCTATTCTGAAGGGCGTCAATTTAGCATTACAGTGTAGTGCAACGGAGCTACACCTCTTCACGGACTCCGCGTATGTGCACCGGTGGGTATCAAACATGCCCACTGGCAAAGCCAGAATACGAACTAAGGCGGCAAGTGAGATGCCAATCTGGAGGCATTTGAGTACTCTTGAAAAACTGATTCAAGAGTATAACTTATTGATCATGATAAGCTTAGTAACGTCGAGTGAGAATTGAGCGAATAAGCTCATCAGAGTACCGCAATGATGGTATGATATGATAAAGAATGAAACCGAACCAACACGCCCGATATGCGCTTCCATTGTGAATGAAACCTCTCCATTGCCAGAGTGGACATCCTGGCATCAGGCGGACGCTATATTTTCTAAGATGAGTCTACCCTGCGGCCGTCAAGGCAGTGGTCAGAAAATGTAAAGAATGCCAGTCAATTGACCCACTTAGGAATGGACATTACACATTACGGTGGGCAACACTACCTTATGTTAATGGATTGTGGCCCTAGTAGATTTGCGATATGGCGACACCTGCTTCAACAAGACTCAAGAAGCATCATTCAGCAGTTAGAAAGTATTTTTTTTGAACGAGCCCCACCATCAGAAATCCTGACCAACAATGATACTGCATTTCGCAGTAAGTCCTATGTTCCTGCAGTAAATGATATAGTGGAAAGATCTCATCGGAGCATAAAGCGAATTGCAGCAAGAAAGCAGTGTTTGATAATGGAGGCAGTATACTGGCATAATATCATGCCAACTAATGCGCCTGCCAATATGAATCACCATTACCAACTGAAAGTGAAGGGAATTACTACAACATTACCACCTGATCGTTGTAGGTATCACAATATATACAAAGCTGTGAACAGAGTATGGGTGAAAGCTCCCCATGGCCGGTGTACCTCCAGGTATCAAGTGGGTCACGTGACGGACATTATAAGTCCACAAACTGTACTAGTTGACGGGATGCCACGGCATGTAAAAGATCTTCGCCTTTTCGTTGATTCTCTCCGACACGTGTAAGGGAAATAGTGCCATTACGTTGAAGCACCAGGATAAAGAGACCTGCTCCAGGTTGTTCGATTTGTGATAGTGAGATCAGGGGGGAGTGTAGTGAAGAAAACGGCGACTTACCTCGTCAAACCAAGTCACAGTGCGTTGCGTGTATTCTATGACGGAAAATGTGTCGAAAAAGAAAATTACTTACCAAACAAAAGGGCACATATTCCACATGACATGCTGAAAATGGAATATTTGAATTAAAAAACAAGTCCGTCGCAGGAGTCGCTATAAAAGTATTTTGATATGCAAATTACTGAACATCCTCTCCCAGCTGTTGACGAATGAGAAAAAAAAAATAAAAGTTTCTGTCGATAAAAGCAGTTGGTGTTCTTGAATCAACAGCAGAAAATTTGGCCATTTTGGCTATCGCGTTTGCTAGAGAGTGAGTTATTTTTCTGACTGGTTACATGCATTGTGATTTGAGATAGTACTGGTGAATCGAGTTTTCAACATTTCTTTCTGTCCCCGATATTCGAGTCTGTACTTACAGTGATTTTTCTTTGTGTTGTGGAAGTAATCTGTGACAAATACTTCCTTTGCTTTCAGAATGCTTACAACATCACAAATAAAACAAACATTTTGAGGGACCCACTGGCCATAAAGTTTTATCCCAAAGTAAATGTACTTTATTTTTTTTTAAACAAAATCTATATTTTTTCTCTGCTTTTTACTACAAATTTTCCAAAAATAGACAGAATGATCCAGATTGTTCATACAACCTCTGAACACCATAATATGATTGTTAAGCACACAAAATTAATCTAATTTATCTGTAAAGAAATAAACTTTAATGAGAATCATTAAATCTTAAATCATCAGATATTGTATCAGACAATAGCAGATATGGATTTAATATTAGAAGGTACTGAATTCAAATATATAATGAAATTCAAATAAAATAACCATATGTATCATGTGGACTGCTAGTGAAAATTAAAAAAAATGATTTTTGGATTCAGCAAACACAAACTATCTAAAAATCACCTGATATAACAAACATTTTTCTCAATGTCTACCTGTGTTATTGGTGCAAGTGTATTTTGTTAAATCTTGAATATCTGCATTTAATGATGTCCTAAATAATCAATTTGAAAAGAGTTTAGGTGAATCATTTACATGAAGCAGGGGTTAAGGGTGAACAGAAAATTTTAGGTTCACTCAACTGGAAAGAATATTTCCTTCTGGAGATTATTACCCATCTAAATTCTCCAGATTATTTTTAAATTCCACATATGGGCAGTTGTCAGATTATCAACTGTTTGTTTGTTTTGATTGGTTAGGGAGTTGATTAATACAGGAAGCAAGGTTTGAGTACACATTCTTCATTCTGGGGGATATGAGGCTCAGATTAATTTTTCATTTTAATTCAAATTCTTCACCAAACTAATCAAGCTTGATTCCCATTAACCTTAAAAAAAAAAATTATGCTTGTTTAGCTTTATAGAATTACAAGGTGCAAGTTACATTTTGGAAAAGTTCTATAAAATGTTTAAAAGCATTTAAACATTTTTATTTTGATTAAAAATGCTTATTTAATCTTACTTGTAACCTCAAGATTAAAGCCTTTCTTTAAGTGTTGAAAAATGCTTTTACAAAAACATCAATGTATTGAGCAAAAATGAAGTGAATGTTAAGTTTTTGCTAACAAGGAAATAGAGAGCCAGATGAATGCATTTTTATTAATTCCCTCATATAATTCTTCTCGGTGTCATCTAAGCTGCAGTTAAATATCTTCTCACCTTTGACAAAAACAATGATGAAGTTCACAAAAATATAAATGCTTTCAAAATTATTTAGAAGGAATTGAAGATGTTGAGGGAAAACTGGATATATAAATAGATAATTACTACCTTTTGAAAATGGTAATTAAAAGAAAAGTTGTTTTTATAAAAATTTTGCTGCTGTCAAATGTTTTAAAAAGTTTTATAGCAAAAGTATTATAGCAAAGAAGAACAATTATTAAAACGAATGACTTACAAATTGTGTAGCCTTGACTGCTTTATAGTGCAGTAATTTGGATGCATCAGCACTGTCTTTTCCCAGACACAGCACATCAATCAAAAGCCGAGCCAACATATGCTGAAGAAGAGAGCAACAAAAAAAAAATAAATAAAAAAAAACAAAAAAACTTTCAAGTTTTTATTTTTGAAAAATTTGTTGCCAATAAATTTTGTGATTAACATGTTGAGATTGATTTCCAAGTAAAAATAAAAATTAGAATAAGAATATTTGAAGTGCTAACTTTAAAAATAAAAATAATTACTTTAACTTTCAGTTAGGTGTGCTTGTGTGCGCAAAAGCAGGGTAGATATAGATAACAACAATGAATAGTAATCGCCTGTTTCGTGATTAAATATAATTGTCATAGCCTGGTTAGGGTTAATAGGTTTTAGTGTCAGGGTCGAATTCTGATAAATTATTTTTCTGTAAAAAGGGATTAAAACTTGAATAATAATAAACTCTGCAAGTTTACTTAAGCGAAGTATAAAAATAGACATGATTGTGTAGGAATGGTTATTCCTTGGGAACTGTTGAAATGATTGGGATTTGACAATGTAAACTAATAAAAAAATTCCCAGTTACAAACTCTCATAGAGAACTAGAAAAGAGTTTGCGAGTTTTCAATTCAATGTAGGTCTGAAGTTTAGATCTTGTCATTGTAAACAAGAACATCTGTCAAATCACAGTTTTTTTCTAACTGAAATAATGGCACAGGCACAACTGTCATTTTCATGGTCAACATTTTGTTCACTTCTCTTGTGAAGTTAAGATGGAGGTCCAGCTTTTCACTTACTTTTAATTTTACTCTGTATGGGCTCTGCTTATTGGAACAATTGAAGTAATAGTAAAGTAGAAATTTGGGGAAGAATTGAGACAATTCAAACAGAATTAAATTCAGCAAAAATATTGAGAATGCAAGCATTTAGAAGATTTGTTGTCACTTGATCTCAGTATTAATAGATAAAAAAAAAAACTTTTACAAATAAAGGTAAGTTGTGGTAGTGGGGAAGCTAAAAAAGATTCTTCATTAAATGGTAAAAGAGAATGTCACATTTACTTTTCTGTTCATCCATAGGAAAAGGTGGCTTTGTTGGGCATATAAGTGGTACAAAATTTATACTTAATACATGTTATGCAATGTAAATTGGGGAACTGACCTCTTTGATGCCATAAGCCAGTCGTTCTCTTTCCAAATGGGGCAGTAAAAGGCGCATAGCTGGATAGAAAGAGTCAGTCTGAAATGAAATCAACAAAAATTAAACAAACAACTTTCTTCATTCTTATTGTTAACATTTTGATGGATATATTCTTCAGTAGTCTTTTATTGTCTGAAATTCTGAGATTAAGTTTTCATTATACTCCAGAGATTTTTAGACAATGATCCTCATGATTTCATGTCTTAATACAATGTTTCATTTTATACATTCTTTCTCAGTTATAAATTGTTATAACTTTAAAATTTGCTTTGTACATTTATTTTTCTTTCTAATTTCCCACAAGATAATCCCACAGATCTTGTTCAAATGTTGGAATCAAAGTGACCTTGAAAGACTATCACAAACAATTGACACATGAGGAAGGTCAAAAAAATTAATTGACTGAAATATTGTTAAAAACAATAAATATGAGATTAGTTTAATTAAAGTAGACAACTTCATCTCAGAATTAAAAAAAAAATAAAAACAAAAAAACTATTATTTACATTTACTCAGATTACAAAAAAAGAAACTATTCTATTTAGTAATCTTATAGTTGTAAATCCCCAAAATGCTTTAAATGATAAAATTATATATATCCATTTCTAAGTTGACTCCTAAAATTCCAATGTGTTCATTCAGATAGGGTCCTATATTCACTGTATAAAATGACTAACTCACAAAAATACAATCACATCATTTTTGTCAGACTGCCAAGTTCCCAAGACCAAAATTCACTCATAAAGTGTGTGTGTATGTGTATATATATATATATATATATATATATTTTTAGCCCTGTCAAAAAAAAATTTTGGAATTGAAAGAAAAGGGTCTGAATCCTCAAATAAATTGGAAAATTCTAGATTTTGAACACCCCCAATAGTTTTAGGGATAGGTGCAAGCTTTGTTTAAAAGAAAAAAATCAGGGTAATAAAATATAAAGATCAATGCAAACTATTAAATCAACGGAGAGAACTAATCATGAAATATAGACAGGAAAAAATTCCAAATTATACAAAAATACATGTGCATATATGTGGGGTGTATGTGTATGTATAGTGGCATATATGTATGGACATGTAAATGTACATATATGTATGTATGAAGATATGGACATGTAAATGTACATATATGTATGTATGAAGATATGGACATGTAAATGTACATATATGTATGTATGAAGATATGGACATGTAAATGTACATATATGTATGTATGAAGATATGGACATGTAAATGTACATATATGTATGTATGAAGATATGGACATGTAAATGTACATATATGTATGTATGAAGATATGGACATGTAAATGTACATATATGTATGTATGAAGATATGGACATGTAAATGTACATATATGTATGTATGAAGATATGGACATGTAAATGTACATATATGTATGTATGAAGATATGGACATGTAAATGTACATATATGTATGTATGAAGATATGGACATGTAAATGTACATATATGTATGTATGAAGATATGGACATGTAAATGTACATATATGTATGTATGAAGATATGGACATGTAAATGTACATATATGTATGTATGAAGATATGGACATGTAAATGTACATATATGTATGTATGAGGATATGTACACATATAAGTGTGTTAGACAGCATCATTTATTTCATTGGGTGCTTGGATATTACCCAAAATCTATAACTCAACTAATTTACATTAATCTTATACCTGGAGTACAAAAACTATTCACTGTGAATCCCAGAAAAACACATTCAGGGCCTGTATAAGAAATGCCCCATAGTAGGAACTGATATTAAACTACAAACAACAAAGGTTCTGGCCATAAATAAACTTCAATCCCAGACCACTTCACCCAGAACAAAATATCTCACGCTCCCAGCAATTGCTAACACAAACCTATTCTCATTAACAAGGCGTCTACCAGAGGAGGACTAACATTGAAAATAAATTTAAAACAGTGCTCCAAGACAGATACTTAGGGTCTGATCATAGCTGTGCACAAAACAGCTTGAAATAGACTATCTCTATGTTGAGGTAATTTTTGTATTTTTGCTGTAAAAAATACATATACTCTGTTAAAAATATCAAGCTCTCTGTGGATTAGTTTTAATAATTAATATTACTGGATTATATACCAAGACCTGTACTATATATATAAAAACATGTGTGTATGTGTGTGTGTTTTGCATGGGAAGCCTGGTGGAGTAATGGATAGCATCTCAAATTGAGGAATATGGTTAGCTAAGTTTGAATTCCCGTCAAGTTCATCATATGTGTAAATACACTCGGAAAATGTATAAATCCATCAGTTCTCCCCACCGCTATGGGTAAATAGGAAAGCCTGGGTGCTATAGCTTTGGGTGGCAACTTTAGATGAAAACGATGGGAGAGTCCAGTATATAGGCATAGGGAGGTAGTAATACATGAATAAAAATTGTCTGAATTTCTGGGATGAGGAATTATCATTTTATTTACACCATTTACACATGGTCTATTGTCCTCATCTTTGTTGTTGTTATTACAACATTTTGGCCATTGTACTCTCTGGCGTTCCTCAGGTGTATATCAGTCTGGATAACCTATGGGGAATCCTGTACTGAAACCATTATTTAATCTATTACAAATATATTTTAAAAATAATTATAAAAATATATTTTTAAAATAAAAGGGAAAAGATCCAACTGAAATTTCTTTATGATAAAAGAGAAGAAAAAAGAATAAAAAAAAAAAATGTTTTACCGTTTTCTTGCCTTTGTGGAGATTATGATGGGCATCTCGCCAGTGCTGAATGAATTTGGCAAGAATTTCTCGTTTTTTAGCATTTCCTTGAGTTCTCTGGATTTTTTCCAATAAAGTCACTAAATCCCCAAAGGTCACATTCTCTGCAACACTGGGTTGAGAAGATGGAGGGTCATTCACATCCATCAAGAAGTTTTAAGATTTTCACTAATAACCAAACCACATTGGTCAACCTAAGAAAATATTTTTAAAAATAATTTCTCTTTTTTCTTCTAATAACATTAAACAAATGTGATTTTACTTTGATAAAATGCAGTCACACCTGCCCTTAATAAGAAAATTTTCTAATAAATAAAAAATAGGAATTAAATGAAAAAAATATAAAATAGAATTTTAGTAAAATAGGCTAGCGGCAAAATATTTTATAAGAATGATCAATCTTTAGAGAACTGCAGAAATATGAAACGATTTATAAATAAATTTCTCAATTTTTTATCTTAAAGTTATCATTGCGAAGAAATGAATTTGGCAAAAACAGAAAAAAAATGTTATGGAGAGATGAAGTAGATGGGAAATTGGCATTGCAACAGATATCTCGCTTACAGACAATTTAAAAACAATGAAATACTTTTTTAGAACATTTGTAGATTAGAAAATATTTTTCATGATTTCATCATCTCTAGTAACTAATGGTAAGAATCAAAAAGGCATTGTTAAGATGAGGAAAAACAATTCTTTGGTTGAAGTCACACTTGGAAATGAAGAAACAAAAATAATTGAAAATTTTGGCTATTAAAAAGAAAAACAATTATATTAAAAATGTGACTTTGAGCAATTTATCTGATGCTTAAAGAGTTGCTTATATTTTCATAATTATTTACATTGTCTTCATTACCAAATCACATCCTTGCTAAAAAAAAATAAAGGAAGAAGTAAATGAATAAAGTCAAATTCAGGGACAAAAAAAGAAATAATAACAAATGTTTTTGTCTATATTTCTGAGATGAGGTATTATGTACATTATTCGGACTATTGACTTCATCTTTGTCGCCATATTTATTACAACATTTCGGCTGTTGTATGCCCTGACCTTCTTCAGGTGATTTCGCTCACTGGAGTAGACTGTTCTAGTTCCACGTGCCATGTTTAATGGATATCAGTTATCAGTTATCTCCTGTTAATTCCCCTCTCCAAGTTCTCCACTGCCTAACCGGGTAATTGATCTCACACTCTTTGGGTCCTGTCACTTGATCTAACCTCATAGACACAGTGGATAAAGGCGTTGGTTAGATCCATTGTGGAATTAAAATAGTCTACCCCAGTGAGCGAAATAAAGGGTTAAGTTCAACATTCCAACCACCTGAAGAAGGCTGGTGAGTACAACGGCCGAAACGTTGTAATAAATATGGCGACAAAGATGAGGACAATAGTGAATAGTCCGAATAAATGTAAATAATACAAAGGTTTTTGCTTTGACATTTAGACGTAAATAATTTTTACATCAAAATTTTCTTCAATTTTACTTCTTACTCAGATTATGACAATAAAAAATTAACTTAAGATTTTTGTCACATATAGGAGATTTTATTTAGTTTTCTGGAAGATCAAAATTTAATTGATCAACATAACATGTGATCAATGCTCATTGTTTTTTTTTTAACCATCTTCAAAAGTACGATAGAGCTCTATGTCACCGTAATTAATGAATAAAACATTGTCACTCTACTTTACTATATTTACATTATTCGGACTATTGTCCTCATCATTGTTGCCATATCTGGGTCCGGTCACTGGATCTAACAAACCGAACGTCTTTCTTTATCCATTGTGCCATGTGTCCTTAAGGCCGGATTGTACGGCCGAAACGTTGTGATAAATATGGCAACAAAGATGATGAGGACAATAATCCGAATAGTGTAAATCTCATCTCAGAAATATAGACAGATATTGTCACTCTAAATTTTTTTTATCTAATTAAAAATCACTTTGATCCTCAAAACAATGTAAAACGACAAAAATAAAGCTTTGTTTTAAAACGGTTGGTTAAAGTTTTCAATTTGATTTGTTGGGGAGTTTGAGGTATGAAAGTTTGTTTTTTTTACTTAGTAAAACAAGCTTTCATATTTTATTTTATTACTTGTTTTTATCTTTAATTGTTGTGATTATTAAACTGTTTCCGAACAAACCACTGTGTATTGGCGGAATATTTGTTGGAATTAGGTACGTCCACTATTTCGGCATAAATTTTCTATATTAAAGTTTAAAATGAATTTTTTTACAACGAAAAAACATTCTTGAAGATTTCATTTTAGCTTTAATTGAAAGTTTAATAATTAAATTTACGATTTCTATTAATTAAACAATTCTGGTGTATTTCAGATAGAAACTATATACATTTGATTGTCAAATTTAATTTCAAATTTTTTAATTTTCTTAAAAACTGCCATTTTCTTAATTTTAAGAAATTTGTAAACAAAAACACAAATTTATCGATTTTGAAAATATTTAAAAAAATTTCTGACACGTTATTTTAGTAAAATTTAAAAAATTAAAGTTAAAGTAATCTGATTTGAAAGAAATTTTTCTTACTTATAGCATAAAAAAATAATATACAACCAATTATTAACGATCGATCCTGTTAATCTGACCCAACCCAACTATTGATGGATTGTTGACTGACGAAGCGATGACAGCTACTACGGATTACCATAAATGACATAATTTTTAAAAGTCTGAGTTTTAAAAAAATTATTCTATTTGAGTATGACCCACACTAATCGAAATACAATACATAAAATAAAATTATTTAGTGAAATATTAAATGAAAAAAAGAAAAATTACTTTAAAATTTAAAGTTTACACTTTTAAAGTTGAACAGAAAATAAGAAATGTTGAAAAGGCCGCGTAAAGGGACAAAACCCTTAAATCACGTGACCTTGTAATAATACTGACAATTTCAGTATATCATACATGGAAATAAAGGAATGTATTAAAAAAATACAACATAAATTATTTTTAAAAAAAGTAGCTCAACTAAATTTATTAAACTTAGCAATTTTGGATTCGTCAATTTTTTTTCTACTTAATTACTACATAATATCGAGGAGCCCTCCTAATACAGAGCTTTACACGATGTTAAACTACATATAATTTATAATTAAAATTTCTTAAAAAACGAAAAAATTCTTGTAAAAATTAATTATTCATCAGAAAAAAATTATTTCTTCAGACAATAATGTCCTTAATATTACTTATTTACAAAAGCAATTAAAAGCTTTTCTAATTAAGTAATATCATAGTTTTATTGGATTCATTATTTTTCAATTCAGACAAGATTTTCAGTTAAATAGCTCAAATTTGAAAAAAAAAGTAGGTTATTTACCATCTCCTAAGACTCCTTCTTTTAACAAAAAAAAAAAAAAAAAAAAATTGAGGAGCCAAAAAGGTTTTGGGCGAAATTTCATGAAATTAAATAAGTGGGGGGTAACATATTTAAAAAAAAAAAATTTTTTACCAAAATTTTCTAAAAACAAAATATTGCAAAAATAATTTCATTCATTTGTGAATAAGTCCTGAAAATTTCATTAAGATCAGACAATTATTTGATTTTTACAAGAATTTCCAAATCAATGTGTTTTCAACGGGAAAAAAGCGCAAAAAAAAATCTGTTATTTTTACGTCACCGCGATGACGTAAACAAAAGACTTTAACCAAAATTTCGAACGTGTTAGAAAATAATAAAAAATATCAAAATATAATTAAAAAATACTTTTTTCTTTCATCTTAATAATAATAACATAAGCATTTTGACGATAATACTTCGTTTATTTTTATATTTTCTTTAAGTTTGTGGTATTTTTCAATTTTCATTATGCTGTTTTTCCGCGAAAACAGTGGAGTTGGAATTAATTTGAAATGATTTAGCATGTGAAATTAATTGTGCCATTTTTAATTTCACTGGACATACGGGAATATTTTTCATGGTATCTAAAAATATGTATCCTAAAAAAAAAAAAAAAAAAGAAAAAGATAAATTTCATTTTAACACCCGAGCGTCATTTACTGCTGAACTATTTTCTTTCAGAAATTAGTACGGGTTTCCGTAAAGCGATTTTTTTTGTACTTGATTTAAGAATAAAGTTAACTTTCAAATAAATGTAAACATCGACAAATAAAAGAATAACAAAAGAAAAAAAAAACACCTAACCCTAATTTGAAAGTTAACTTTCTTCTTTAAAAAAAAGAAAAAAGAAAGAATAACCAAAAAAAAACAAAAAAAACAAAAAAAACAAAACAAAACAAAACAAAACAAAACACCTAACCCTAATTTGAAAGTTAACTACAAGGAATTACTGTGAAGGGAGTAAATAGGCCCAAATTGTATACGTCCACCAACATAATTCATCACTTAATCAATAAGCCGGTAAAGGATGACAAAAAGAGCGAGAAGATTCATAAAGAAGTTCGATGTTTTTCTGGTCGTTAACATCCAAAAAGGTAGGTTTCTTTAATTGTTGATTTGAGTTCAGCATATACATTTGCACGGAAATAAGACTATTTTGGAAAAATTTGAAGGGATAATTAATAATAGCGCTCGGGTGTTGAAATGAAAATTTACCAAAAAAAATTGTTTATTAAAAAAGAGTTTTTTAAATGTTTTTTTTCCATCTTATTTTTTGTGCTTTAATTTTTTTTAGTTGACCAATTTTGAAAGTTACTGATATAAAATTTAAGATAAATTTTAAAATTTGCACCTTTTTTTGCATTTTAAAAGTTACGCGTGAAAAAGAAACGTAAACTGTGAGAAAGAGAGTAGAGAAGCATGGAACTGAAACATCATAAAAATTAGTTACTAAAAACTCACTAATATTCATTGCGAGGGAATAACACGTTTTTTTTTTTTTTTACCTCACTTTATTTTTGAGAGTAGAAAGAAAGATACAATATAAATTACTTAAAATATGAGACAAGTAAAAAAAGCATTTAATTTTTTTAGCTAAATTTTGAAATACCTACCATTATTTAAAAAGGAAGTCGTGTTCTTATTTTACTTGTCACACACAGTCCGACTCCGAGAAGGATAGAGAAAATGCCAAGTCGAGAACGATTGGAGATACTTTCTTCAAGAAGGAAGCAGCCTGAAATTGCGGTGAAAACCAAAGTTAAAGAATTAGCAATTGGAACTGCAAGAGACAAATCAGCAGAAACTAAAGTTAGATAAAAGAGCAAAGAGCCGCTTTGATTTGCCAAAAAAGCAGAAAGATATTGCCAACGACTGACTAGAAAGGTGAGTTGGGCAAAAAACTGAGAAAAACAATTATCTTTACGGATATTTTCAATCCCGGAACTGTTTGTTTTAAGCAATGGGTTGGTGATACCCCATAAAAGTGATACAATAACAAGCCACAGGGCCGAGCTCAATAAATTAGAATCTGACATTTAAATTTCACTCTTATTTCATTTAGGCACTTCCTTGATCATGTGTGAAAATGTTGATATTCTTTCAATAGGAAAAACAAATATTAAACAACATAACGTATTCCAATCGGGACAAAAATTTGGTTGGCAAACAATACTACTTTTTCTATTGGTACGGAAGCGGAAGTAACACCCGGTTTGGATTGAAGATAATTTAAACCGGTTAACGATCCATGGAAATTTTATTTTTCTATTTAAAAAAAAAAAAAATCCCTATATTTAATTTGGTTTGACATAAGCCTAAAAAATGGAATGAAGGATAGGAAAAGACTTGAACAGCGTCGACGGAAAAAATACGTACATCTCGACCAAAAATAATTTTAATTTAGGGACTTAATTAATCCCAATATTTTGGTGAATTTAAATTAGTCTAATTAATAAAGTGAATAATAATCTACAATTGAACAGATTTAAATTCGACGAAATTTCTACCAAGTTGTAAAAAAAAAGACAAAACAATTTATCAATATTCGATGTGGAACTAAAAAATAAAAATTCATTTATTTTTTTAAACGGTTTAAAAAACTTTTAACCGCACAACCACAAAACAGAATATATAGCTAAAGGCCGAGTTTAAAGTGAGACAAAAATGACACATCCCATTCGCAATTTACTCGTGCCAGGAAGTAACCATCGCCCTTTCCCCATCATATTTTTTTAAATAAAATAATAATACATTATCGGCGGCTGCAAGGTGTGAAATAATTTTGGTTTCGCAGAAAAGGGAGATAATTTTGTTTCTCTTCCGGTGATGAAATGAATTCTTAGGAAAACTTCGTCAACTTCTCTTGGGAAATAAAACAGAAACTCGAAATGTTGGGTGTCTCATTGGCACAGTCAGGGGCCAGTGTTACCCTGGCCACATCCAATGATGAGGATTTTCCGCCCGAAAACATTATTGACGGGTACGTATAATTTTACAACTGTTTGGAAGTATTTTTATTCTTTTCTGGTTCGTTGGCATGGCAACGATACAGGATGCAAACAGTCATCCAATTTGGGCACCTTGATGTACGGTGTAAATGGTTAACTAACATTAACATTAATAAGTTTGTTTTGCTAGAACTAGTACTAGTTATTAACTTATTACTGAATAGTAGTGAATTCGAGCCTCATTGGGTGCCCCCATACTTTCAGCCTTGTGCTACATCTAAGCTACGCTTAGAAAACACCATTTAATTATTTATCCTTTTTTATTTTTATAAATTTAAAAATAAAATACACGAGAAAAATAAAAATAAACTAAAAGAAATGAATACATCGAACAACCATAGAATATGCATTGAACAAAGCAAAGACTTTCTTTAACTATCAATAAAATTCTACTATTCCCCGTAAAAAAAACAAAACAAAAACCAAACTTTGAAGAGATTGGTAAAACTTTCAGCACTTTTAGCACAATTCACACGGATGTTTGGAAATGACTGAAGAAGAGATATTTATAAACTTGCTGAAGATACAGTTTGTCTTCAGGTCAAAACAGTTGTCCTGATGAAATCTCTAAATCAGATTAAAATAAAATAGTGTCATTAAAAAGTAAAAATTAATTTATGATAAAGTTGAAAGTGGTTCAATAAAAACAGTTTTTTTCAATAGTTTGTCAAAAAGAAATATTTCGGTGAGGAGTAAATTTTATTTCAAGAATTGAGAACTTTTTTAAATAAAATAAACGAAGAATTTGATTTTACACCTCGTCAACATTTGTATATCAAGTTTCAAGAATAAAGTGGTTTCATGTTTAGTTTACTTGTTGAAAAGACAAGAAGTGGAAAATAAAATCAATTAAAGATGTCACTAGGTATGAAGTTGTATGGCACGTGATAGGCTCGAAGCCCAGAGACAGATTTTTTCTTCCATTGTTACATCCTGAGCATGAGTTTGAGTCTTTATTCTTCCACCTAAAATAGAGAATTGTCTGCTCTAAACTTTCAAGCTGTTGTCACATTTATTGATTCTGTCATCTTTAACCATAATCCTTTCAAGCTGGGACAATTATTTTTAGAACATCCAGTTAATTAATCCTCAAATTTACTAATAGACTTTGAAAACACATCTCTATGACAAATATTGGAGCTTAAAGAGAATTTTAAATTTGTGTACATTTTTTGTATACAATGTCGATTCGAGGAGTTGATGAGTTGTAGTGAGTGTGAAATAATAACCCTCTTCACCCACTCCCTTCAAATTTAGGGTACTGATGAAGAAAGAAAGGAATTTATGAGCTTATGTAAAATTGTTTTTGGACCAATAAAAACCTTGCCTTCACTGAAGTTAACTGGTTAGCCAAGAAGAAAAGAAAGTAGCGAACCAATGCAAAATTCTTTTTGATATAAAATGATAAGAAATATTAAAATAATAAGAGAAGCATGTCTGAAGTCATGTGAAAGGTTTCACTTCAATTCCTCATGACCAACATTGAAGTTCTTGCCAGTGTAAGATTATTCACCAATTATATTATTAGCCTCTAACCAGCATGTGGCACTTCAAAGAATTTTCTCTCAACAATCCAAGAAAGTTAAGTATTTAAAACTTTGTCTACTTTTGAAAATATGCAAACCATATGTCCCTTCAGTAAATAACAAACTCTCTTAACTTTGTTTTGAACATTTTTTAATATTATCTTGTGTCAGATCATTTAGTCTGTTGTATGAACATTTCTTTTTCATGACAATATGTTAAAATTATGAATTTTGATTTATTTTCCTAAAGCAAGCACTACTTCAAGCATGTAAATTCATGAATAAATTCCTGATTTTGTTTTGTTAAAAATTACCTGTGTGTTTCCTCATCATTATCATCCCTCATTAATCTTCTTAGCATGGGTAAACCGAATTTTCTGCTACCTAATCTTCCATTACCGAATTTTCTGGGCACCCTGTAAACAAACATTAAAGAAAGAATAAACTAAACAATAAACATGTTTGTTTTTTGTTGTTGTTTTTTCAAACAAATAATTGTATCCCTTTTTGAACATGTTGCTTTTTTTTGTGAAAAGGGGGATAATTCTTGTTTAGTTTTAACTTTCTTTAAACAAAATGTAATATAGTTGTGTTAATTATTATTTGCTGTTGTAAATTTTGAATGAATAAAGTTCTTCAAGAAAAATTACAAAGAAATCAGGCTATAATAGTTTTGGCTTCTTTAAAAAGAAATAACTATTTAAAACTTATTTAAATATTACTTTTTTTATTAAAATAATAATTTGAAAAGAAGATACAAGAACTTAGATAAATATAGATTTTATTTGCTTGAATGAAAACAATAGTAATTAAATAAATACTTATTTAAAAAATATTTATTTAAAAAAATATTGGAGTGGAGGGGTATACAAATCCAATTTGAGAAGAAGAATACTGTTGCTAGTCTTTCTCTACTTTATGTGAGAAAAAAGGTGAAATACAATTTTCTCCCATCAATAAATAAAATAAACCACTTGTGAACAAAGAAAATATATAACTTACCTTCTCTTCTTAATTTTCTACAAATTGACTTGTTTACTGGTTAGGCTTTGGTTGACTATTTCTATACATTTTCAACTGGCTCTGTTAGACTCTTTTAAACAAAAGCTTTAACAAACTTCAACAAATTTATTTTTGACTTACATGAAAGTATTTGTTTTGAATATTTTGTCCAAGAAAAAAAATGTTGTAAACTTGACCTTTTCTAGGTGTAATATTTTGTGTTTATGTTTTATAATTCTTACAACATTGAGTCTATTTGTAAATAATGGATTTTGTTTTATTATTTAAATTCAAGCTGAATACATTTTCCCCTCTTTTTTTGCCTATTTTCATATTGGGAAAATCTAACTAAATAGAGTATTTGAACTCTAATTTTCTTACTATTTTGGTTGTGGAAAAGACAGTATAAATTTACTTGTAGTTAAATACCTGTTGTGGTAAGAATATTGCAAGATTTTTAAATGTTAGACTTTATAATCTGTGGGAAACATGGTCACTAGTGAAAGTAGAGTTAATATTTTTTGGCTTGGGAAAGTGATACTAATACAGTAATACTGTGTGATATGTACATTAAAAATGCACACACACACACACATATATATATATATGTTCTCTCTTTATTTTTCAGGAAAACTGATACTTTCTGGGCTACGACTGGTCAGTTTCCACAGGAATTTGTTATCACTTTTAAGTCCATGATAAACATTGCCAAAATAAGCATCTTATGTTATAATGGTAAGGAGTTTCTCATTATTGACCAGGAAATCTGTTTGATCTTTCTTATTGACATTATATTAATGGAGTTAAGTGTGTTGTATATGTCGATAAGAAAGAGACTTATAAAATGATCATATTTGGTCATTGGGAAAATAACTTCTTTTATTGAAAAGAGAGAATTGTATGTAAGATGGCAAAAAAAAAAAATTACCAAGTGTCAGATGATACTGAAAGCAAGTTGAAATCAGTTGATCAATGAAATCACAGATTAAAAAGTTTATAAATTAATATAAAGAGTTGTGGAACAAGGAAAACATTTTTTTTGTAAATAGAAGTGATACAATTGTAATGTGTTACTTTTATATATTTTAATTTGTAGAATCAGTATACATGTTCATAGAGAATTGTTTTTTATTTGATTGACTGTTATGAAATTAAAAAATAACACGTTCACAACAAAATTATGGATATCTTTAAGAATGAACAGAATACTAGTCAGGTATCAGCAAATAATGAATGAAGTAATGTAACAAAAAATACATAAAATCTTAAAGATTCATAAATAAATAGACATTTTTTCATGAATTTATGAAGAGCTGTTGTAATTTTGATGTTCTTTAGTAAAAATGTTATAAACCTTTCTATTGCAGTACTTGATATGGAAATTGAACGTGGCATACAGAATTTCATGGATTGTCAAAAATGGGAGCCTTTAGTAAAAGACAGTTGAGTAGAAGTACTTTCTTAATTTATGTAATTCTAGAAATACTAACAGATTTACCAATGTAAGTCAATGTTTTCATAATAAAATTGGTATTAGCCCAATGACATTGGTATAATTTGCAGGATATATTTATATAAGCAAATCATGTTAGTTTCAGCTTATATTATCTATCTCTATTGAAAATACAGGTTATATGGGAGTGGTCACATTTTATGCAAACTGAATGTAGCATAAAATTTTATTTTTTTAAATAAAGGCAAAATATATAGATCTTAGAAAAATTTGGTTAAGAAAATATATTCTATTAACATTCTATAATATGTTGGTTTGAACTCTTTATTTGTTAACTTTTTTATTATTTTGACTGTAACATTATTTGCTGCAGTTAATAAAAACTGCAGCAAATAATGTTAAAATCAACATGTTTGTCATTGTTGTGTTTACTTGTAGGTGAGTTTATTATTTTCATGTCTTTTGCCCATATTCTTAATATCATTCATTTTTTCTCATACACATCTTTTTAGTTGAACTACAATTGGCAACAAAACATCCAACAGTTTGAGGTTTCTTTACATTGTGCAGTGTAAAATCCATTGTTGCCACACTGACACAAGCTTTTCACTGATACAACCATATCTTTTATTAATAATATGCAGTGTTTTTGTTTCTGTGCTGAGTGCAGTTCTCTTATTCAGTGGAGCCACAAATGTGAAATTATAATACTTAGGGAAATTTGAAATCATTGCAGGAACCAGATTAGAAAAAGTTGCTTTTATGTTATGCATTATTCTTGGCTTTTGTCAATGCTTTGTGAATAGGCTGACTCTTGAAGAACCATAGATTTGACTGATTATGAACTGGCATAGGGGTGGCTTCCATTACAACACTCATGATGTTGATATAGGAGCAATAATGAGGAGGTTATTAATTAGAAACAAAAATATAAGGTGATATTTTCCATCAATCTCTGGCTTCTGTCATGTTGGATATAATGTTAGAAGCTTGTCTATGATAGTTGAAGGCATTGCACAATAAATACTAATTTTTACATATTTTCTCTTCATTTTACATTTGGAACTAAGAATTTCTTCTAGCCTTTTTTAAACTAAGAAAAACTATTACCTGTTAAGACTTATACACATGTATAGGAATTGATAAATACAATTTAAGTACATCTAGAAGTTACTATAAAGTGACTTAAAGGTTTATAGGTATCAATTTTGTTTAATAATATAATTTATGGTGTTATATAAAATTGGCTTCTTAAACATGTTGATCCTTTGAATTTGCATCATGTTGTCTCATAAAACCTGAAGTGATATCACAAATTTGTTAGGTTGACATATATTAGAAAGTTCATGGAATATAACTCATTTGAAAACCATAAATTATCTGCTTTTGATTTTATCATAATCATATAAAATATGTAATTTTAATATGAGTTTTTATTGTGGCGAAAAATAAAAATAAAAAAGGTTAAGAATTTCAGTTTGTTGGTATCATTGTAAGCTGTATATCGTTAGCATTTAAATCATTTTTTGTCTTAGGTTAAGAGACTTTTACCTTCTGATTATTCATTTGTTGTTGTTTTGTAGGATTTGTCCATCATGAAGGTCAACTCACTGAGAAGGAATTCACTGTTAATATGACTGCCCATCATCTGCGGTTTGTCATATCATCAGGCCATGACAATTTTGCCTGCATCTATAAAGTAGGTGTCACCACAAATCCATGAAGGAAAATTAACAATTTGGGATTTATTTTAAAACTTTTCAAAACAAACCCATCTCTTTGCAGTTTGCTATTTCCACAATAAAGATAACATTTTGTCAATGATGCTTTATGTAATACAAAAATTCATTCAGAAACAACTGTTTTCTGCAATTGAATCTTAAAGGTACCAATTTTGGAAAATTAAGGCAGAAAAATACAAGGTGTAATAAGTCTTTATAAGTTAAGAGGCAAATGTATTCATTTGCAGTCACATTTTGGATCCTTAGAATAGAAAGTTCACAAAATGTGCACAGTTCAACCTGACAGATACTAGGTGAATTTGAGATTTTCATTGCATGTGATTAAAAGAGAAGCATTGAATTAAGGGCATTGACAAGGAAGAAGTTTACTGAAACATAGTGTAAAAAAGAAAGGCTTTTTTCATTAGATTATCTGATATATATATATATTTTTACACACTCCAGCCCATCCCATATTTAATAATTGAAATTTTGCTATTTTAAACTACCTAAATGCTAATACACACCAATATATTCATGCTTTCAAATTTAGTTTAAAGTTGTGTTGCCACATTATAGCTCAGTTGACCATTTGAAAGATATTTAATGCCTAAGCAATCCAAAATATTCATGGTCTGAAAAGTGAGGTTTAAACTTAAGTTATAGTGGTGTTAATGGTTGAAGAATTTGCACCAAACTTGAACAGAAGTCATTCAATGGGGCATTGTCATTTGACAAAAGCCAACTGTACAATAATGGATATGTGCATTATGTATTTTGCATTTATTTTTGCAAAAGGATTTTATATTTGGAGCCACATATTCACCTTGGTTGCTTTTTATCAGCTGTTTTATTCAATCCATCAGGTTTTGAGGGTTAAGTTCAACATTTTGAGCTTACTGAATGCAGTAGATTCATGGAAAAACCATCAAAAACAAAGGCATGCAAGAGTCATTAATCTAAATTTACTACAAATTGTCTTTTCTCTCCTAAATAACCAAGTGACTGACAAAAATCTTTAAACTAAAATAAATTGAAACTATAAAAAAAATAAAAAAAAAATGAAATTAACTGTGGCTTTAATGTAGATATTTTGGAAAAATTACTAGTAAACTTTAAAAGGAAAATAGTTTTGTGTAGATTTATATACACATATCTTGTGGATTCCAAGTCATCAGACACAAACACGAGCATAGTATCAAAAGCTGAATATACTGTTGGACTCTCATAAATAAAATGAGAAATCAGCATAATTTTCTGTATTTGTTTCCAGACAGTGAAAATTTAATTTCTAATATACTGTATATTTCCACATATAACATGAGCTTTCGATAAGGTAAAAAAAATAAAAAATATAGCAAATTTTCATGAATTCATCTTATACCTGTAGTATAAAATGACTTTTTTTTTTTTTTTTTTTAAATAATCAATAAACAAAGTTATTGGAAATGTTACTGTATCCTTAGAAATTCAAAATAAAAACCAATTGCTTTTTCTACATACATCCCCTAAAAGAAAGACCATTGTTTTGTTTGTTTCACCAGGTGATCTCTTATGAACACTGGCTTTTTTTCTGTATCTAAAGTTACAAACAGCCTGGTGTATTAATAGCCATTTACTTATACTTCATCAACAAATTATGTCTGTATGTAATCTTAAATTGTTAGTATTTAACACCAAAATGATGGATTTTTAATGAGACATGAATATTATGTTGTTCTAAATGTTATTACATTGGCAAAATTAACACTACCATGGTGTTTATTGAAAGTTTAACAAAAGACAAAGGTTGTTGTGAATGCAATCTGAGCTTGCATGGATACAAGTTGATTTCATTGATATGGAATTATTCTGCAGTTATGCCAGTAATATATAAGGTAGAAATGGTTTTATTACTTTTATTATCAGTTTATTTGATAATCTGAATCTTTTCATATACATTATTAGTTATCACACTTAGCCTACAGAGAAACATCACTCAGAATTTAAGATTTCTTTTTTTAGAATTGTAGTAAGAGATACCCTTAAGGGTGATTTTTGGGATTTAAAGGTTGTTTTATGTACAGAAATATATGGTAATCCTAAGAATAGCAAACTGTAAAATGTATTCTTCTGGTTGTTCAAATTCATTATATTGAATATAACAATGGCATTGTTTTTATTGAGTTGTGATGTAGAGCTGAGGAAAAACAACCAATCTTGCTTCATGTGATATTGTTGGGATGTCATGGTTGTATTTTTGTTGCTGGGAAAAGGAAAAACAAATGCTGAAGATAAAAATAAAACAAAGTCATAGAAATATTTCCCAAGAGATTTTATTTTCACAGAAAAGATAAATCCATTAGATGCAGCCCCCCCTCCTTGCCCAATGATATTCCTGTACCCACCCACCTCCAATTCCTGCAGGTAAGGCAATTTAAGAACACTGACTGTCCCAGGTCTCCTTCCTTTTATAGTAGTTATGTTGTCCCTACCATTACTGCCATTTGCATTTGATTATCACATGAAAAGGGGGTGAATTTGAAGCAAAGATCAAAGACCACTGCTCAGATACCCCCAGATCAACACCTAGTCCACTCTGGCACCATTGCAAACAAGTGTGATAGAAGATGACCACTGGTTGATTAATCTTGGATGAAGAAGGAAAAGAAATAAAAATGTGTTTAAGTTCAATGTTCATGTAAAACAAATCTGCTTTGTAACAATTTTGTAAAACTTCATTGTGTGCAATTTTTGTCTTCTTTCTGTCAAATTTGTTTTTCTATTATTTATGCCAACTTGACATTTCATAATTTTACTTCCTAACCAAATGTTTATCTGATGTTTTAATGCAGAGAACCCTAGCTTTATGGCCTTATATTGCCTAAAGCAAATGAGGAAGTGACAAGTAAAAAACCAAATCCTTTTTGTTTTCATACTAATAAAAGGTGATTCTTATCTGACTCATTGGCAGAGACAAAGTTTCAAGTCCAGTTTTTGCTTTCAGTAAATAGAAAAAGTAATAAGAAAACCCAAATAGAATATTCAGGCCAACAGACAGTTTGAAAATTTAATCTTTAAACTGTAAAAACTGGTAGTGGTGAAGTGGGAAGACTGTGTTCCTTGTTGATTAATAATCAAAAGGTATTCAGGTGAAAATGAGATCAAATTTAGCTCATTTCTTCCCAAAAGTTTTTCATTATACATAAAATCTAAATTATTATTAAGTTGATTAAAGTTGTAAAGTCAACATTGTTAACTTGGTTTCACAAAGAAAAGATAAATTTGGAGGATGCAAGAAGCTAACATCTTTCTATTCAAGCTCTATCTGTCAAGTGTTTTGTTGTGTGGCAAAGAAAATTATTCAAATTTGGCTAATTAAGCACAAATAAAGTTGAGCATTCAGTAGCCAATGTCTTTGAGACTGTCTGTCAAAGGCTGATGGCTGGTACAAGTGATCCTTATTGGTGTTCGATAAAACTAGCAAGTATTACCTGCTGATGATTGTAGAATAAAAAAAAAAAAAAAAAAAAAGAAGAGAGAAACAAATCAAGACATATAGATAAGGTGTGTATATTGGTGGTCGGGTGAAGTAAACAAAAAGCCCCAAATCAAAACCAAATTCATGAAGGAGTCCTGAGAACAGATTGCAATTTTCTCTTTGCCTTCAAAAAGTTAGAAATCTAATCAATTGGATTCAATAAAAATTAAGAGGGGAAAAAAATCAGTAAAAAATAAAAGCAAATTTTACTTGGATGTAGTTCACCTTTCCCTACCCAAGTCAAGCTAATTCTTTAGACCCTAGCAAAGAAAGAAAAATAAATAAAAATTCCAATTAAAATATTAAGAGATTCTCAGCCCAAATTATTTAAGTAAAAGAGAAATTGAAGAAACTTATAGATGTCTCTAATATTGTATCCAAAGCTACAAACTTTTTAAAAATCTATATAGAACAGCAGATTTTAATTTATAGAACAGATTGTGTCCTTGTTAGTGTCAAGTTGGGATGGAAACACAAGTGATTAACAGAAAAATGAATGTAGAAACCTGAATGTTTTGGTTGTTCATATTTTTAGACAGCTCTCTCTCTCTCATTGAGACACACCTAAGTAAATGCAGATGATTAAAGAGGAAAATGAGAAAAATGTTTAGATTTAGAAGCACCACTCTTCAGCACAAATTCCTGTAAGTTGCTCTCATTGTTATTCTTAACAATCTTTTTTTTATTTATTTAAGCAGTTAATTGATAATAAACCCAAGATGAGGGAAAGACACTTTTACAGAATATTTGTTTTAAAATTATCAAAGAATTCTTACTGAATTGAATTACATTTAATATACAACATATTATTGGCTTAATTAAAAGTTGTAGAGATTTGGTGTTTTTGGCTACAGATTATGATATTTATAATTAAATTGCTATAATTGAATAAATTAAGCTTGACTATAATTCCCCATGAGAAAGGCTGTGTAATCAAATATAGCAAGGAAAACATACAATATTCTAGCTAGCTGATGAAGAAAGTGGCCCCGGCACTGATCAGTTGAAGAAAAAAGCACCTAAAGAGAGAGAGGTGGGAGTAAAGAAAAGATTATATAATTTGAGTAATTAGAACAGGGGAAAAAGCTCTACTTACTAAATCTATTTAAGAAAAAAACACAGGGATTACCGAGGTGGTATTTATAGAATCAAACTAGATATTTAAAACTTTCAAGTATCATAAATTAGTAATACCTAGATTGCCTTTATCTAAAATACTGATGTCTCCAAGAGTGTGAGTGACCATCTGAAGAAATTGAAAATAACAGGTTCTATACAAACAGTTGGTTTAAAAAGGTTTATTTGATTTAAAAAGATGAATTTTGTTATTTTGAAAATATTTTCTTGTAAATCAAATTTCAGTATCAACATGCTGAACAGTTTAGAGATAAAGCAACAACATTAAGCAATATTAATACTGGTCATTACTTGGAGTGGTGACCATTCATGATGATTGGCAAAATTTTCTTGGAGGTTTTAGGAGTCCTAGCTATTTATAATAGTTTTTTTTTCCCTTTGAATGAAAACATTTTTGCATTTAACAAAGAATTTTGTCAGTGTTCACTTGTGCTCTAAATACAGAACAAAATGACAAATATCAGATTTGGGATATACTCTTGAGAAAGCTGGTTTATATAGATTTTCTAAATTTCCTTAGAAAGATTTTTTTCTCTTTAATTTTCCTTCTGTGAGAATAATTCTTTAAAATATCAGTTTTAATAAACATGAGAGAAACAGAAAAAGTTTTGATATTTGCCCATCAATTTGAAGAAACATTCAACATCAGCTTTAAGATCTTTTTTAAGAATATCTTTTGCAAAGCAATTTTTTCATCATTTTTTTTTTCTTTTTAAGGATTTATTATTGATATGATATTTACCAGTAAGAAAATAGGTGTTGTCATAGTGAATTGGCCAAACAAAAATTGTTCCATATATAAAAAGATGTTGAAAAAGTGCTTATAAGAAAAGTTGAATAGGTAGAAAAGAAAGAAGCTAAGAGGAAATGGGAAAATATTTTACTTGGTTTCATAATATCAAATTCTTTTTGAATTTTTTTATAGTAAACTATTAGGAAAAAGTTTAAGAGTTGGCTCAAAATATATCACAATCATAGGAGGAGGAGAAATTGATGAAATGTTAGGTCAAGCGAAAATTTTACTGTAAATGTTCTGAAACTAGATTTGATGCTATTTCTTAAAGTTTGGTATATTTTGTTTTTCATTTTCTCTACTGCTAAATAGTAATTTCCTTATTTTGAAAAATATGAAACTGATAATTTAATAATAGAAGTAGGCATTACTAGACCCATTTAAGAATACAAGATTCACTTTACACACACACACAAGCTAGAAGGATGAAAGGGGTGGATAGAAATTGATGCACCAGTCCTGTGACACACACACACACAGGGCTTCATGACTTACTTTGCTGGTAGTTTTAGGCCTATTCAAACTATAACAAATATCTATTGAAACAAAATGAGAAAATAGACTCTGCACTATGGTCAAGTCATTTCCAAAGAGATATGCAATAAAGGTCATCATGATCATCACCAAAAATGATTCTATCAAGTAGAGGCGGAGATAACTGGCATGTGGCTAAACATTTCCAAATTACACCTTTGGGTTTGTCTATCTATTTTGCATTTTAACATGGGAACAAGAAGTCTTCTTATTCAGTTTTGAATAACTTCTACTTCTGTTGCTATCATTCAAGTTTTAAATAGGCTAAAATGTGCCCAAAACCTTTTTACATAGGACTACATTTGTATTATTTCATGATACTTAAAAAAAATAAAAATAAAACAAAACATGGTAGGTGTATAACAAGTGGTTCAGATTTGTTTTACACTGTTCAATGTATAAATGTACCTTATTCTTTCTTCCTCACAACCAAGCATCTAATTTAATCTCTTTAGAATCTTGAAGGTTAGACTATAGGATGTAGATATTCAGTTGTAAAAGGAAAAGTAACAAAAGTTAAGGAGTTTTTTTTTTTTTTTTTTTTTTGGGGTGTCCAAACACATTAAAACCTATGTCTGAGTTATTTTTATCTATTCAAGATGAACCATATGTAAACAAGATTTTCAAAAACATCTCCTTGTCATTTTCATCATGTGAAATAAGTCACAGTGAATTCTGGTGATTGTATTTGTAATTTTTTTTTTTTTTTTTTTTTTTAAATATTATTTTGACAACCTAAGATTTATAAAGTTCAAGATGATCATCCCCTGCCAATGATGAAAATCAGCCCTGACTACACCACAATCTTAGTTATTTATTAGTTAGGAAGGGTATGAGAGAGAGAGAGAGAGAGAGTGAGAGAGGGAAAATTTGTTTCGCTTCTGCTGATTTTTTGCAAACCTCTCCAGTGGGAAATCTAAAGAAAATAACTCAATAAAAAGCAGTGTATAGAGAACTGAAGAATCCCTGTTTTTAGATGTGTGTGTGCGTGTGTGTGTGAGACAGTGAAAGAGAGAATATGCAAATGTTTAGGGATTAAAAAAAAAAACCCAAAAAACTCTGCTCTGCTTCTGGCCACCAACAATCCAAGTTTCAGCTCCTGAAATGACAACAAGGAAGAAAAAGTAGTAAAGTTAAAATGTCTCAACATCACTGCAAGAGAGAGAGAGAAAGAAAGAAAAGACTGACACCATAAAACAGAAATATATTGAAGTAACTTGAAAGATTGAAATAACTAGTAGTATAAAATTTTATCAGATAGACTTTTACAAGTAAAACATTTATGTCTATAATGATTGCAGTGAAATAATTCCTGGTGTTTATTATGAGTTATTTTATTAATTACTGCTAAGATTCACATAATTTCGAACTAACATTCTCACCTTTAGTTCTTTTGAAAGCAATTGGCAATCTCTTGGATCACCTCCAGGTAACAAAAAAAGATTTACAGATATTCAACACTGATGATGATGATGATGATGATGATGATGATTAATAAGTTTTAAAGTGGAAAAAAAAAAAAAAAAATAAATAAATAAATAAATAAATAAAAAAATTTGGGCAAATTCAGGTATTACAAGAAACAATCAGAGTTGAAGATTTCATTTCCAAAGAAAATGTAGAGTTGACATTTCTAGGAAGCATGTAACCTTCTCAAATAAGTTAAACTTTCTCAATTTGCTTTGATATGCCTGCCTGTAGTTTGAGAAGCAGGCTACAGTAAATTCTATAGTAAGAAGCCACATTTAATCTCATAAAAGTCAGGGTTGAGGCATTTCAATTGTTGAAATATCTGTGTGATGTAAAATACAACACAAAAGTGGTTTTCTTTTCCTCCATACAGAATTTGATTTGGCTGAATCACTTGAATAAAAACTGTAGACATCAAATAATGCCAGTAACTTTTCCTTTAAGTTTGAAAGATGATATTTAGAGGTTCCTACACAAATTAAACTTTATAACTCATTCAAGAGTGAAACACAAAGTCCTGGAAAATGTCTGTTTATATAATAAAGTACAAGGATTGTTAACTGAAAAAATGTTTTCTTTATTGATTTCATGTCAACAAGAAGGCCATGTCTGTTTTTGAATTCCAGGCACTTGGATGACTCAACATGGTTATAGGAGATATATAGCAAATTGTCTAGCCTGACATATTTCAACATCAAGAGAAAAAGAAAATTGTCACCTGAAGATGCTTGGAAAAACTGTCAACAAAGTTGCTTAAAAAGAACAAAGATGAGGACATTAGTCCAAGGAGATCCAGAAATACAAAACGTCTGAAAAGTAACTCATTATTTGAAACCACGACCTAATCAATTTGAATTCATCAGTAAATTTTAAAATAATAAACAAAACTTTAAACCATGATAGTATCTAAAATATTTTAAAGGAAAAAAGAATTGAATATTTTTTTCTTTGGCCCTAAACAAGCAATTTATAAATTGAATCAAATTGAAGTGAAAACTTTAAATTGTAGATTTCTTAAAGGAAATCAAGCCCACACAATCTTTAAGAGTTAAAATTTACATTACTGACATACTTTTAATAAAATGTAGACTTAATGATAAAAAGTTACTTCAGATCAGAAAATTAGCTGTATGCCTATAAGAATATAGAAAGTATTAATTTTTTTAAACAGGTTAAAAGTATGTCCAGAAAAGTGGGAACCTAAATCAAGCAAGATCTACAAATATTCGCATACATACACAAACACACAGAAATGGCTAGAAAAAATAATCTAATTCACTTAACGAAATCCTAAGTGAGGGAAGGAAAATTTAATGTGACAAATTCTACTTTCAATTGGTAAATAGAAACTCTAGTGCATAACAAAGGAGGAAGTAAACTCTCAGCACTGGAGGAGAAAATCTGCCAAGGATGTTGAATGATAAATTTGAAAAAGGATTTTGTTAGAACATTTTTCAATGTTTGTTGCTGACAGGATTCCAAAATGTTTTTGTTGGCTTTTGACAATAAATGTCTTTATATGAAAGGAAGTGGGATAATTAAAATAGTATTCACATCATTGGCAGAACAATGAAAGATAAATCAATTAGAAAGAAAAAGAATATTGTTAAAATGATAAGGGGGCTTGGGGTTGAATAATACTAGATTAGCCGACAATATAGAAAGTGGCACACAAGTGAAACAACATTCAATCCAAATCAATAATCAAATGTGATTAAAATTTTTCAGTTGTTGTTCTTATTAAAGAAATTGTCCAAATGACAATGTTCTTCATTGCAATTTAAACTAAGTTAAACATTTACTCATGCTATTTAAAACTTTCTTAAATTATATGTTGAAGACCTGTTATTTAAACTTACAGGATTTTACAAGCATTAACTTGAAACTATATTGATAATTTATTCAAAGTATTTTTTATTGGTCTGAATATTTTAAAATTGCAAAACAGATTTTCTCATCTGAAGTTAAATGCTACACAAGAAAAATCTCAAATTTCTTTTGTATTATTATTATATATAAAAAAAAAAATCAGTTTTATTGTCTCAGACAAAAATGTATTAAACTAAATTATTTAGTAAGTATTAATTATTTTTCAATTCATAATTTTTTGGGGGGTGGGGAGAAAGGATTAGTTGGTGATATCAGAATGGCTCTGATCTATATACAGTTTAGAGCTGAATGAGTTTAAAGACATTTATAGTCAATTTCACTGGTGATAACTTTCTTGATGGCAAATGCATTTCTGGTGCAAGATGCTTATTCCAAAAGTAAAGTCTCTTATTTTGTTATGTTGGTAGTATGACAGTAGATGTGCAATCTTCCCATCAATAACTCATTTTTTTTTTTTACTTTGTTACAGACGGCTCTCTGGTATGAAAGTGTATACAAAGCAGAGATATGTCACTGAAGAAAAATTGCCACTGTTGATACGTACAGAAATCAAACAGTGGAGATGAGCACAGTTATATGTTTCAGCAGTGGCAAGAGTAATGTATATGACAAACCATATTCTGGGCAGCCTTAAATGAAATGAAGTGTAACATAAAAATACATAACCAATAGTATTTTTCTAACTGAAAAACTGGCTCTCTCTATCCAAAAGTGTTTCCTCCCTATCTGTTGTAGTTTCCATAGAAATAAGAGACATTACTTTCAGAGCAGCTATTGTGCAATTTTTTCATTTGTAAATTTCTATTCTTGTCCCTAATGTTTTTTTGATATCTTTATACTGAATACTGATCAAGCCTAAGAGAAAGCTTGCAAACAAAGCAATGAATGATCCCAAAATGTGATAAAATCAAGTAAACTTTGTTTTATTAAAAGTGAAATTTTATCACATCTAGGTTGAGTTTGGGTCATTAAAAAAAAAAAAAAATCATAAATTAAGCCCGAATTCAAGTCTCACTTTTTTCCTTTAGAGAAAAATATGAACAATATGAAACATATGAAAATATGTAATTCTTTCATTTTTGTGCATCATCATGTTTGTGTCTCAACAGGATTTGCAAATCACTCCTTCAAAATTTTAAACTTTAAAATAATTTTTAATTCCTATTTTACTAAATATTTTATTTTACATATTTATTTTAGTGTGGATCATACTTCAATTAAGTAACCTTGGGACAAAACCCAATATAATTCTACTAAAAGAAAAAAGAAAAAAAAGAAAAAAAAAAGAAAAAAGATTTTACTTTAACTTAAGTTAATTTTTTTAAATCCAATTTCTATTTGAAGTTATTTTTTAATTTGCATGTCATTTTGAAATTTCCTTTCACTTTAACTCCTATTTCATAAAATGTTTTTTTTGTTAGCAATTTCTTGTTTTTACTTTTTTTTTAACTTTATTCTTAATAAAAACCTAAAGCTATAAATAAATATATAAGAAACTAAAATTCAATAAAATATTAGTTAATTGCTGAAAATATGTTAACCAAAAACAAAGTGTTCACTTAGATTTCGTAAATTTGTCAATTTCTGGTCGACCATACTTAACTTTTCAACACCGTAGGTTGCCAATCAATCGATTAACATGTCAGAAAAACAAGACATTGTGATTAAGAAATGCTTGAATACTACGTTTTACACTATAAGTAATATTTGTTTCAAATCAGATTAATTTAACTTTCTAATTTTCCTCAAATAACATGTCACAAATATATATTTTATTTTTGGAAGAGTTTTAAAACTGAAAATTAACTTTTATTCACAAACATGTCAAAAATTTTCAAAATGATTTTCTGAAAGCAACCAAAAAGTTGACATTCAAATATAATTTCTATTTGAAATATACCAGAGTATTTTGTTTACTGAAAATAGTAACTTTAATCATTTAACTTTCAATTAAAGCTAAGAAAGAAAGATTCAAGAATGATTTTTCATTTTTTAAAAAAATTCATTTTGAATCTTAGGTATTGAAAAAGTATTTAGTGGAGGTCCCTAATGTAAATGTAAATGCAAGCTCATAGTCAAATGTAGTTTGCTTGAAGGGGAATCTATAAGATTCTTCACCAATATAAATTTTAGTGCATAAAAAGTGTTATCAGTATAGGAAAGACTATGAAAATTTATTATCAGACTGAAATGAAGGTTACACCTGACATTGAGTTTAGAGTTTTTGCTGCTTCTTTATTCATTATCAGAACAATTGTGATGCCACTTGTCTACCATGACCCAGTGACCCCAATAAAGTAATTTTAACAAGTTTATAAGTAGTAACAAAATACATGGATCAGTGAGAGGAAGCAATTCAGTTTCAGGGTACAAGAGATTTGCATTCAATTTCAAAGTTTATTTAGCTTCAATTATTTTTATTTTTTGAAATAGCATTAGTGTTAATTCTGTCCAGATAAGTGTTCAATTTCTAATTTATGTTGGACAAAACTGTATTGCAACTTTCAATTGGTCAACTTTAAAAATATACAAGAAAAAGGTTGACAATTATTTTAGTCATACCATCAGATTTTGTTTAATTTAGGATCATTTATTTTCCCCATGAAAGACAATTTTAGGTGATTTGTTGTTTAAAATCACCTCAATCATTAATTTAACAATGTCTGGGATATTTTTTTTTTATTTACACTATGAAAGTTGGTCTTTAACCAATTCATTTTGCATGTGGGACATGTTAACTTTTAAATTTCTAATCTTGTTCTAGGAGTCTAAGAGAAAGCATACAAAGCAATGATTCATCTCAAAAGGTGATAAAATGAAGCACACTTTGTTTTACTGAAGTTTTATCAAAGCCATGTAAAGTTTGGATCATCAAAGTTTAGTTTTTTTTCCAAAAAGAATTGCCACATAAGTATTAAAAAAAAACAAAAACATGTAAGAATAGAGAATTTACTGGTATGCCTTTTTGTAATTGTCAAATTTAAAAGTAAAAGTTTAGTTGGAATATAATAATGGAGCATATCATTTTTAACTGACAAAACTTCAATGTCAGTTAAAATGAGTTTAAACTTTGAAAACATTTTTGAATGCAAGCATTTTCTCTGTTTATCCTTCTCAAAGATATGCAAACAATTTTTAAAACTATTAGCAACATTTACAATTTTCACAAATAGAGTAAATTGTTTTAATCAGTTTAAAGCAGAATTTTATATTCTTAGTGTTATTTAAAAATAAATCTTTGCTTTTTACCATAGTATAGAAGAGATATTTTTGTAAAAGTGATTCCCAATTCAAATTTTCCCCAAAGAAGAGTGAGCTTTTTAATGTTTTGATATGGAAGAGATGATAGCAAAGATTTCAAGATACATTGAATGGTATGGTATAAAGCAAAGATTGATAAAAAAAAAAAAAAAAAAAATTATATAAAGTAAAAGGCTAAATTTGCATCTAACTTGATAATTATTATTTTGAGGACCTTAAAGTGAATTAAAAAAAAAAAAAAAAAAAAAAAATCAAAATGGGCAGCAAGTCTGATCCATGTAATCATCATCATCATCTTCATCATTTGTTTAACTTTTCATTTACTCATTCTTATATGCATATATTTTTTTAGTCAATCCACAAATCAAACCTCGACCGGTTGGATCCAGATTTTCGGCTTTTGGATCTTGAACGTGACCTTGAACGTGAAGACGACCTAGACCGGGAACGTCGTCTTTTTCTAGAGTTCTGCCTTTCTGATGAGCTGGACCTGTTATAGATCAGGTAGATGTTACATTGACAATTCACGGTAATAAGAGATGAACAATGAACAAAGAAAATAACTCTTCACAAAACAGAGAAAAAGAAATATAACAAATATTGGTATTTATTGAAAAAGAATGATAATATGCATTTTAAAGAAAGGGAATGACTAACCAATGAAAATGAATTGCAAGAAACTCTTTAATTGGTCATGTTCTTTCTCAGGATAACAGAAATTTTTTTCCCCCTTCCCTGCCATATCTTCACTTCTTGACTCATACTGGCAAACAAAATTTTTTTTGTTTGAGAACAATGGAGAAATTGAAAGAGAAAGAAAGAGAGAGAGAGGAAATCAAAGATCACTGGATATAACATATAATACAGAGGAAGGATTAAAGTGTGCAGCAGATGAAACTGATGTTCATCCAAATATATAAAATAAATAAGGGCAAAATTACATGCAGTGAACATTTACCATATAAAGAATTTTATTTGTTTATAACAATTGATCTCAGTATAGGCATAAAAAAAAAATTAAGAAAATGTCAGTCTAGATATGTGACAATATATTTGCATGAAATGAAAGACAATTGAGAAAACGTGATGGGAAATCAGAAACGGTTTTCTTTAGTTGGTTTTTATATAAAGAGAAATACTAAAGCTTCAAGAAACTGTATGAAAATGGAGTTTATGGCTATAAAGGTACTCATGTAAGGTGGTTGACATTATGTTACTTTTACATACCAAGTTGCTAAGGTTAGAGAGTTTCATCATTCAACAGACTGTCAGTAAACACATGAGAATATTTGAATCAAAATAATTCAACATATCAAATAGAAAAGTGTCTGAATGGGATCCCACAAAGCAATTAAAGTAAATTTGTGAAGAGTTGTAAAGAAAACTAAAATGGGGAGAGGATAACCCCGCATCAAACAAAGCTGAAAAAAGAAACATTTTCATTTGGGAAAAATAAAAAGAAAAAAGTTATCAAGAATATTCTCATTTTCACTTATGTTAGATTTTTGTAGATTTCGAAAATGCTTAACTGAAACGTAAAAATTCCTTGCAGAATGACCAACAGATAAGAAAATAATTTTATTTGTAGATTTTAAGGAACATTCTGCTTTTCATTTCTTTCTTTTCTTTTTTTTTTTTACACTTACTTTTCTTTAATAAAGAAAAGGCAATTTCATGACAAACAAAAAGTATTGGTACATTGTATGTACAAATGAAATTGGTTCTTGTTGAGTAAGTTACTAAATATAAATTGTGGTTTCTGTTAACCACATGAACCAAGTTAGAGCAACAAATATTTCTCTATTTAAATTTTACATCAAGTTGCCAAGGGATAAAGAAATCAAATCTCATTGAAAGCACAAAGAAAGGGGAAATGGAAATTCAGAAATTGATGCGATTTTGTCAATACGTTTTTTATTCTCAGTTAAGTATCATAATCATAAACTGCTGGTCTTTTAGCATGGATGATTTATGAGATTTATGTAATCACCCTGTGTTCTATTTACTTACATCAAAAATTGCTAAAATAAATAGCAAGTGAATAACTGAGAAAAAGTCATTCCAGCTTAAAGTAAGATAATCAAAGATGCGCATTTAAGGGTGCATCATAGAAATTAGATTCCTGAGAGAAGTAAAAGAAAATATTGAGATATTCAACTTTTCTTTGAGGATTCATCTATTTCTAAAAAACTTGCTTAGCAGTAACAAGACAATAGCTAGAGTTAGTTGCAGTGGAATGGTGGACAATTTACCCGTTTTACCAGTTACCTGGACCTGGAGCCGGAGCGGGTTCTCCTCCTCTTCCTCCTAGCTGATGATCTGTGTCTGGCAGATGTTGAGCTGGATACTGACGATGATCGAGAACGGGAATGAGATCGGGACTGGCTGGAGTGTGAACGTGATGATCCACTTGAAGAAGAAGGACTTCGAGAATGACTTCCAGACCCACTGTGTGACCGACTGCGAGAACCTGAAGAAGAGCTTGAACTGCTACGAGATCGGGATGATGACCGGGAGCGTGACCGCGATGAACTTGTCCGTGAATCTGACTTGCGATTTTTTAACTTGTCATTTTCCTCATCAGATTCCACCAAATTGTATTTGGACAAATCTCCTTCATCATCATCATCCTCCTCCTCCTCCTCCTCTTCCTGCATGCAGAAAGAAAAATCTTTTATTTTTACCTTTCTTTCTTAATACAATTAAAAAACAAAAAAAAAACAAACAATATTTTAACTCCAGTACATCAAGTGCATTTTATTAAGACATTTATGTAAACAAAATTATTATATACTGTTCTCTCAAGTCTATCAATGATTAAAATCTACGTATGAACAAAATAATAGAAAATGGTTATCTCATTAACACTTGAAATTTCCTTTACTGGGCTACAAAATTTTTTTTAAAGTTGTCTATGTTTTTCCAAATGATTTAGGAGCAATTCTTCACTGCTGAATCTGAAAACGACATCTGTTTCTCTCAATGATGTTATGTTTTTGTACTAAGTTGAGTTTTAAAAATCAGATCATCTAAATTGATTACGTTTTTGTGACATTATTGATTGAATTTTATTAATTTCCCATACAAAATAAGTTTTTAAGAAAAAAAATTGTTTTATGACAATTTATTAATTAAATGTTACAAACATGGATTATAATAAATTGAATAGTATACATTGATAAATGTAAGGACATGTAAATTACATGTTACATCATCATTGTTCAAAATTTATGGCTTGAAATTCTGTTTATTCAAATGCTTAGAATGCTGGACATCCCCATCACTGATTAATCAGCCATCAGTACTGCATCCCTTATACCATGTCTCCATCTCTTTCATGTCATGATGGATACCACCCCCTTGTTCATTGATCCCAGATTCTCAGGAAACAGATTCATATACAAGAATGATGCATTTTGATGCTCAATTTGTATCCAAGGTCTCTGAAAGCATTCAGCATATTGATAAGTTCTGCATAATTCTTGGCTTTGAACCTTCTATGCTTCCAGTTCCACTTCGTACAGTGAGTTTTCAAACTCTGGATCTCTGATGAGCTGACGGATTTGGGGACTATCAAAGATGTCAGCTTTCAACTTCCCCATCACCAATCCTGGCACAAGTAAGTGCCACCATCCTTGTCCAGATCTATGGTGAACTGCTTTATCAAGCTGAGTTTGATGTGGAAAAAGTATCCAGTCTCTGTCCAGCAGAGGCTTACTGATGGTGTTCATTGCTCTGCAAGGCATCAAGTCCTCCCAAACAAGCCAGTCCTTTTTCGTGTAATGCTGAGCAGTGTCTCTACTATCCCACATGAACAGAAAGCATGGGTATTTGGTGAACCTGGATTGTTGTCCTAACAAAAAATTCACCATCTTCAGGTCAGTGCAAATAAACCACTCATGCTGAACATAATGAATTTTCTCCAGCACATACTTTGCTGCTTCATATTTCTCATTTAGTGGAGTCTAGTGAATGAGGAGTATAGAGGCAAGTAGTTACCATTGTGTAGCAGAACACTTTTCAGTGATTGCTTGCTGCTGTCAATGAACAGTCTCCAATCTTTGGGTTCATACTGTGGCAGTCCCTTTGAAGTTTGGTCAGTGTTGCCGAGTCATTTCTTGATAGTGTGTATAGAGGTGAATGAGGTCTTGAATATCAGCAGTTAGAGTGATATGGCCCTTAGTGGAATCTGAGAGACTCTGTTGTTGAGATCAAACATCATGGTTTTTATACCATTATTCCTGAGAAATTAGCTCCTGAATTATATAATTTTCCTAATTGGCCCTAAAATGTCATGTGGTATGCTTACTACTACATTCACATGATATTTTTGGCATATAAATTATAATGACTAATAAAACAACCTTCCCGATTTGTATTTTATGTTTTTAAATTGTACAGTATAACTGGTGTGTTTTGAGATATAAGCACTTTATTGTGTATTATTGGTTTATAAATATTTTGGTCGTGTGTTTTAATATTTATATAGCTATTTTTGGCTGAAAATATTTCTGATGGGTTAAAATTAATAAGTTTATAATTAACATAATTAGTTTTATTGTGTGAAATATATTGCATATTTAGATATTTTAATGGACATAATGTAAAAATCATGCAAAAACAACATCTGACCATAGCTAAAAAAAAGTTGACTTGATTGAGTTAAACCAATGTGATTTTTGGATTCAGCACATCAAAATTGTTCTTAATCAGCTAAAGGAAAAAAAAGAAAAAAAAAAAAGACAATAAATTTGCTGTTGATGAGTGATAAAATGAAAATGGTAAGCGCACTAATAAAACCTGCAATGTCACTAGACCACCTTAACAGTCATAAAGGCTGTAATATATTAAAGAAAATGAAAAAAAAAATAAAAAAATGGGGTTGCGGAAACGGTTAAAAAGGGGCCCCAAGAAGTAATGTAGTGGCCATAGGGGATGACGACATACCTCCGATTCCAATTTGTATTTGGAAATGTCAGCATCTTCATCCTCTTCCTCCTCTTCTGTAGCTTTGATAACAGGTGATTGGGATTTAATCTTATCAGCTGCATCTACTTTGCGGTATTTTTTTTTCTTCCGCCCAAACTAGAAATAAAGAACTTGAATAGAAAGAACTTTTCTTTCCAATTCCTAATTTAAGTTTTTATAATTTCTAAATATTTGAAAAGTGCATGAATTAAAACTGAGAATTCCAGTAAGTAAATTAGGAAAACACTATAAAAATTTAATTACCTCATCATATTCATCATCAGATTCATTTCTTTCGATATATTCAACAACTTCATCTCTTTCCATATAGCCACCTCCATAACCTAGAAAAGACAGAGAGACATTGTAGAAGAGATATTGTCACTGTCAAGTTGTAAAAGAGCTAGTGATAAGTCATGATCAACAATATTTTGGTAAATGACAAAATGGAGAGGGGGATGGTTACATAAACAGAAATGTCAAAGTCAAAAAAAGAAAATTTTTTTTAGTTACAAGTGTATAAATACAAATATCTTTCCAAATGTTTGTGCCATGTTAAGAGAGAAATACATGCAACACGTGTAGTTCTGGACAGTGATAAGTATCACTGTTTCTGGGAAAAGAAGACTGGTGTTGTCTTTATAAAATGTCAGTGAATGAACTTACCTGTTCGGGGCTCAATACGGCCATATTTGGGAGCATTGCACATGTTACAGGCAGTTCTTCTAGCCCAATTTACATTTCCACAGCTGGAGAGAGAGAAAACAGAAAAGAAAAAAGACAATTTAAAGGAAATATTAAAAAAGAAAGCTAATTTCAACAATAACAGTCACAATAATCAGTAATCTAGTAGTAAATTGTATTAAATCAATTGCTAGGAAAGGCAATTCACTATGTTATCAAAGACAATTTTTCTTGTCAGAATCTATCTTGTACGTTTATAAGTCTACCATTTGTTCATTAAGTGAATATTGCTGCCAATCTGGTGCAGTGCTTCTGCTATATATCTAGAGATTCTTAACAATATCAAAAGAATTGGGAAAGTAATCGGTGCTGAGCTGGATTTTTGATTTCAATCACTTTCCCAACAATAACATAGCTTCCCTCTGCCTTTTTCTATAAATATTTTCATGCCAATTGTTCTGATGAGCTTTCTTCTTTGGTACTTTAATTTTATGAATTTAAACATAATACGAAATTGTTAGCAAGGTCTCATTTTGCTGTTCAAATTGCTAGATGTAATTGTAAGTTCTATTACAATAGCTGCTTTTTTTTATTGTACTCTTTCTTTGCCTGTGGAACTCTCTACTGGCTTCTTGCTTTCCTGTCAACTACAATCTTCAAAAATTTAAAAGCAACTAAACATCAATCTTTTTTAATCCTATTCTTTTATTGTACTTTCGCCTCAATATTTTCTCAATTTCTTTCATTCTGTAAGCCCTTGCATGAAGTGAAATGATAAAAATAAATCTTAATAAAATCTTTTATGTATATCTTTTAAAAACATTAAAGTGAGGCTAAGTTTGTAATCTCTCATATTGCTTACAGCATCTTTAAAACATATGAATGTATACACATTGAAAGAAATTGGACAACATAAGTGTAATATTCAGACAAAGATCCTTACCTTTTACATTGCCAATCATCAGCACTGAATAATCCTCTGCTCTTCTCTGCCATTGCCTTTCCAATCTCAGTGCCTCCTTTTTTATAAGTAACTCCATCTTTCTTTTCAGCTGAACAGGAAATAAATTTATAGGCAAAAAGTAAACAGGAAAAGACACCACATTAAAAAATATTAGAGGTTAAATATTTGTTAAGTAAATGGAAAAACCAAAATAAAGTGAAACCTAAACAACTGAGATTTAAGCTTTCAATTTTCATTGCATTTAAATAAGTTGGAATTTCTATTTAAAAGCTGCCAGAGTTTTTTTTTTGTTTAACTCAAACAAAAAGAACATTTTTAGTGTTTGTTTATATTATTTGAAAAGTATTTTATATGCTGAAAGGTTTTTAGTCTAACCCAGTTGCTAAAGTCTAACCAAACATAAGAATTTTATTCAATCCCTCTTTCGTGGGATAAATGAGATTTCAAGACTCCCACCCCCTTCTTTATCACTTCCAAAATAAGCTGCATTCTGAAAACATTTTATACATGCCTATGAGTTGATGTATTAGCTAAAAGTACACTTACCCATATTAAATATTTTTCTTTGGGCTGATAAGGACAAATATTTAGAATTCTGAAATTATAAATATAAATGAGAGTAAGAGGGGATGAGACACAGAGAGAGAGAGAGAGAGAGAGAGAGAGACTTGAAATTTAAAATGTAAATTAAGAAAGACAGAAATGTAAAGCAAATTTTTTCAGCTTGGATATTATGACCTAACCGACCTGGACTATATCAATGACACAGTGCTGTTCAGCTGCTCGGGTTGGAGGGTGCACTCTGCATGTTCAATGAGGCTTAAGCTGCACATGAACTGGTCAAAGACCAAACTGGGAGATGGCTCCAATCCACAGCCCATAACCATGTTGAGTTTGTCATGGCTTTCATATACTTGGCCTCAGAAGTTTCCAATGGCAGTGACCTCAACACACATCATGTAGATCAAAAGACAACATGGACTGGCTGCAGGTGTCATGAACCACTATGGTGGCAGTGCGACATCTCCTGATGCACCAAGCTATGATTTTACAATGACACCATTCTCTCTCTGCTATTATATGGTGGCATGATGTGGCCTCTCAGTAAGACCATCACCTCAAATGTCCTCAGGACCATTGAGAGAGATTGCACACATCTAATGTCCAATGAGGAGCTCTACCAAAGGACCAGCCAGCGAAACATCCTCTGCACTGTTGCTCAGCGCAGTGTTCTCTGGCTTGGTCAATGCCTTGTGATGACCAGAGTCATGTACTAGTTCAAAGTGTCATCTGCAAACTGGCAATGACCTTGTGGCACACCATGCAGCTGCTGGAAGGATGTCATCCACCAGGACCTTCAGCTGATTAATCTGGCACTGGAGGATGTTCCAATGCTCTGCCAAGACAGTGAGCTGAGGGGAAAAGGTGGCCCTCATGAGCTCAACATGTTCATGGTATGAGATTTAGCAGTAGCAGTAGAATGCTTAAAGTAAAAATGATAAGTGTTGAAGTTGAAATACAAGAAAGTAAATGAGAAGAGGAGGTTAGTTTTAGTCAATCAAAATTTAATTTTACCACAGATTTCACCATTTCCGATCAAAGCCGACAATGGACAAGTTTAGTGATCATATTCTTTTAGTTGTTAACATTCTTTTTTTGTTAACATTTTTTGTTGTTTTTGTTGATCTATTCTTTGGTGTATTATAAGATGGAGAGTTGAAACAACTCTTGGAACAAGAACCATCTCATAGTTACTGAAAAGAAGTTCAGATTTGGTTGAATTTAAATAGAGAGAGAAAAAGAGCAATTTGAAAATATGAGCACAAGAACAATTCTAAACTTAATGAGAAAACTTTGCTTATAGTATTTATTTTCCTGACAAGCACAAAACTCACTGTACTTTGGAATAATCCCTACAGGTCATTTATCCCTGAAGAATTGCAACAACAAAGACAGAAACTTTAAAGTCCTACAGTTTGCTGTTTTTTTTGTTGCAGATGTCCCTTGAATCTATAGGAAGCTGCCTACTGAAAATGTAACAGGGTGAAACACAATAAATGTAGTAGTCTATTCTAGTCCAAAGCAAAATTTAACAATCTTCATTGTTTATATAACCATCAGCATACAATACCAGAATATTCATAAAACATGTCTGAAACATTTTTTGATATTAAATACAAAAATCAAACAATGCTTTGACATTCAACTTGAGCATAAGAAAGTACTGTCAGGAAAATTACACTTTGCAATGTTCACTTGAATAAGGAAGTTGAAATCTCTAAAGCATCCCCAGTTATAATTTTTTTGAATTTAAATAATTTTTAAAAAGAAGAATTATTAGTAGTAATTATCAGCAAAAATTTACAATGCAATAATAGTAAGCATGTGTCAAAATATATTTTTTGTATTTTAAATGTTAAAAGCATATTATCCTCTGCACCCTAGGATGTAGGGTGATTCCCTTATGTTGAAGCTGTTATCAAAATAAACTTGTGTGTAAACTAGGTATGTATGTTGTCATATTTCAAACTGTAAAGTAGGATAATAGATTTAGCATTAATATTATTAATATTAGAATGTTGCAGAATAAGTTATTCCCAAAACCACAATAATCCAACCCCAAAATGGATATCTTTCTAAATATTAACTAGAGTGTCAAGTTCTCCATGATACAGAAAAACAACCCCCTCCCAAAAAACACAGAAATAAAGTGGAAAACGGGATTTTTTCTACTAAAAAATAAAATATCCCAACAGTAAAATGTAAAATTTCCAAGTTGGAAATCTACTGAATCATTAATTTGCATAAAGTCACTTATGTGACTATAACCTATATTGTTGCAACATGTCATTCTATAAATAACATGGGGTATTTTCCATCACTGATCCCAGCAAGCGGCATAACCTAATTCATGATATTAACCTGGCTAAACCAGTCACCGCTGGTCATTGCAGGGTGAATACCCACGTGATATTAGCAGATGAATAGTGTGGCATGTGCCATCAAGGGTAGTAAAAATAAAAGTTGTTGTTTGTTTAGTAATTAAATTTTTAAATGCTGGTTTGATTATCTTTCACAATGAGTAAATGAAAAACTAGCAAACTTGGTGGATGCATACTTTTGGCAAAATACAGAGTGGACAAGTCAGCTTTCCATGATGATTTTTATCATGATGGTGATAAATTATTTGCAGTTTTGTCAACACCCTGTATATTGGACTCAAAGGGACATGCATGTCGATCATCAGAAATCACTGAAGCGCGCGCACACACACACAAAAAAAGTGATGCCTATATAAGTAGCCTATGAATTTGTATATTTTACTATTTGCACACAAGTCTCTGTTTTTCACGTGTTTTTGAAACAAAACTGGAAAATTGAAATTTACTGTGACAGGAGAATAAGGTATTTGATATTTTAGAAGACTAAGAACTTGTCACTCTAATGTTAACCTTCATAGCATAAAAACTTAAAATTGTAACGTAACCACTGGAGCAAAAATGATATAAGTAGGCAAGTGGACAAATAAAGTAGAAAAACAATTGTCACATAAACTATGTCAGATAAAATAACAAAGTAAAGACCAACAAAAACAAACTTTTTTTTCCTATTTCCAATCATAGCATACAACTGAAGTTGAAAACTATTCTATAAAAATCATGTCAGAAAAATCTAAGTCAAAGCCACTGTGCAAGAGAGAGAGAGAGAGAAAACAAATCCTTAATTATAGACATGTAACATATAATAGGTAATCTGAAAATTCTGCCAGTTCAACACAATCAATCGTGGCTGTTAACCTTTTGAGTATTTTTCTCCTACAGAAAAAGTATTTCTTGTCTTAATCTCAAAAGGATAAACAGATTAATAAAGAACATTTAATTTTTTAAGCGACTAAAATAGCTATTTTATCTGTCATGTTGATTAGCAGCAGGCAAGACAGAATTCTTCCCAAATTGTATTGATTATCAGATTATTGCTCGTTATATGTTACTTGTAGGACCAGCAAGAAAAAAAAAAAAACAGCATATAAAGTATGAGAAAAACAATTCTTATTTGATTCTAAAGAGGTTCTAAATTTGATTTTCTGACATTTATTTTTCAATTTAGCAACAGTAAGGAGATACAATTAAATAATAATTATGGAAAGATGACTAGTCAATAGTATTGAACTTTCATTATGTATTGCTTAAAACTGCTTTTCTAAGTTGACCCCCCCCCAAAAAAAAACAATTAACTTACTGCAGATTTCTGAACAACACTGATTGAGCTACAAACTCAGCATGCTCCAGTCCAATGTTTTAAAGCATAAAACCACTCCAATAAAATATCTATGCTGAGAGAACAGAAATGTTTTTACTTCAAGAATTTGAATGGTGCTTCATTCATTTTACTTCCTTGATAAAAAAAAAATTGGTCCCTACTAAAAATATTTTGTCAGGAGACTATCCTTGGATATTCTGAATTTCATTAGAATTATTTTCTTGATGAAATAAAAATGAAGAGAATATTAAGTTGGAACAAGAAGTTGCAACAGAATCCTATTTTACTTTTTCTTTTTAAAAACACTTTAATTTACATATTTTAACATTTTCATTACAATAGACAAATATCAACACATGCACAACAGAATTAAGTTAATGTCATCATTCATTTTTACAATAAAAAAAAAAAAAAGAAATTGTCCCCACCCCATCTACTTGCAACTTATGAAGTCCTAATGGCCTCATTGAAAACAGATGTTCCAATTGTCTTCTATGTCTAATATTAAATTTTGAATCAACTGTTCACCCAATCTGTCATTTTGATAAAGATTATTTTTGAAGTATAAAACATTAAGTAAAAATAGAGTGATTTAAACTACAATTTCTGCAGTAATTCATCCAAGGATAAATCAGAAAAGATAGCAAGTTTAAAAAAGTAAAAATACAATAAAAGGTTCACTTACCTTTATGGGCTTAAAAAGGGATTTCTAAGGGAACTTGATGTTAGCACATCTGAAAAGATAAATGAAAAAGCTTGTAGAATTTCTTTTCAGAGAGACAATGAGAAAAATCAATGTAGATGAATTTGCTAATGACTGGCCAAGTAGTACTACTCCAGAAAGTCATTTGTTCTCGTTTCAAAAACAAAAGGCAATGGTGATCAGAGCCAGGTAAGAAGTGTGCCACTTATAATCCTGTTGCCAATATATTTGGCATCTGTCTGGCAGAACTATGATTTAAATAGTGGGACAAGTAAATTCCAATTAATCAAGTTACCAATGAAAAGAAAAGAATTTTCTGAAAACTACAGAGACAAATTGATTGTCTTCAATATACAATTCTTGTGCAATACACTCCACTACTTCCCCTTTATCATCTAATTACTTTTACATTTCTGGAATGTGCAATAGAAAATTAGTAGGGCTAATTACAAACAACTGAACAGGAGGTGGTGTCATTGAAGAGGGAAGAAGACAAATAACTACACTGGTGAAAGAATGAAATAGTAGCAACAGTGATAATGATGAAAAGTTAAAGGTTAATATTCTGGACTTGTTTCTTGCTTAGAATATTAGTGTCATGAAAGATTTGTAGTAAAACAAGATGCCATTAATATCTTTTCATAATTCTTTTTTAATTCTATCTTATTACTGTTGTTAAATTGGAAAAAAAAAAAAAAAAAAAAAAAAAAAAGCAAGTACAATTTTGTGGCCTATTTCATGTCTCTAGTTTTGTTTGAATGAAGGAGTTATAAAAACAATATGACCAACCTGTATAAAAACTAGAAAACTTATAAATAAAAAGAGAGGAAGAAACTTCTGTAATGACCCCCTCCATAGTAGCATGGATTTTATGAAGCATCTTAAAGTAATAAAATATTTACAAGTTATTAGGTATATAAAATGTTTGTAAATTGATAATTTGGGGATTTACAAATATTTTTGGCTAAATGAATCCTGAATCAGTAAATTTTTTTAAAATTATATCAGTTAAACTTTTCCCATTTTGTCATTTTTCAAAATCATTTTGTGATTAATTTTGAATAGGAAAAAGTTTTGATTTCTTTGTAAATAGTAAATACAAGAAAAACATCTTCAGAGATAATTTTCCTTATTTGTCTTGGGTTTTTATTTACTTTATTGAGAAATAATTTTTGTAAAGCCCATTGAAAATAAATAAGAAACTTGTCAGAATTAATACATTTTTGCAAGCATTGAAATGATGTTTATGCAAACATCACTTAAATACATTTGTAAGGATTCAAAAAAGGTTCGCATAACAATTTTGTTATGATTGTTTTGAAATATAAAAAAAATGTGATATGTGAAAAATAAGTGCAGACTTTATTCAAAAGGAAACATTTTCCAAAGAATGTTTTATTACAACAGAATGGCAAAAAAGAAAAAAAGGTAGATTCAAAACTGGACTAACAGATGCACTGAAATGTGTGTCTTGTTGACAGTATCTGTGTAGGACTTAAAATTGCCACATCCTGACAGGCACTGATCCACCTAGAAGTGTCTAAAGATACTCTTTTTGCTTAAGGCCAATATGATGAGATAAATTATTGCCTTTCTCATTTAGCAAAGCAGTGAACATATCAGTTTGAAAATTTGAGAAACATTTTTGTAAAAATTATTCACTAAAAATTGTGTAAAATATTTTAACATTTGTTTAAAATTTAAGCTTAAGACCAAATGGTTACATTGTAATAAATTTTGTAATAAATTAAAATTTTTCTAACTTATATGATTAATGCAGCTTATATAATAATAATAAAAAAAATTCTAATAGGCAAGGTGGAAGTTTTCATTGATTTTTTAGCACATTTAATGTGTTCATACTTAATATGAATTGAAAAAAAATATATGAATGTAAAATTATGAATGAAAGATACAGCAAAGAACATTTGGACTAATCTCTCAACAATATTCTGACAATATCAAGTCTCATAGTGTCCGTAATTTTAATTACCTTGGTATTTGCTTATTCTGTTTGACATGCTTATAAGAATTAAAGCTGTCATGTAAATGACCAAAATATACAGATTTTAATAAGAAATATGCATTTAGGTATTGATGTTAACGTAGTTTTCATCTGGTAAAACCAGAGCTGAATAAAAGAAGCCATGTCATGTTACAAAGAAATTTGCCCATAACTTCTATTTTTTGAGTCTCCGGTATTCCATGTAAATTACCAGAGTGTATTATCAATTAATAATCTCAAAAGTGCAGCAATTTTTTTTTTTTTGAAAGAAAATAAATGTGAAATAATCATTCAATTCTGAGTACAAAACTGCATTTAAAGCTATTAAAATATTCAGTTCTATGGCCATGGGTGGGATGTATCTACATATAACACTTTGTTTAACTAAATGATAACAGTAGGCATTGCTCAAATATGAGGCATCATTGGAAAGTGTCTGAAAAGCATATGTCTATTTCTTGGTTGAATGCAATCTTCAAGCCATGTGTGTCCCATATTGGCTCAACCATTTATATACGCTGGTTAATGGTGCATTATTGGTAGCAAGGTATAGTATTATCCTAATGGTTATTGGGTTGGTAGTAATTGTTATATTCCAAATTATTCTAGAGGCTATTGAATAGAAATAATTGTGGATCTGAATGTTATTCGTAGCTAGTGTATAGCGTTTCTTACCCTTTGGACTCATTAATTATTTGCTGTTGATTATTATTACATTTGTCTTTATGTATATATTCTTTACAGGGACAATGGCCTCATAATCCTAATAAACTGTAATAGACAAAACCAGAAAAATAATCACAAAATTTAGAAAAAAATATAGTTTTGTTTTTATGTCTATCAAAGATGTAAAAACAAACCTAAAAGAAGCATATTTCCTAAACATCAAATTCAACCTGAGAAAAGGTACATATGAATCATACAGAAAACCCCACAACAAACTGCTTTACATACAGACATCTGCCAACAATAATCAAGCAGATCCCACAATCAGTTAACTGTAGGTTATCTGACAATTCTTCTAATGAAATCATCTTCAACATAGCCAAAAAAGATTACGAAACAGTCCTAAAAGATAGTGTAGTTTTGGCAACACTCACATATGCATTCCACAGTACAAAAATGCAAACATATGGTTTAAACCACCACACAACAAAAACATCAAAACAAATGTAGGAGAAATATTCATTAAACTCAAGCACTCTCCACAAGATATTCAACAGAAGCTACACTTACACTGAGAGCATGCCACAAATATTATAAAAACATGTCAAAATCCTAACAAACCACCTGCACTAATCAAAGCCACATGTAACTGCAGGGCAAAGCATGAATGTCCCTTAAATGACAATTGCATGCGAAACAATGTAATATACCAAGCCAGAGATGCAAATAGGTGTGTGCCCTGTGACCCCCATGCATAAAAAATCTTAAAAGGATGCAGTAATTTTTCCATCGGTGTGTCCCAGGGATGCAACTAATGTTTGCCATACATAGGTGTAACTGAAGGACACTGGAAACAGAAAAACTACGCACACAAAACATTCTTTACAGATAGTAAATACATGAACAGCACAAGGCTTTCTAAACATATATGAGAAATAAAAAAGAAAAACCAAATTACACAAAAAAACATCATGGAAAACAGCATCAGCCTATAACAATAAATCCAAAAACTCTAAACTTTGTCTGGGCAACAAATTACCTAATAATCAGAATTTATCAAAATGCAGACGTGAAAGATTTTTTTTTACGAGGTTAATTAAAAATCGAAAGCTAAAAAAAGATACTTTGTAAAATACAACCATGAAAAAAAAAAAAAAGAAGCATTAAAACAATGTAGATAATGCAATGTATTTTAGATGAAGCCAATACTTCAAACTAAACAAATAAGATAACCAACCTCTAGAAGAAGAAGACGAAGAAAAAAAAAAAATCAAAATAAACAAATTAAGTAAATAATAAACTATGAATGTACACATTAAGACATGTAATAATAACAAATAATTAGGTAATCAATAATAAATAATGAATAAAATGTCAAACACTATACAATAGCTACCAATAGCTGCATTCAGATCCACAATTATTAGGTTGGTGCAAAAATAATGCCGTTTTCTCACATATGTTACTATGTGAGAAAACGACATTATTTTTGCACCAACCTTATATTTCTACTCAGTAGCCTCTAGAATAATTTGGAATATAACCATTACTGCTTACCTACCCAAAATGTACCATTGAGCAGTGTATATAAATAATTGAGCCAACACACATGGCCTGAAGATTGTGTTCAAGCATGAAATAGTCTGTCACTGCTTGGTACTGACCTCAGTGTTCACTTTTATATTTACATACACTCTTTCCCTGATATTGAGGACTTTTACCCATAAAACTTATCTATATATATATATTATATATATATAAAGAACAGCGTATATGTGACCATCTTTTATTTGATCTCGGCAAATCTTAATCTGAAGTAACAAGTAGTAACTACTGTAGTTACATGTGATTAAAAATTAAATAACTCATTTAAAGTTAAATTTAAATATTGAACAGAGAGAAAGGTTTAACAAAGCAATTCTTTATTAAATTTTAACCTCAATTGCGCTTTTCGTCTAATTAAACCGGAATTAAAACTTAAGCGGGATACAGTAAGTTGCTCATATGTTTTTTACTTTTTCTAGCATGCGTTCTGTGATGTATTTGAAATATTACATTATTTCCCTAATGTCATAAGAGTGAACTTATGTGAAGGAATCATAAAAGAAAATAAAAAATTATGCACAAAATAAATGTAAATATGGTGATTGGTTGTGTAAGAAAGATTATGCCAAATTAAGGTGTCGAATAAAGATAAAATATCTGTCTATATTTCTGAGATAAAATAATTTTATTATATCTAAATTTTTATAACTTTTACTTACATAGGAGGCTGATGGTAAAAGGCCATCTGCAGGAGCTAGCCTACGGTCTGGACAAAGGGAGTCTAGTGTGTGTGCGCGCGCATATATATATATATATATATATATATATATATATATATATATATATATATATATATAAGGTCATCTCATAAGTTCTGTCCGAATTTTGAATAAAGAAAACAAGTGACCAAATGTTACATTTAATTACAGATTCAATCAATGTATTTTCCCTGATTATCTATGACTTCCTTTCATCTATTAACAAGCTTCCATTACTGTAAAATTCTTTTGACTTTGATTTGAAGAACTCACAAATGTCAGTTTTAACCTCTTCCTGTGTTACAAAAGTTGTTTCTTCCAAATGATTCTGCAAGCTACGAAACAAATGGTAGTCTGAAGGAGCAAGATCGGGAGAATAAGGTGAATGTGGAATTTTCTCCCAAGTTCTTTGATCTTTTGTGACGTGATTCTTGCTGTGTGGGGTCGTGCATTGTCCTGATGAAAAATCACCTCTTTTCGACTCACTAGAACAGGACTTTTTTTCCTCAAAGCTTGGTTCAAATGCTCTAATTGCTGACAGTATATTTGAGCATTAATTGTTGCAATAGGTAGTAAGAATTCGAAGTGGATTATGCCTTGGTGATCCCACCAGATTGAAAGAAGAACATTTTGCCCATGAAGTTCCCTTCTCGGCTGAGGCTGGGATCCTCCCCCTTTACCAAGCCACTGTCTACGATGCTTAACATTTCGATAAAAGATCCATTTTTTGTCGCCAGTCATAAGTCTATCCAAAAAAGGTGAAACAAGTTGGTGAGAATGGAGAGAAGAGCAGATGTCAACTCGGGATTTGAGGTTGTTTTCAGACAATTCATGAGGCACCCATTTTTCAAGTTTAGGAACTTTTCCAGATTGTTGAAGATGATGATGAACAGTTGTATGGTTTGAAGAAGCTTTTCATCAAGCTCAACTGGATGTCTGGTTCAATCTTCATCTTCAAGGGTGAAATCTCCACCTCTGAATTTTGCAAACCATCTTCTGCAAGTTCTTTCATTCACACATTCCTCTCCATAAACTGAGTGAATGTTTCTAGCCACTTCAGCTGCTGAGTTTCCTTTTTTGAACTCATAAAACATTATGTGCCTCAAATGATTCTTGGGTACTTCCAAGTTAGCAGGGTTTTAATCAAACAAAATTTAATTTTATTGTTCTCTGAAATAAAATTTGATCAGTTTAAATGCATCTAAACATAAAAATAATGTTCAGCTCCATTAGACATTATAAAATACTCTTTAAATTTTGTTCATTTTAATAAAAAGTTAAAATTCAGACAGAACTTATGGGATGACCTGATATATGTCTGACGATCGCAAAAGTGTGAAACCCAAGGTCACAAACTCACATTAATCCAACCAAAAATATATATATATATATATATATATATATATATATATATATATGAGAGAGAGAAAGAGAGTTATATGAAGGAACAATGAGATTCAATGTTGCTCTGATAACCTTATTATTACATAATTAAGAAAGAAATGCAATTTTTATCAATATATTGAATTGTTTAAATCAAATATAAGAATACTGATGATGTAAAGGGCCTGTTTTCAGCATATGATCCTTAAAAAAAAAAAAAGAAGAAGAAAAAAAACAAAAATTTTAATAATTAATACAACCAAATGCTGGTTTTCTTGTTGGCTGAATACAGACAGGATGAGAGGAAGTGTGTGCACATGCCTAATATGATCAATGACAATTTTAGACTCCTCCTTTTAAATTACTGGCTGAACATCTGGGTAAGAAATTAGACTGTAACTATCTTGTCTTATTTGAAAAATATGCTAAGTTTCATTAGAACTTGAACAATACATTCATATGCCCAGATAATTGTAGTTTTCACTATGTCAAGTCCACTAGGTATATTCAAGTAGATGTTGTTAGCCCTTTCATGGAGGCTATTTAAGTAAATTTTATATAAAGCATTAATTATAAACAGAGTCTTGGAATATTTACAAATTATCTTATCAATGTGAAGCAAGGACGTTAAGCTGTGTATATATGTAGGAATATCAATAAATCCGCAGCTAATTAATGATGATGATGCATTTATTTTATAGAAAAATTTCTTTTCAATAATCTTTCTGTTCAATGTATTAAACATGATCTTTTTTTTTTTTTTTTTACTTCAATTATGAAGTATTCATAATGAAACAAAATATAGAAAAAATAATTTATAGTTCCAAAAGTCACAAATTATGTTTAATAATCCTTAATTTTATAATCTGTGATAAAAAGAGGATATAAATGTAGTTACATTTCAACTTGAATGAATCACAAATGAATTCCATTTTTAATAAAGCTGATTATCTCAAAATCAGCAATATTAAAAGTTGTGATGACAAATTCAGAAGCTCAATTAGCTAAAATCTGCAACTATTGTTAAATCAGTATAGCCGAACATCTTGTAGCTACAAACAAAACCTTTGTAAATTCAATTTATTATTAAACAAGGAATTTGCCAATTATAAATCTACTTATTTGAAAGTAAGTCTAAACTTTTTCTCACTTTTAATGAGACAGTTAAATGTTTGCAAAGGTTGGTTTTGTAGTAGATTATGATGATTGGATTACATGTCAACTAAATTCACAAAAAAAAAACAAAAAAACATAGGTCATTTTAACAGTTCTACTATTTGTTGGATTGGTTAAGACCAGTGTTCATAATCATTATCAGCATTGGCATCTCTCTTTAAAGACATTGTAAAGGTTAAATGTAAACCAAGTAACTTAATATCAACATTAAACTGAACAATAGACAACAATATCAGTTTTTATCTTAGAAATTAGATTGGTCACATAAAATTTTAAGCAGCCTTTATACACATGTCTTGACTAAAATTTCTATTTTAGTCAAAACAATTGTATGAAGACAGCTTAAAATTTGGAAATATAGCTAGGAACAGAGTTTTACAGCTCTGAGTTTTACCAAGGTACTTGCCATCTATATTTTGATAATCCAAACCTCACTTAGCAGATACAAAAGCAACAAAGTATATTTTCTCCAGTATCTGTCTATATTTCTGAGATAAGGTATTATGTACACTATTATCTGGACTATTGTCCTCGTCTTTGTCGCAATATTTATTACAATGTTTTGGCTGTTGTACGCTCCAGCGATGACACTTTAGAATATTTTCTGTAGAAAGATAATTCTTGCCAGAAATTTGTTAAGTGAAGTAATGAAATATAGAATGACATTTCAAACTCTGAGGGATAACTAAGAGTTTAAAAATTTGTTTTTTGCTTTCATGTTTCAAGAGTGCAATCCTCAGTCTTCCTTAGGTGTTGTAACCAGGAGTATTCAAGTAGTTTTGAAAATAATGGTGTATACAGGTGTGCATATATATATATATATACACACACACACATACTTTGAGTTGATTATACAGATTGTGGCAGAAATACATTATCAGCTAGATGAAGACAGTACACCATTGCCACTGTCTTTACCATATTTCATGGAAGGTATTTCTGTTGCAAACTGTATTTTCATACTGATCATATGTCTTTTAAAATAATAAATCTATATTCAACAATAGAAATATTCTATGTTCATTAAAAACTAAAAGCATCAGTAAATATTTAAGATTTTTTTTTTTTTTTTTTTACATAGAACAAGACAGACATCACCTACTTTTTCTATTTTGGAGAAGAAAAATAAAAAAAGTAAAATAAAAAAGACATTTTTATTTTTACTTTACTGTTCACCTCTAACAATTGCAAATTTTCATTAGAAAAAAAAATAAACAAAAAACAGCAATATCTTGCCCTTTGAAACACGTTACCAATTATTCAGTTTTTGAATTCAAGAGTTCTTAGACACCAATTAAAGTTTTCACAAATTAAAAAAAGAAAAGAAAAAAAAAAAGCTGTCCTTGGCGAGAAAGATTTTTGTTTGTTTGTTTAAGGGCGATTAGTAATTCATTCCCAAGTTTAGGCTAGGGTAGAAAAAAATGAATCACGTGTTGACTGTCAGTTTCATGTTACTTTCATAATCAATTCATTAAAATCGAGGAAAACCGTTAAAAATAACCTCAACAACAATTATTAACAATCATTTTTTGTGGATAAAAAAGAACTTGCATGATTGAAAAACGGAATTTACTTTAAAGACCACTTTTGGAACCCAAGACTTTTCAACACTAAAGAAAGAGTAAAAAAGACTATTTGGAAGAATGAGCCAAACGGACGTTCAAAAAGTCATAACAAAATGACACTGCATTTAAAAAGGAAAACTAAAACCCTTTTTTATATTCAAATTTAGTTCTTGATACAGAAGAAAGCGATTCTTTTCTTTGTTTTAAAAATAAATAGCGTTGTCATTTTTCCGAATTGAACTTTAGATTTCATAGTGGGGAACATAAGATATATTTAAATCAAGAATTTAAAAAAAAAAAAAAAAAGTCTTTTTCCTATGTATACTTTTGTTTTTAATTTCACTATTTTGATCTATCGAAACTTTGGGATTCAATCGTTAGATACAAGATTGATTTTTAAGATCATACTGTTACTTTTCAAGTCAAAATCTATTTAATAAAAGAAATACATATTGGAAAAGGAAAATTCTACCCAAGCAAAAAGCTGCCATCTTTAATAAAATAATTAAGACCCGTAAACGAAGGGAACTTAATCATTTTTATTATCAGAAACACACGCAAAAGAGTATTAATCTGTAAGACTTTGTCAAAATATATTAAAAAAATTAAGAAAAATATTTTGCCATTCTGTTTGAATTCAATCTAAAATTAAAAGTGCAAAAAAAAAAAAAAAAAAAAACTCAAAAAATTTTATTTAAAAAATTGCCATATTAAAATAAAATTTATTGAAATAGTAGTGTGGAATGTTTGAAAACGAAGGGTAAGAAACAAGATTTATTTATAAATCAGCAAAAATACTTATATAAGTAAGAAAAGGAAAAGTGTTTAAAATAGAAAAATGAAGAAATAACGAAAAAAAAAAACCAACCAGGGAGAAACAGACGGTTCGAATTAGTTTCCTATTTGTCTCTGCTTCAAACAATGAAAAACACGTTTCAACATTGGCATGGGTGCCGAAAATGTTTCGTTTGTGTCAACTGATTGCAAGTGGATGGATTTCAATGAATCAGCAGCAATTTTTGTCTCTGCTTACGGGTTTTGTTAGAGTTTAAAAAAACAACTATCAGTCAACACACATCCAAATAGGAAAGGGTGCCGACATCTTTCTTCTCAACAAAATCTCGGAAAATCGCGCGAGATATTCGTAGAGATAATCATCAGTAGCAGTGACGTCGCCATCATCATTGACAACATAAAATCAAATTAAAGGATCATCATAATCATAAACTACATTAACACTTGACAATGGCTTCTACTATAAACACGTTTATCGTCTTAAGAATATAATAAATTGTCGTCATAAACTAAATCATATATTGTATCAAAGTTATCATCACTATCAACAATATAATAAGAAGTAGCATCACAAAATTACATCATTAAGAAACTGTCACAAACTATAGCGTTTGGCGCCTTTCGAATCATCATCACGTATTACATCATTCAAAGCTCGTTATTCATCATTGTCATAAGCAATCTTAATCGTAACAATTTTCCCCAGTCTATTTTAGCACGAATTATCTGATAAAAACCTTTCTATGATTTATTTCTCACCAGAAACATTCAATTAGCAACAAAAATGCAAAGAGTTATTGAAAAATAAATCACGAATCATTGAACGAGATCTTAAGCGGCACCGTTAAAACCAACATCAGCAACATCAAGAATAAAAGTAAGCAGCCGATCATCATCATCATAACAGGGTTTTCAACAACAGTAAATCTGAAATCAACATCAATGGCAGTATAAAGACACACAGACGAAGCATCACTATCGTCAAACCTTATAGATCATGACATCATCACCATCGCCAAAGGAAATTCGATGTTAAAGAAAAAACTATAAATGAAGAGGAGTAGCTCGAGTAACGAGCGTTTTTATCAAAGATAGTCACATGGGCAGGTAGGTAATCAAGTAGTAGTAGGTAAAGAAAGAAAGCCTGTCTACACACCGATCTCCTTTACAGAAAAATACAACTGACCGTCGGCATACTACTTAGACTAGAGTTGTTGGTGGGGTAGGGCTACGGTGAGCTCAAAAAATCCCACCCCACCCTGTCAGAAAATAATAACAAAAACAAAAGAGAGAAGGAAGAAAAGATCGTCCAGTGATCTATCAGCATCATCGGACAAAACAAAAGAAACAAGCTGGAAAAAGACCCCCCTTCAAAAACTACTGTCACTTTGGGAGAATCGGACCATTTACCAAAAGAAAAAAAAGTGTTTTTTTTGGGGGGGGAGGTGGAGGAAGAAGAAGAAGAAGAAGATGATGGATGTTCGCCAACGTCGTCAATTCGCCGACGATAACAATGGCTTTATGACTCTCAACGCTTCCCAGTCAAAAAAAGACACGGTTTCCTCGTCCTCTCCACTGTCTTCGTTATCGTCACGAACTATTACCGAAAAAAAAATTCCTGGGTCTATAGCTTGGTCAGTTCTATTTGTTTATCATCTGGTCCTTTTTCTTTTCATTGTTAACAAACGAGCATGGTTCCCACCTGCCAAAAAGACAACTCCGGACAGCCCAGGAGTCTTTAACGATGTCTTTGAAGAAGAAACTGCCCGTAAACATCTTGATGCCCTCGTCAGCTTTGGACAGAGGACGGTGGGCAGTTATGCCAACGAGAAACTTGCTAAAGATTATATTCTTGGAGAATTGTACAAGATTCAAAAAAACACCGTGTCTACTGCCCACATTTTACAAGTGGACGAACACAACGTCAGTGGTCAGTTTTCTATGAAACTTAAAAGTGATTTTCTTTCCGTCTATAGAAATCTGAAGAATTTAGTGGCAAAACTTGATCCTGTCTCCAAATTTGAAGATGCCACTGAAAATAGCGTATTGGTCAATTGCCATTATGACAGTGTTGCTGGAAGTCCAGGTAAGTTTGTTTGAACATTTATATATCCAGGTAATTTGCTTTTTAAGCCCCGCGCTAATTATCTAATAAAAATTTCACGAAGTTTAAAAATGTACATGTTTAATTCGAAAATAACAAAGAAATTTTGATAAAATCTACCGTTTTTAGAAGTTATCGTCAATAAAAGTTCGGATTCCTTCGTGTTACGGCACGGTATCTGCTGATCATAACATTAATCCCATCCATACAGGAAAAATTAAAAAATTGGTTTGTGGACATTGAAATAGATTTCTGAAAATTTAAAAAAAAAAAATAAAAACTTGTTTGTGTTAATGGTATTTTTTTGTTTCTAACTAATAAAAAAAAAATTCTTCATTTTTTTTTTTTCTTTATTTTTTGTATTTTTTCCATGTTTTAAAAATTAAAACAATATTTAATTCATGATTGTTTTTCTTTCTCTCGATTTAAAAAGAAATTCTTTCCGTCTCTTCAAATTATCCTTCCCGACTCAATGAATGAAAAATTCTAATCTTTCTTGTCTGGAACTCGAAGCTTGTTATATATTTTTTTTATCTAATTTGTGCAAAAGTTCCCAGTGTCTTTTTAATTAAACATCTTTAATTATTTTATTAAAAACTGATTTTTTTTTTTAAACTTTGTATTAAAATTTAAAAAGAAAAAAAATGGGCTTTAGAAATGTTTTCTTCTTTTTACACGCAGTTATTTTAAACCTGCCAAATTTTACAAGTACGCAAACGACAAAAACATTTATAATTTGCATGTTTGTCTTATTATTAGTTTAGGAAAGTTTTAAAATATTTTTTCATACACCAGTTCAAATATACAATTTATCCGAGATCAAAACTGTTTGGGTGGTGTCAAATATTTTTTTAAAATAAAATAAAATTGCACATCTATTCATATTCCATAATATTCGAAAATTTAAAAAAATCCTTTTTTCCTTTTAATCCTAAGTAAGAGTGACTTGAAAAATACCTGATTCTAGATGTGTTTTGTTGAATTTGATCATAAAGAAAAAAATTGCAAGGTGACCCGGCATTGCCCAGTATGAAGATCAAGTGAAATCGATTAAAAACAAAAACTCAAGGTCAATTAGAGTCGAACAAAGACACTTGTTTAATTACTATTCTGAAAAAGATTCCGAATATTCTGTCGGTCAACCATCTCATTGACATGAATGGTGTAGTTTTAAAAAAGATTAGTCGATTAATGTTAAATTTAAAGATTTGCTTAGCCAGGCAGAAGGCCACAAGTTATGTTTTTTTTTTTTTATCTTTCATTAAAATTTCATCTGTACTTTTTAGTACCAAATAATAAAGTGGCTCTTAATTTTCCTCCTCTGTTTTTTTGGTAACAGCCGTCTTTAGAAAAGAATCAAAGTTCGTTTTAACTTTTACGGCATATATTGCGCACCACAATGCTTCCTCAGTAATGTCTATTCTATTCTGGGGTCATAGAAAGTTTTTTGGGCCACCATGACATCAGATTTTCTCCCTTGAGTGCGATTATTTCTCGACTAGCATCCTGGTATAACTACCACATGCAAGAATTTTTTTAACAATATTTTTTTTGCGCCTACACAAATGAAATGTTTTTTTTTTTGTTTGTTTTTTTTTTTTAAAATCCTATAGGAATTCTGACCAATCGGGATTTGTTAGTTCACTGACCACGTCATCATTGTATTTTTTTTTTTTTAACCAAGTATGTTCACTGTAGGCCCTGTAGGGAAAAGTATACCCCCCCACACACACACACACTTGGAGAAAATGCATTTTAGTGACAGATAAAATGTAAAATTGTAAATATAAACTAAATTATTATTTGTTTTTTTTTCTTTAGCCACGGATGGAAATAATATTGGTGTTTTTATTTCAAACTTGACCACTGACTTCTGGTGCCAGAAGGAAGTGTATAGCTATCGCAGCCACATGGTAGTCTAAGTAGTTTTTCTTTCTATTTATTTATTTTTATGCAATCTATTTTGATTTTTTGCAATGAACTCTAGCTTAGAGGAGATGAGCTGTTCTCATTTTTCCCAGATAAGAAACCAAATATTTTCTCTCAACTCAGTATTCTGTATTATTCATTTGTATTTTTTTGTATGTTTGAAGGAGAATTTTTAGGGTAGTATTTACCTTTCCCTAGAATTGCATGCTTTTAGGCTGGATTTGAAATTGCTCCAATAGACCTCAAATCTTCTTTATTTTGCTTTTATTTTATTTTATTTTATTTTTTAAATAAATTAAGTAAGTTCATCTCAAATTTTTGAAAGATCCTTCTACATTTTTTAAAGTACTATACATTTACTTTATTTGTGCGTAAATAAAATCCCTATTTTCCAAGTAAAGCCTGTGTGTACTTCATTTCTTTTCTTATCTTTTTATCCATCCTTCCATATTTTTTTTTTTTTAGCTTTTACTATAATTAACTCTGTATAATTATAAAGGGTAATTATTTTAGAATCATTTCACCACAAGCAACTCATTAAAGCCACTAAGATGTAGGTTACTGAGTGTGAGAGAATATAAGAAAAAAAGTTTTTAAGGACTATAAAAGAACAGAAATGAAGAAGACAAGATACCAATTGACATTGCATTTAATTTTTGAAGGTTAAATTTGACCAGAAAGCAAGAAGCCAGAAGAGTTCCACAAGTGAGAAATATGAGAGAAGAAACTGTTAGCATAGAACTTACCTGAATATATTGAAACCTGGCTTAGGTGTTTCACAGTGTTGTTGAGAGTGAAAAAACTAGTGGGGGAGAAAATGTTGATATAGATTTGTTTTTGGCTTTAGCAGGGTGTGAGGCCATAAAAAAATCTCCATCATAGTCTATTCCAAAGGAAGATTTATCCTATGAAAAAAATTACTGTCATCATAAACGCAAATATACAACCAAAAAAAAGATTGGTCATAGCAGAAAGAACTAAATTTCTTGAGAATAGACAGAGATCAGATGAAACTATTATGTAATATATGCAGCAATTGAAAGAAGTGTCAAGATATTGTGAGTTTGAAAGTATGGGTTCAGAACAAATGCCTATTGAAGACAATCTAATTTTGCTAGGACTCATTGAAGGAATGTTTGACATCTCATACAAGCTTAAATTCTAGAGCAGCTTCAAGCTCATAATATGAATCTGGATATGAATGTGCAGTGTTCTTACAACAATTGGAATTGATTCAAAAATTTAATGCTTCTGATGGCAGCATGAAAACTTATACTGCTACTAAAAGTTTACTTGTATACAGATATAAGGAACATGAAATATAATCAGTAACATGTAAGAGCAAAAATAAGTGTCCGGTCTTTGGGAAATGGTGTTTTAAGTATAAAAAGAGGAATCTTTTCCAGATGGTGTGCACATATGGAAAATGAGTGAAAAAAAGTGAAAAATATAGATCCTTTGATTGGAAATATGGAAGTATTTGAGATAAAAGCACAGGATAAAAATAAGGAAATGGTGAAGTTGAATGGAGTAACTTAAGCAGGTGGATACTGGAAGTGATGTTAAGTTGATACTGAGAAGATCAACGTTAACCAGAAAGCAAGAAGCCAGATGAGAATTCCACAAGCGAGAAGTACGAGAGAAGAAACAGTTAGGATAGAACTTACTGTTACATCTAGCCATTTCAACTGTAAAATGATCAGACCTTGTTGCAAATCTAGTATTACATTTAAATTCATAAAGTCTAAGTACCATAGAGAAAAGTTCATCAGAACAATTACCACGAAAGTATTTATAGAAAAGGCACAGGGAAGCTATGTTAATATGGTGGAAAAGTGACTGAAACAGAGATGTCATGTCAGGACCAATAACATTGCATATTTTTCTTTTTGTTTTATCAAGAATCTCTAAATACATAACAAATATGAGACATCAGTAAATGTTGAACAAGGAATAAGGTGCCATGAAAAATTCCCTTTTTCAGTTTTAATTTTTTTTAAATATTTAAAATTATCTTTTTATTTACTTTTAATTATAAAAGAAGATAAACTTCTTTTATTAAAATACAGTAGACTCTAATTTAAAAAAATTACTTGAATACATTCAAGAAAGAAGGAATTAATTGTAGGTGAGACTCCAACTATCACTAAATTAAAAGCCCAGAGTCATTGCTTCTCTTCTCTTTAGCAATAAAAAAAAAATAAGTGTAGAGATTTCCTTCTATTTTTCCTTTCAAATGGCTCTCTACATTTTCTTTATTTGATGCTTCCATGGCTCCACAGGGCTTACTGATTATGTACAAGGGATTCTCCAAAAGTAATGCTGCCTATTTATTTCCATATGTTCCATTGTTATTTCCATACAACAAATACAAAAAACACAATAATACTATTAGAGAAAGCAAGTTTTCAGCTACAAAACAGTCATTTTCCATATGGTTACTACCATTGGCTATGCACTTTCACTAGGTCTGAATAAGAGCTAGCATTCAGCACTTATAAAATCTGTAAGCAGCAAAGGCAAATCCCTTATTCACAGCAGCGATGTACTCACATTCACAGTTTAGTATCCATTCAGCAAATGTCAATTATTGCCAATGGGTACAGTTTTTCTGCATGATTGGATTTTCTAACACTTTTGCTTTCATGTCATCTCATGTCAGGTGCTATTTTATACTTGATGCTATATGTTATTCAGCTATTTTTAATAATGCAAAATATACAAAAACAAAAAATTAAAAAAAAAACAATCCAATTCAACATTTACTGCCATTTCTCTAATATCTCCTTTTGACATTATGAGTCAAAATAATAAAATAGAAGGAACATTTGTATCTTAATTTTTCTTTTTAAACTTTTTATAATTTTTTTTTTGTTGTTGAAATTTTGCCGAAGTTTTTTTAGGGAAAAGAATATAATAGCATATAGTTGTTAAACTTGTCAGCCACCTTTTGTTTAATTAAGCATCAAACAAAAAGTTGTTCTGATAAAATATTGACATTTTTTTATACTGTTTTTCACCCAATACAAGACTCAAGATCCAAGTTTTTTGTTTTTATTTTTGACTTGGACTGCATGCACATGGCTGCTCTTTGCATTTTCCAGGACTTTCTTGCAGTGGTTGCAAGCAGTTCTGAATGATTCACTTTGATAGAAATGCTAATAAAAGTTAGTCGTAGCATATTCAGGCATGGACCAAGGCAGGTAATTTGCATTTGGTTTCTTATCAAATTTGATATAGATCATTGAGTGATTTGAAGTGCCCAAGGGAGGTAATACCTCAGTGGATCATTGTTCAAGGCAGGAGGTGAGGTCGAGGTCTAAAATGTTTGTAGGATGGCCAGCTATATCTGGAATACGAGTAGGCTTATCCACAAACTGTCATAAGTGATAGAAAAGTCATGACAGTATTTCCTTATTTTGTTGGTTATAGTGGATATTGAAATCATCACAAATATGAATGATATCTGAAGAATGAACAGAAAAGTTATCAATCTTTTTAGATATTCTGCAATACCATCAACTGGAATGTGCTAGATGGTGAAGATGAAGGACATGTTATGATTGAGGGCCACCCAAAAGCACATGAATGGGAGTTCAGGGTCCTCATTTTTGGGGGTTCTGCCACAGGAAATCCATCTTTGATACGGGACCTAAGCCCATCGCTATTTTAATTTTAAAGAGTCATCTTTTAATCTGAGGATTGTAAATAGTTTCTGCTTCAAATGTGTGATATATTTATAAGAAAAAAAACCCTACCTCCCTATAATGTGTGTAATGTTTCATTCACATTCAGAAAACATTGATTCTACTGTCAAAACTTACCTTTACTCAAAAATCCATTAACAATTCTCTTGCTAAGTTCTGTCACTGATATTGTATCCATGGTAATAAATAAAACCCTGAATAAAACTGTGGTGAACAGCTCCATAGAAGCAAGCGAGCCAGAGTTGCTTGCATCTGGTGTATAGGAAAATAAGGGTTTTACCTTAACGTGTGGCACGTGACATCAGCAAGTTTGCTCTGCGAAAATGGCATTACTCTCCCGTCCAGCCATTCTAGCAGTATGTGCAGTGATGAGGGTTTTTTGTACAGATTGGCATGCTTCCACCAATAGCAAGTCCTGTGCTGATTGGTCGAACTGGAGGAGGCAATTTGCCTGTGTAACCGAGAATAAAAGCAAAGAATGCTGATTGGTTGGTGAACTGCGATGTTGGCCTGATAAAAGAGGGCTGGAGCAGTGAAAACAGGGAGAAATGACGGCTATACGTAGTGATGTGTGAAGAAAGCGAGGATGGTGAATTGAACCAGTGATATTTTGATTTGTACAAGTGATGTTGCAGCAATACAGACTTATTTAAACTACAAAAACTTTATTAAGGGAGGCAGTGATTAAAAACTGAAAACCAATTTGTTTGGGATTATTATTATTATTATTATTGTGATATGTAAATGAGGTACTGTATAAAAGGCAGTATTGCCAAACCCATGGGGTAGTTATCTTCTCTTGATGTGACTACATCTGTCAGAGAGAATACCTATTGTAAGAATATGGTGTCGCCAATTGGTTACTGAACCACGATGGAGGATCCTGAATATATTGAAACCTGCCTAAGGTGTTTTGCAGCATCCGCAAGAGAAAAAAATGCTGGAGGAGAAAATGAAGTTATGGATTTGTTTTTAGCCTCAGTGGGGTTTGAGGCCATAAAAAAATCCGTAATGGTCTATCCCAAAGTGTTGGAAGATTTAGCATATAAAAAAATTGCTGCCATCATAAAAGCAAATATATGACCAAATAAAGATTGGTCAAAGTAGAAAAAACTAAATTTCTCAAGAGTAGACAAGAGACTGGACAAAATTATTATGCAATATATACAGCAATTGAAAGAAATGTAAGATATTGTGAGTTTGAAAGAATGGGTTCAGAACAAATGCCTATTGAAGACAATCTAATTCTGCTAAGACTGATTGAAGGAATGTTTGACATCTCGTACAAGCATAAAATTCTAGAGCAGCTTCAAGCTCATAATATGAATCTGGATGCATGTATGGAGTTCTTACAACAATTGGAATTGATTAAAAAATTTAATGCCTCTGAAGGCAGCATGGAGATTTATAGTGCTACTGAAATTTTACTTGTATTGCAGATATTGCATTGAGGAACATGAAAAGAGCAAAAATAAGTTTCTGGCTCTTGGGAAATGGTGTTTTAGGTGTGGAAAGAGGAATCATTTCCAGACAGTATGCACATATGAAAAGTGAGTGGAAAATCTAGATCCTTTGATTGAAAATCTGGAAGTATTTGAGATAAGAGTAGGGAAATGGTAAAGTTGAACATAGTAACTTTACTTATGCAAGTGAATACTGGAAGTGATGTTATGTTGATACTGAAGAATTTGGGGGGAAAAATCGGTAGACCAAAGTTAAAAGAAAAGTAATCTCCAGTTGAAACAGTTCAATGGGTCATTCATCAAAATTTTAGGATGCTTTGAAAGCACATTTAAGACAAAAAAGAGATTAGAGATAATACCCATCATAGTGGTGGAAAACATCAGGAGCCATTGTCTTTTAGGAATTGACATGCTAAGAGTGAATACATCAAAGCTGATAAATTCTATGAAGTTTGTAGAACCAGGTTTTGGATTATTAAGGGGATATGAGGCAAGTATTCAGCTTAAGCAGTCAACCTAGGAATTTTCAAGCCCCAAAAGTTCCTGTTCACATGCTACTCTTGGTGGGAGCTAAGCTGAACAGAATGGTAGAACAAAGAATATTAGAAAATGTCAGCCAGGGTGGTAGCAATAGGGCTTCACCCATTGTGGCGATACACAAACCCAATGGAGATTTAAAAATTTTGTGGTGATTATAAAGTGGGCATGAATCGCCAGATCTATTCGGATTCATTCCCATTGCCAAATATTGAACAGTGGGCAGTGAGTTTGCTGGTATGAAATACTTTGCTAAAGTTGACCTAAAGTCAACATATAATCAGATAAAAATTGATAGCAAGTTTCAAGAAGTCACCACAATGAACATCCCTATTGGATTGATAAGATGAACTCATCTGCCATTTGGAATAAAAATGTCAAGTCTAATTTTAATTTCCCAAAAAGCCAATGAGAAAGTTTTAGAGGTGATTAAAAATATAATTGTATATCAGGACGACATTAACATTGGTGCGTGCAGTAAAGAAGAGCTCAAAAGTAAAATGGAGCAAATTTTGGAAACATTAAATAGCGTGTATGACAATTGTGATAAATGCAAGTTTAATTGTGAAAAAATTTCATACCTACAATATCAAATATCCAAAGATGGTATATCACCAGATGGTAAACTCATTAATAGAGATATCTGCACCCAGAAAAAAAAGAAAATCTTTTTCTAGGATTAACCAATCTCTACAACAGATATTTACCATAATATAGTGACCTTATGGAATCATTTAATGAAATAAGAAAGACAAATACTGAGTTTCAATGCACAAAAAGACAGTAGGCTGCTTTTGAAAAATTAAAAAAGGCACTCATAAACCAGTTGTTAAAATATCTGACCCAGCAAAAAAAATGATGTTAACTATTAATGCTCCTGATTGTGTCATAGTTACAATATTGTCACAGGAGGATCACCTTGTAATGTACTTATTCAGAAAACTAACATTGGTGGAGGTGAATTATTTGAATATTGAGAATAAGGAATTAGTGATTGTGTGAAGAACAGAAAGAGCTAGAAATTTTTTGCTGGGAAGGAAATTTCTATTAAAATCTGATCATAAAAGAGTTGCCATCTGACAGGATATTAAGATTGTCAATTGAGCTTATGGTGTTTGACTTTGACATGGTATTAAAGGAAATACTATTCCACATTTGGATGCATTATCTCGGTTAAATTTTGAGAGTAAAAATGTTGAAGCAAGTAAAAATTGTGAGGATGGGATTTTGCACTGGATAGAAATGGACATATTACCCTTAAATTAGCTTAGGTTGGGAACTAGGCAGGATCCAGTGCTGAATAGAATTATGGATAGAATAAAGAGAAATCCATGAAGTAATTATTCTATGGCTGAGAGGTGTTATAAAAAGTCTAGACACAAATTAACAATAAAAAAGAAATTATATATAATGGAGATATCATAGTACCACCACAGTCTCTGAGAAAAGAAATAATTAAAGCTATGCATGATGATATACATGGAGGTATATTGGCGACACAAATGAGGTTAAAGTTGCAAGCTTGGTCGCCAGCCTATTCAAGAGACATGGAAGAGTATTTTACAAAATGCCCAAAATGTTCAGAAATAAAAAAAAATTTAGGCAAACTAAAATTCACTCTTGGCCAAAGTAAATGGAGCCGTAGACACGAGTACCTATGGATCATGTCTACATTAAAGGTATAGGACTATTTCTGATATTAGTTGACTTGTATTCAGGTTGGCCCGAAGTTATTAGTCATGGATAGAAAGGCCACTACAGTGAAGTGGGTATTGAGGATAGTATTTTTGAGAAATGGAGTTCCAAATACCTTGGTCTCTGACAATGCACCTGAGGTTTTTGAAGAAATTTTATGTGCATGTTTAAAATGTATTGGCTGCATTCCATACAAAGCACCACCTTACCACCCACAGTCAAATGGAATTGCGGAGAGAATGGTTCAAATGGTAAAAATGGGATTAAAAGCATTCTCTCCAGTGGATTGTAATATAGAGAATTATTTACCCAGACTACTCTTAAGTTATAGAGCTATTCTGCATGCAGGCAGAAGACAAAGCACATCCACATTGATGGGAAGACAAATAAGAGCTCCGATTACCACGTTATTTGCAACAAATGAAAGTGTGTGGTACAGAAAGGACAAGGATTCAAGTCCTGAAAAGATGAATTTTGTGGTGCAAAAGGGATTTAACACAGCTGTGTTAACAAAGAAGGGCCAGGGTATACTGGCACATGAAGACAATGTAGAACCACAAGAGATGGAAAAATGAGGGGGAAGAGGAAGTAGAAGAACAGATGATGCAAGAAAGGATAAATGAATCCAGTATTGTGAGTGATCAGGAAGACCATTAGAGATATGAAATTGAAGAACAGTAGAGGTAGGAGAGAATGAGTGTATCCAGCGAGGAACAATCTGGGGATGAGAGTAACCAGAGATACCATGATGATTCAAATGAGGAGAATCAGTTAAGACCTCAATCTCCCATAAAAAAAAAAAAATAGAATCACTCTGAGAGACAGATTATGTCTCCCAGGGTTGTTTGTAGAAGTCATAGATCAACTAAAGGTATAAAGCCTTTAGGTTCAGGGAGGTGTAGTGATATGTAAATGAGGTACTGTTTAAAAAGCAGTATTGCTATACCTACGGGGGAGTTATCTTCTCTTGATGAGACTACATTTGTCAAAGAGAATACCTATCATAACAAATTATCAGCATCATTATGATAATGATATAAACCTAGACTCCAGAGTTGTTCAGAAGATAGAGGTTTCAATATTTTCTATCCCCCAAAGATAGATTGGTATTTTAATTGCTAAGATGTGTGAGATGTCTGAATGTTTAAAACATGGGAAAAACTTTTTAGATTATTAGTGACATATACAGTTAGTGTAATGGATATTGGTGCAGGAAATGGAATCAGATTGACAAGTTCAAATTACAGGCTAGACTGTTTGGTCCACTTTTGCACAAATACTCTTGAGAAAGGTATGAATCCATCTCTTGTCCCCACTACCAGCTATTTGTTAAATAGCAAAGTAGACTAGGGCTCTCTAGCAACCAGTCTCTGAATTTCAAAACCAAGAATGCATGTCAATTCACAGGCAACAAAGGAATATGTGCAGAGTTGTGATCGCCTATATCCTGGAGGGATAAGGCATTTTTTAAAAAGTGACATTTTATGCTAATACCCAAGGGCAAAAGCATGTGAGAATTTGTTGCTGGAAATTTTCATGAAAAATTTCCACCAATAATAGCAACAAATTCCCATAACATGTGAATATATACAGGAGATATGATTTGAAAAAGACTATTGAGTTTATTTTCGAATGGGTTAATTATTAAAACATGATAAAAATGTAACCATCTCTAAAAAAAGACTTATTTCAAAGAATAAGAATATTTTCTCTATTAATTATTGAAATTAAAGAAAAATTCTTTAATCTGCTGATTACTTATTTTTTTTAAATAGGGTATTTTCTTAAGCATAACAAAATAGTGGACAGAAAAATAAAATTGGTGTGTATTAAAAAAAAAAAATTTACATGGAATTGTTTTTACTGATGACATTGGGATACAGAATTAATTTCAACTTACTTCACTCACCGTGACGCTAATGAGTCTGAAGTTTTATTGTCGATGACTCCAAAATGGTAGATTTTATCTTTATTTTCGAATTAAATATGTGAATTTACACCTAAATGGAACTATTTGGGAAATTTTTATTAGAAAGTGAGTGCAGGGCTTGAACTGCAAATTACCCTTTTGAGGCTCCAAATTGAAATTAGTTCTATCACTCATGACATCACTTTAATTTCTAACACATCAAAATTAGGCACTTGAATGAGAAAGTGGAAAAATTCTGTGTAACATGTTTTGTCCTCTAGAAGGACTTCATTGGATTAAAGTAATATTTTTATTGATGGAATTATGTATGTATAGGATGGAGAAGGAGAGATATAAATGTGAATCAATTATAATTTTGTACTGAGAGGAAACACTGAAGATATGGGAATGCTGAGTTAAAATTTGTTTTCATCAGATGTATCTGGACACACAATCTCATTCAGTTTCCCCACACTTTTGTTTTTGCTTTCATCATCCAACATTGTGATAAGAGAAAGAAAGGTAAAATGTTTTAAGAAGCTGGATGCAAATTTACCTTGGGTGATTTAGCAACCAGTGCACTTTTTATACATTTTTGCCTTAGGGAATTACTTTCTCTTTTACTTAAAGTAGCATTTTATAAATTGAAATTATGGTCAGACTCATTACAATGAGTGATTAATGTACTGAGTGTGTTGTTTTGTAAAATATATCTTTTGTGCATGTATAATCTTTTATTTAAATTCTTTTGGGATTTCTCCTATGTATTCTTTGTGGCAGTCATTATAGGCTATAGAGTAAAGCCCAAACTCCACATATCAAGAATTGCTAGTGCTCATTAAAACCATAAGAAAAATTTTAGCACCATTCCTTGGAACAATCGCAAGAAAAGTAACTAGTACAATCAAGAATAAACCTCTCCCTACCAATAAATAAAATCATGAAAATTTGCCAACTCATCACAAACCAATATTATTTCACTTTTAACAATGATGTTTATAAACAAAAATTCAGATTATCAATGAGATCACCTCTTACTGAAGTTTTACCTGACCTTGTAGGTAAACTAAACAAATTTGAATGTATGATAGTATTTACCCATGAAAAAGAAACAAACAATACATTACCTTTCCTAGATATCATAAACTATAGTGATAATGATGTACAACTGTCTAGCATAAATCTACTAATAAAAAGGATCTTGTAAATTTCTATTCTCACCATAGCAACAAAAATCTGGAATAATTATTTGATTCTATTTAAGAGCTCTCATAATTTGTAGCACTCAGTATTTATATAATGAGGAGAAATACATTGTAAATACTTTGTTCCTCCAATGACCTGATTATTTCATATTCAATTCATACATTTTGTCTTTAGATGAGTTTGGTAACAGCAAACATTATATACTTAGAAGAAACTGAAACCTGACCTTCAGACCTGTGTTATACTATTGTGTTCTATTTTTAAATGCCTATTCAGTTACATTTGCCATCCTCTGTCATGTAACTATTGCATTCTTTTAATTAGTACGAGAGAATCAATTAAAAATACGATTAAGTTGATTATTTTCAAACTAGACTAGTCAAGACATCTAACTAGTAATTAAGTGCTGTAACCTCAACAAATATTTTAATTTCTATTTTTTATGGGGTGGCTGGAGAAAAGGTTTATTTTTCTTTTTAACTTTCTCAAATGGGGAAGGAAGTAGAAATTAAACTTTTTCTTTTGATAACACAACTTAATCATGATATATTTCTAAAGGATATTTTCTTATCTGACTGTAACACTTAATGCAGTTCACTTAAAGCTGATTTTCTGACAAAGTTTTCATGCATTATTGTTTTCTCCTCCACCAGTCCTATAACACAACAGGGTCAACATGGTGGCTTGCTCAACAAAGAAGCCTCTGGTTGATCTGGTCATTGGCCAGTACCTGGGACTGGGCAAAACATTCATGTGTACATTTAATAATGACTATTTCTTTTTTGTTATCTCTTTCCCATTTTTCCTTGTACCATTCCTTGTAGGATGATCTTGGAGAGTCCTCCTTGTGATCTCGTTGCATGGTCACACAACTACAGCTTCCTCTTCTTTATGGTGGTCAACACATCTGATAATTGACTCTTCTATGCACCTTTTCATTCATCCTGTGGACAATGTAGGAAATAGCACCTTCTTTGGGGTCCTGCTGTTAGAGCATGCATTTATAAGAACTGACAAGATGAGGGTATACAAAAATCTTAGTTTATTTTTGAGAGTGAGCTTTTTGTCTCTCCAGTTTGGTTTCAAGCATCTAATTTGCAGCTGTTTTCAATACAAATCTCAGCATTGACTTCTGGCTTGGAACCAACTTGGCTGATGATTGCACCAAGGTAATTGAATTGTTTCACTGTCTCTAGTTGCTGACCACTGATTATAATTGGTGCTTATTTCTTATCAGATTTGTTTTTTCAACACTGATTTCTATGCCGTATCTGGTTGCTGTTTCATTCACACACTTCACCAGGTGTTGCAATCTAACTTGGTCTAATGCACTAACATCCAATTTCTATTTTTTTCCATTATCAGAGTGTTCTTATTTACTTTGCATTATGAATCTAGCTTCTTGTAGATCATTCTTTTTATACCACAGTTTTTCATTGGTAGCATTAAAACATGGTGAATGGGGCTCTAATTTGTCTACTCTTCAAGGCGAATGAGCTTTTCAATCTTCTATTATGCAGTATTGTCATAGCTTAGCAACAATCTAGGAAGAAATGTTTCTATCTTTTCTTTCTGTTGTACACATATTTTCAATTTGTTTTTTATAGTTTGCACTATCCTTTCTTCTAATTTGTTTGATTGGAAATGGTATAATGAAAATTTATATGGTTTGCATCCAATTTTGTTCAACTATTGGCATAGTTCCTCATCACAGAACTCTGGGGTGTTGGCAGAACTAGCATTTTTGATATTCCATTTCTTGAAAATATGATCCTTAACTCTTGTTTCATGGTCGAACTTCTGTTATTAGAGACCTGTATAATTTCTGGCCAGCCTGAATATGCATCTACCAGTACTAGTAATAACTCCACTCCATGAACATGGGCATGATCCATGTGTACTTTGTCCCAAGGTTGGGATTTTTTAGGCCATGTATGTATTTTTGTCTGTTTAAATTTTCTTCTTTGATTGCACATTTTATACCTTTTTATGTATTCTTCTAAATCTGTAGAATAGCCTGGTCACCATGCCTCTAGCCTTAATCTCCTTTCATAGACATTATTTTGCAATAAACATTGTCATGTATGCTTTTTATAATTTTGCTCCTTTGTGTTGTTGGTGGAACCACTAAGTCTCCATTACAAATTATACCCTTTTCTATGGTTAACTTGTGCTTAACCTCTTTAAAATGCCTTTTTGCCTGTGAGCAATTATTCCACTTATTTTTTGTCCTGAACAATATACTGTTCAATATGTGATCTTGCTTTCTATCTTCAGTTAATTTGTCTATTGACAAAATATTACTTTCAACCCTGTGTAAGAAAGTATCTTTGAATTCTTCCTCCTTGTAGAGTGCTTGAGTGATGGTTGCAATCTCTCCACTTTCTCTAGCTTTGTTTATATTTGTGTTGTTAACACGCATGCCATGTCTTGCACATGGCCAAGTTAGTCCATTTCATGAATGGGTTACCGGTGTTGTTCTTACAGACGTCCCTCCATATGATATGGCTGTCTAGCATACTCTACATGCCCCCCCCCCATGGGACCACAAGGTGTTTGGGTTGTTGTCCATTGCAGAGATGTCATTGAGTACTCATGTGATGTACCCCACCTCTGTGGGGATAGAATTTGAGGTGGTCATGATGCTCTCGTACTGTGATGTGGGCCCTGGTTTGGCAGTGGTTGATTTGTTTGGTGTTGGCTTTCATCAGGCTCCATCATTGTGGGTCCTTCCATTGTCTCTGAACCATCAGTGTACTATTTGCTCAGGTTCAGTACCTGGGGTTTGGGCTGTTAGTGCATAGGTCACAGTTCTGCATATCAATTTGTGCCAACAGGTGTGGTCTATTCGTTGGGTTGTTGATGTTGGGGTGCAGGCCCTATTGAATCACCCAATGTATCCAGTATCTGGGGGACAGCTTCTGGTGTGGGGTATTGCAGGGTGTCTACAACTGGGTTTATCTCCCAGAGGAAGTGGCAGTTATGCTGGGTCACCTGGTTGCTTCTGTCAGAGCATACGTGGTATTGCTTATTGCCTAATGCCTCCACAACTTTCCCAGTTTTCAACCATCAGCATGGGTATGAACTTGCCAACCAGTTTGTTGTGTTTGGGCAAGTAACTATAAACTCACAAAATTTGTCCCGGGCTTGTAACTGAACTAAAAAATGCGTGATTAGCTCTCTCTCTCTCTCTCTCTCTTTCTGCTTCATAGAGTGAAAGTTCTTCCTGTGCACTTCTATTGGATGTCAGTTATCAGTTATCTCCTGTTAATTCCCCTCTCCAAGTTCTCTACCACCTTAACCGGGTATTGAACTCACAACACTTTGGGTCCTGTCACTGGATCTAACCAACGCCTTTATCCACTAGAGTTGTGAGTTCAATACCTGGTTAAGGCAGTAGAGAACTTAGAGAGGTGAGTTAACAGGAGATAACTGATAACTGACATCCATTAGACACGGCACGTTGAACTAGAACAGTCTACCCCAGCAAGTGAAATAAAAGGTTCAATTCAACATTCCAACCACCTGAAGAAGGCTGGAGTGTACAACAGCCAAAACATTGTGATAAATATGGTAACAAAGATAAGGACAATAGTCCAAATAATGTAAATAGTGTACATAATACCTCATCTCAGAAATATAGACAGATACACATTTTTTTTTTCATTGTTAATCCAGCAATTTTTAACTTATTCAAAACCATACAGGTTTTTCATTTTAGTTCTTCATCGTTAATAGCACCAACACAAATGTCATCCTGGTAGTGTATTGTATTATTTATATTGCTGTCAAGAACTTGCTCTATAGCCCTTTGAAAAATCACATTTATTATATTAATTCCATAGGGAATTTTTTACCATCCTAACATACCTATTGGCATGTTTATTGTTGTAAGTTTTCATCAATAGGTATTTGATGTTATGCTGACTTTAGATCAATTTTAAAGATTGTTTTCATACTTGCAAGGGATTTGAGAGCCCATTCTACATTGGGGGTTAGGATATGAGTCTGCACATATTTTGTGATTTAAACCTATTTTGTAGTCACCACAAATGCACAGATCCCTATCCTTCTTTCTTAAAATTACTAATGGGGAGGTCCATTTGCTTCCTCCTGGCAGAACTTGTTCAAGTAGATCTTGTTTCAGTAATATCTTTAGTTTTTCCACAACTATTGGTAGTAGATGGACTGGCACTTTTTGTGCTTCAAAATATGAGGGGGGGGATATTTTCCTTTTGTCTTAACTTTGCTTCATTGTTTTTTTTAACATTCTAGTTTCTTCTGCCTTTTTTTTTTTTTTTTTTTGTTGAATTTTCTATTTGATCATGATTCTTTCCACAATTTGCCATGATAATTGGTAATATGTTAAACTCATTTTTTAGTTCCACGTAGGCTTCAAAATAGCCTAACGTTTTTATCATGAATCTGTTGAACTGATTCAGTTGGATAAAGCTTTTCTTTAATTTTGGTTTCCCTAATTTCTTCCAGAAATTTCCAGGTGTCAATGTCACATCCCTTCCTGTATCTAGTTGCATATTCAGTAAAGCAATATTGATTTGGATTTTTAGTAACTCTTTCTCATTTCTTTTTTTCAATGAAGAGACATCCACACTTATTTTCTTTTCATTTTGTTGGATGTCATTGTTGTAAGTAATTCCCACAACCTGCTCCCCCTGTTTGGTGTAATGGACAGACTCTAGAAATGCTTATAAATAAGCTAGCTTAATTCTTTTTTTTGGTAGCTGTATTAAGTTGAATAAAGCTTTCCTAAGTTTATTCGCTTCGGGTTATTCATTACAATTTATTCAACTTAAAATAATGGAATGATACCTCAAGCTTGACCACCTGGAACTTGATACGTCAGACCCTGACTCTAGTGACAAATGGCAACATTGGAGGGATATGTTCGAGGGATTTCTTTTCGGAGCTGCAGTCTTCTTCTATGTCGGCATTGACTGGCTCACAGAAATTAACCCTCTTATTACACCATGTTTTCACTCCTATTTATAAGTGTTTGTCCGGGTGTCAAAATTACAATACTGCTATAAGCACTCTGGATGGTATGTTCATTAAGAAGAAAAACTCCATTTTTGCAAGATACTTACTTGCTACTCGGCGTCAAGAGACTGAAGAAAGTCTAGAGCTGTATCTTCAAAACCTGAAAATATTAAGTCGCGACTGTGATTTTACTGCCCTGACAGCAAGCCAAGCCAGGGATATCACAATAAGAGATGCCTTCATCAGTGGAGTACGGTCTAACCAAATCAGACAAAGGATGCTCGAAAACAAGGACTTGGATCTGGCTACCCCCTATGAACTAGTCCTTACATTGGACATGGCCCAGAAACAATCAGATCTCTATTTGCAACCTGATTTTTCAGGGGCTACTATTCCTGCCCATTCTCATTCCCAACAAATTCCCATCTCAAATTCCCAACATTGTGACCCCCCCCCCCAGGATAAGGATTCTTCAAATACTATTGAACAACCCGTTACTATCGCTTCAGCTGAGATTAAGTGCTACTTCTGCGGCCCTTGTAAACACGCTCGTTCATCCTGCCCGGCTCGAAACAGTAGATGTCATGGATGTGGCAGGCAGGGACATTTTTTAAAGTTTTGTCGGTTGGCCTTTTACAGAAAACCTGTTTAGCCGCCACCCTATCTCTATCTACCGTATCGACTGTCTCTCCCAAATGCCCCTCTAAAACAATTGTGCCGGCCAGAGTGAATGGACTAAATCTCCACGCTCTTATTGATACGGGGAGTTCTGAAAATTTTATTGATGCACATATCGTGGAAACAAACAAATGGAAAATCTTTTCCTGTTCTAATCAAATATCAATGGCCACTTAATCCTTATCCTGCCATGTAATTGGATTCTGCATGGTTAACCTCGAGCTAAAAGAAAATTTCTATTCTAAAATCAAGTTGCTGGTAATGAGGAACCTCTGCTGTGAAGTAGTTCTAGGGCACAATTTCCTTAACCAACATTCTCACCTTACAATTCCATTCGGTGGTATCAAACCAGCGCTGCAAATATGTGGATTAGCAGCTGCAAAAGTCCAGTATTCATCTCTCTTCTCAAATCTAACCTCTGACCGCAAACCTATAGCTGTAAAATCTAGACGCTATTCGCTCAAAGACAAGGAATTTATTGCAATGGAAGTGAAGAGACTTCTTAAGGAAAATATTATAGAGCCCAGCAAATCACCATGGAGAGCTCAGGTCCTAATAACGACTAATGAAAACCATAAAAAGAGGATGGTTGTTGATTATTCCCAAACAATCAACAGATATACACAGCTCGATGCGTATCCGCTGCCCCGTATTGATGAAATGGTCTTAGGAGTGCCTACAATCAGATAACCATCAAGCTGGAGGAAAAACCTTACACAGCATTCGAAGCTTGTGGGCGTTTATATCAATTCCGTAGGATCCCTTTGGGGGTTACAAATGGGGTCGCAAGTTTTCAAAGGGTAATAGATGAAATCATTTCTAATGAGAAATTGAAGGGTACTGTGGCATGCGTAGACAATGTCACTATTTGCGGTTATAATGAGGAAGATCATAACCACAACCTCAAACGATTCATGGCCACCGTAAATAAATATGACCTGACCCTTAATGAGGAAAAGTGTTCATATAATTTGAAAAGCATCAATCTACTAGGGTACATAGTCAGGAATGGTGTCATGAGACCGGACTCCGAGCGACTTAAACCCCTAATGGAATTACCAATTCCTGAAAATATAGCTGCATTACGACGAGCCCTTGGCATGTTTGCCCATTATTACCAATGGGTTGCGTCCTTTTCTGAAAAAATACATTTACTTACTCAAGTAAGAATTTTTCCATTATCTGATTCAGCCATTCGAGCATTTCAAAATTTAAAAAGGGATATTGCTAATTCTGTCATTGCTGCCATTAATCCTTCAGCTCCACTAGTAGTTGAAACCGATGCATCTGATTCGGCAATAGCTGCCTCCTTAAGACAACATGGTCGGCCTGTAGCTTTTTTCTCTAGGACACTCTCGAAGTCTGAACGAAGGCATACTGCCATAGAAAAAGAAGCGTACGCCATGGTTGAAGCTTTACGAAAATGGAGGCATTATCTGATCAGTAGACAATTCCACCTTATCACTGACCAAAAATTGGTATCATTCATGTTTAACCCGAAAACCTCAAGTAAAATAAAAAATGAGAAAATTGCAAGATGGTGGATGGAACTCTCCTGTTATTCATTCGACGTCTCCTATCGCCCTGGAAAGGTGAATGCTGCAGTTGATGCACTTTCAAGGGTATGTGGTCTAACAGCAAGCTCATCTGATCTTCAGAGCATACACCGAGAATTGTGCCACCCGGGCATCACAAGAATGACACATGTAGTCCAGAGCAGCAATTTACCATATTCAGTTGAAGATGTAAAAAGAATTACCAACTCCTGCCAAATATGCGCAGAAAATAAGCCAAGATTCTATAAGCCTCCTCAAGCAACACTCGTGAAGGCCACTCAGCCTTTCGAAAGGCTGAATCTGGATTTTAAGGGTCCACTACCTTCTAAAACACAAAATAAATACATGCTTACTGTAATTGATGAGTACTCAAGGTTCCCCTTCGTCATTCCATGCCCTGATGTAACGGCCACTACAGTTATTCAAGGCCTCTGCTCCCTTTTCGCAATTTTCGGAGTGCCTGCATACAGTCATACAGATCGGGGATCTGCCTTTATGTCGGAAGATCTCAAGGATTTTTTGCATGAACAAGGAGTGGCGGTAAGCCGAACCTCCCCTTACAACCCTCAAGGGAACGGGCTCTGTGAAGGATATAATGGAATAATATGGAAGACAGTACAGTTGGCATTGGCAAACCGGAAAATGCTGATCTCAAAATGGTAAAGTGTCATCCCCAAGGCTCTAAATGCTATCAGGACCCTACTGTGTACATCTACAGATGCTACTCCACATGAGAGGTTTTTTCCGTTCCAATGACGAAGCTCCCTTCATGGCTTGCTCAACCTGGAATCGTTTTACTGAAACACCATGTTCGTCGTAGTAAATATGACCCCTTAGTCAGCAAAGTGAAACTAATTGAGGCGAACCCCTAATACGCCCAGATTGAAACTGCGGAAGCAAGACAGTCTCCTTAAGAGATCTTGCACCGGCTGGAAATACATCTGAAGAGGCTACTGCGATGGAGAATCGCGAATATCCAGTTTCCAGAACCAGCCCAGTTAAGCTAGGCGATCAAATCCCGTGTCCATCTAGTTCAGATACTCTACCGAATGAATCCGATTATCCTTATGTACCTTCTACATCTGATTCTGAAGAAAGACCGATATCACAAAAACGGACTCGCCCTACATCGGAGACTGACACTTATTTTTCAGACACCGAGCAACCGAAACATAAAAAAAAACGGTGCTGTTTCAAGGCTAGACCCTCTATGCAGAAATGTGTTAATCACGATAGCTATAACTTGTCGTCTGACGTAGTCGGCCACCAGTCACCTGAACAATTAAGATGTTCCCAAAGGACCCGCAAAATGCCAGGTCGTTGGAAAGACTTTATTCTGTATGATTAACTAGCCGGTGGGGGAGAATGTTGTAAGTAATTCCCACAACCTGCTCCCCCTGTTTGGTGTAATGGACAGACTCTAGAAATGCTTATAAATAAGCTAGTTTAATTCTTTTCTTTTGGTAGCTGTATTAAGTTGTAGCAGTTCAATTCTGTGTAGTAAGAGTTTTTTGCTAGACCTTTGTTGACTGCTATTCTGACACCCGTTTGTTCTTTTGATATTGACCCTTGCTTATTGAACGTCATTTTTGGTTAAGTTTGTTTTTTATTACTGTCTTTTTTTGTACTTACAAATTTTTTTTGAAAAGATTTTGATTTTTTTCTTTTCCTTTTTTCACCCTCCTCTTTTTTAAATTTATCTACTTCAATTTTTTTTATTCCTTTTATTCTAGATTTCCTTTTTGTTTTTTTCTTTTTCTCTCATTTCTCCTTTTTTATATCTCCGTTTTCGTTTTTCCGTAACCCCTCTCTGTGTTTTGTTTTTGACTTACCGTTAATTCATTTATTCTTTCCTTTTTTAATATCATTTAAGTTTTCCGTGTCTTTTCTTTTCCTTTTTTGTATTGTATATTTGTTTATTTAATTTTTCTAACCTTTATTTGCTGTCTATTTGTCCATATATTTGTCCTTGTGCTAACGTTTTGTATTGTATAATTTTCTATTGTTTATTTGTTTTGGCATCAGCCATCTTGTATTTGTATCTAGCTTTGTCAGTTTTTGATAGTTTCATATTTTCTGTTTTTCTTTTTTGTCTAGCGTTTTTGTTTTTCTTTTCGAGCTTTTCCTTTTTAAATTTATATTTTACGCCTTTAGGCGCACCCTTAAATCTTTTTATTGTATGTTTTATTTGTTTTCTTTCCGTGCTTTTATTTGCTGTTTGTCTCGCTTTGTGTTTTTAATATTTGTGATATTTTTGATTGTTAATTTTTCTTAAGTTTTTTTTTTTTTTTTTTTTCCGAACCTTGTTTGGCCTTTGTGTATTTTTGCGAGACCTTGCTTGTTTTTTGTAATTATTGATTTTTCCCCCGTTTTTATGTGAACCTTGTTAACATTTGTTTATTACTGTCTATTTTGTTCTTATTTTTGCCTATGGGCGACATTTATTAATTCACTTCCCTGTAAAAATGGAAAAAAAAAAAGGAAAAAAAAGAATTTCGTCTTTTTTAATGAAAAAAAAGAAACCAGTAATGGCCAATCTTAAAAAATCGGTTAAAAAACGTATTCTCAATTAAAAAGGACCCGCCCAATAAAGATAACATAGAAGAATATTCAGAGTTGTCTAAGATTCCGACAAATGAAGAAATTGTAGAGGTGTTAAAAAAAGTTTCTAAATCTTTGGTGGCCGAAAAGAGCCACAATGTAGAATCCAGAAACAGCTCAAGTGAAAATGCAGAAGCTGGGGAATCGCCCTCTTGTTGGAAGTTCCCCGCCCCCCCAAAAGTCGTTATCAGTATAGCGGAGTTACGCTCACCTTGTCATAGAAGGTGGACTCTTGGAAGACCCCATTGAACTGAAGAAAATTGGTAAAAGAATATTGTCGGTCTTTGTCGTTGACAAGCGTACGCGCAAATTTTGTCGTCCGACTAAAGACACTGATGAAATCCCTGCAGTCCCTGGGGTTTAGCCCTCTAAGAATCGTTAAGGGTGCTAAATTCTTCATGTGGGACGTATTGCTGCCCACCCTGGAAGATTGTGTAAGGGTCTCAACAAGAGAACTTATAATGAAGGACCTCATCTTGAGGAAGGAATATGAAGACAAGAATTGTAGCAATATATGAGGTCCCTCCTCGGGTTATTGGGGAACATACTGGGTGCTCCCTGTGATAGCTTGACTAGGGGATGGAGTTTTGAAATTATGTTGAATGAAAAAGACTTCCGCTCCATCCCCAACTGTCTGGATTTTGGACGCTTGAAGCCGGTTGATCAAAATACCCCTCTGACCGTGTCTTTAGATTCCGCCATGCCTGTAATGGTCATGCCAGCTTCCAGGACCGATGGGGTAAAATCTCCGGTTGGGTCTACATCAAAGCCCCCATTCCCCAAAGAGCTTTTTCCCGCTGCTAGTGCAGTTGGGGAGAGGGGGAATGGCAGGTTGCTGGCAGGGTTAGAGGGAAGCGCCAGACAATGGGTCCTCAGTTCCCTGAAGCCCCTGGGACAAATGACACTGACAATCCCACTCCTCAACAGTAAGGGTGACGCCCCGGTCTCTGAATCAACCCTAAGAGATCTACAGAAAAAGTATGATTCAGGATTTGAAAAAACAGAGAAGATCAAAATGCTGAAAGAAAAACTGGAAAATCAAAAATCCTCTTCAGTTAAAAAGGACACTCTTGCGGCATCTTCTGCCCAACATACCCCACATCCTTCAACCCTTCTCAATAGAGAACCCAGTCCTAAAATGACCTCTCCTTTGAAAAAGGCATCTCCTTCTACATCTTCTGCCAGTCAATCCCCACACCCTTCAACCCCTCCCTGTAGAGAACCCAGTCCTAAAAAGACCTCCCCAGTGGAAAAGGCCACTCCCTCTACATCATCTGCCCAACAAACCCCACACCTTTCAACTCTTCTCAGTAGAGAACCCAGTCCCAAAAAGACCTCTCCAATGGAAAAGAACATTCCCTCCACACCTTCCGCCCAATATTCTCAACAGGCAAATTCTGCCCATCCCTCAACCTCTCTTAGTAGAGACCCTAGCCCTTTAAGGCAAATCTTATACCAAACCTCCCCCACTAAAACACCTGATATGGCCCCACCCACCAACAAAAGGCAAAGGAGTCCCACACAAGACTCTAAAGCAATTCGGTGACAAAGACATTGAAGACCTGAAAAACTTCCCAGAAGCACAAAGAGTGTTAACTGTGATAAGAACTGGGACGGGGGCTAGACGCGTTTGGGTTATGCTCGACGAGGCAATTACCTCTTTCAAAATGTCCCCTCCCATTGCTATAGTCGAAAACGACAAATTGAAGAAACTGAAACAATTTTGTGCTGGGAGGGTCCCTGTTTTTGTTCACCCCTCCCTATATAGAGCACTAAAATTGACCTTTCCATGGGATATAGGCAGTCTCTCGCAAGACGGCTCCATCAACAATGAGATGGGCCACGGGTCGATGGGAGAGGCTGTCGGTATCCTTACCCCGTCCATGTTTAATTCGGGTAAGCAACCCTAATTGGACTTCACTATATCTCTCTGGTTAGCTAGTCTAAATTTCCAGGGCCTGAGGTCCGAGTCTCGTAGGGCGAGGCTCTCTCATGATCTTCAGCGCCTTGGGGTGAATGTATGTTGTGTGCAAGAGACCCGATTTTCTTCTCATGATCGTGAAGTCACACTGTCTAAGGGGTTCGCCCTTTATTCAGCTTGTTTTGATGGTCGTTCGAGGGGTGTCTCTTGGCTAGTGAGCAGGTCTTTGAAGGCTGCATGTACCCTTGTCTTCGCGGATCCAGCAGGCAGACTTTGCGTACTGGATGTTACCATTAAGGATGAGGTTCTACGTCTCATTGGGGTTTATGCGCCCAATAACCATGCCGAGCGGCCCGCTTTGTTTCGATGGATCGCGCCATTCTTGACGACATCTCGTCGGGTAATTTTAGCGAGGGATTGGAATGCCGTCCTTGACCCCAATATAGATCATATAGGGCAAAGATAAAGTACTAACAACCCGGATGTGAAACCATTTAGGGACTTTATCGATGGGTTTGATCTTGTCGGGAGGTAGCATGGACTTGGACTAATAGTGGCAACTCGGCTCCTGAGACACTTGCGAGCTACCTCGACTGAGTCCTAGTTAGGAGAGTTGATGTAGGGCTCTTAGGGTGTCCAAGCTTCCATTACATAGTTTATACGGATCATGTCCATGTAAACTTAGATAAGCCTAAGGTTAGATTGGCTGGCTACTGGAAATTTAACTGTTCATTATTTAGTGAACAGGGTTTCCGGGACCAGCTGTTACTAATGATACAAAGGGAATTGACGGGGGCGGTTATGGTAAACGCCTGGTAGGATAAATTAAAATCTAAAATTAGAACGTTTGCTGCCGATTTTAGTCGTTGACTCAATCTAGATAAATTAGCGGCGCAAATGGCTTTAGAAGATAAAGTTGATCGGTCTGTAAAATCCTGTGTTAGTGGGGAAATAGCTTTAGCTAAGGCAGAGTTGTCCTCCTTGCTTATCAAGAAGGATCAAGCTCTGGTAGTTAGGGCTAGGTTAAAAAGAATGTCTTCTGAGGCGACGAATATGGCCACTGAATTGCGTGCAGAGGAAAATCGAAGCGTGGCTAGGCGACATATAGCGTGCGTCACATTGCTGGATAAGTGGACCGTGACTACAAACGTGGGCATATGCGAGGCCTTTCGTGATTGCTTTCAGGATCTTTTCACCAGGGAGCCCGGTCTGAGCTCTGCTCAGTTCGGCACCTATTTAGCTGACTTTCCCTGCCTTGAGGCAGCTGAAGTGGCTAGGTGCGAGGGTCCCATTACTGAGTCAGAAATCTGGGAAGCACTGAAGCAGGTTGGCCTGGATAAATCTCCAGGACTGGATGGTCTTCCCTACGAAGTTTACTTGAGACAGTCGCCCATTTTTGTTCTTTTGCTGGAGTGTGATCAAGTTGCTGCGTAAGGACAAGAACGGTGGGGATGAGTTAGGGAACTTTCGCCCTTTAACCATGTTAAACACTGAGTTAAAGATTTTGGCGAAGATCTTAGCCAACCGTTTACAGCTTGTCCTGTCTAGTCTGATTGGCCCCGAACAGACTTGTGCTGTGAAGGGTAGGACTATTCAGGATAATCTTCATATGGTACGCTTGATCCTATAACAAGTCAACAGTGAAGCCGTGCTGATCAATTTAGATCAGTCCAAGGCCTTTGATAGGGTTGACCATCGGTTTCTGGAGGCTGTCCTTCCGGCGGCCGGTTTCGGAGCCGACTTTCGCTCCTGGATTCGACTTTCGTATGCGACCCCCAGTGCGCTGGTGGAAGTGAATGGAGTAAGATTGAAGCCTTTTGTATTGTCTCGCTCCATTCATCAAGGTTGTTCGCTCTCGCCTTTGCTTTATGTTCTTGCGTTGGAGCCATTCCTTCACAAGTTAAAGGCGAATCCGGTCCTGCGCGGAATTGCCCTGCCTGGAGCTACCACCTCAGCCAGGTATTCTGCCTATGCTGATGACATTTCGGTTCTTGTGTCGAGCAGAACCGAGATTGACGAAGTCAGCAAAGAGATCAGTGGGTATGAGATGGTGACGGGCCAAGATCAACTGTGATAAGTCTGTTGGCTTGCAGTTGGGTGTGTGGAAGGGAGTTTCTCTTCCCGGACCTTTCCTCTGGACGGATGGGCTGATCAAGATACTCGGCGTCTGGTTCAGTCCTGATCTCCAGTTGTAAATGAATTGGTCGGAGGTACAAGGGAAGGCCGAGGACGCGGTTAATCTGTGGTCTCAGAGTGGCCTTTCCCTGAAGGGAAGGGAAGGGCAGAAGTATCTGTTGCACACATATATCCGATTCTCCTGTACCGACTCTCTGTACTTCCACTCCCGTATGCCAAACTAATTTTATTAGTATGGGTCTTTTTCTCTTTCTTGTGGAGAGACAAGGCCCCTGTGGTATGTTGCGAGATCTGTTGTCTTCATCTCTCTGAAGGCGGTCTGGGTATGCCTAGCATTGAGATTCATCAACATATGCTTCGCAGTACCTTTCTAGACTGAGTGTGTCGCGGATTGGATGAGGTGGGCGCCTTCTGGAAAGAAGACGTCTGTAAACATTTCCCATCCCTGAGAAGTGTGCACTCGTGCGAGGAGGAGGCCAGTCGTACACCCTGAGCCGAGTGCTCCTTCTACCGTGAATGTCGTCATGCTCTGAAACACATCTTACGGGCGTCAAATGGCCTCTCCAACGCCCAGGCGTTGTCTCGTAAGGCATTGTATCGATTGTTAGTTAGGGGGGCCGTTCAAGATTATCTGATTGGCGAGCTCGTTCTTACGAAGCAGTAGGCTCGCTCAATATGGCCTTGGGTGCCTGGGTTGAAATGTCTCAATAACGATGAGGCATCACTCACCTGGCTGATGATTCGTGGGGCCCTCTGGGTCGGCAAGAGACTTTGTTCAGCAGGCTTGGAGAAATATCCAAACTGTCGTCTCTGTACTGAGGAAGTTGAGACCATTGGTCACGCCTTTTTTCAGTGCAAGGTGGTAGTGCCATTGGGCAAGTTTGTTGAAGGCCTCTTGGTTCGCATGTTGCAGGGAAAGTTTTTTTGTCCTTGAATCTAGTTCTGTTTGTAGCAATGTGGTGCCGCAATTGACGAAGGCTGAACACTATGTGTTCTGTTGCTTACTAGGGGTTATGATAGTTGTGACTTGGATGACGCGTCAGAAGGAATTCTATGATGGTGAGAGGTTCACCTCTTCCCAACTGATCTTGTTCTTTAAACATCAGCTTAAAGTCAAGATTAGGACGGAAAGGCAGAATTTGGCAAAAGGTGGGTGAATCTTGTGCGCTTGTGTCGAGTTAAAGCGGCTGACTTGGAGTGGCATTTTGATGCGGGTTAGGCATCAGGATATTGTTTTCCTGGGTTGAACATGGGCAACCCTTTGCAAGAGTAGGTTAAGTTTAGGTTTTTGTAGTTGATTTTTTAGTTTTTTCCTTTTTCGGTAAACTTAGCTAGGGTGTGTTTGCTCATCGGCCCCTTTTATTTCTGTCCCCCCTTTTTTTTCGTTTAGTTTAACTCCCCATCCCCTCCCTTGTTTAGGTGGTCAGTGATGTCAGTTCTCTGATGGATGCGGGGCGCCTTTCGTTTTGCGTGTGTGTTTTTTGTATTTGTTGTTGTGTATGAATGTGTGTGTGCCTGTGTGAATGCTTTGGAGGAATGAGTGTTCTTTTTATTTTTTTTTTAGTCCCACATCAATTTTGTCCGGTTAACTGATATTTCTGCCACATTTAAGGTTTGTGGGGGGTTTTATTACTAACACACTGTTTAGTTTCTTGTAAATATTTTATGTCATATTGTATATATTCATTGGGGATCTTTTTAAAAATTGTTGTTTTATGCCCCTCCCCCCACGAACAATATTTGTACATAGGGGGACTATTTAGGATTTTCATTGAGACGAAGAGGTATTTTGGTGGATGTAGTATGAAAGGTATGGATAAATGTGTTGTTTTGGTGATAGGAATATTGTTTTGTATGATAGGGTCAGTGGTTGTGGCTAGCTAAGTTTTATATTAAGACAAGTGATGACCGTCCTTTTCCCCCAACCCCCTTTTGGCCTTGTGCCACATTTGTTGTATTTTACGACAATAAATATTGGTAGCTGTATTAAGTTACAGTGACAGACAGTCTTTGACTGTCAGCGCCGTCTGTTGAACTTTCTGCATTAGCAGAGAGGAACCCGGACGAAACCTTGCCCTTTGGCAAAGTTTCGTCTGGGGAGGTAGACAGGCCTTGAGCCCGCCTAGGCGGGTTCGAAGGCTATATTTTTGGCCGAGCCTACAGGCTCGAGAACCCCACATTAAACTCGGCCTTGTGCTACATTCAATCCTCGTGGAGGGATCGATAAATAGTGGTAGCTGTATTAAGTTGAATAAAGCTTTCCTAAGTTTATTCGCTTCGGGTTATTCATTACAGTCATTACGTATCTCTTGGATTTACGCATACATTTAAAATTATTCATTTTGAAACACTTTACATATCTTTTTTTATATGCAGGACATTTTTGTTTTTCTCTTTGATGTAGATAACCACAAAATGTACATATTCTTTTTTCTTTATCAAGTAGGTATTCATTTCCTTTACCAGATCTATAACTTTTGTTTTATTAAATTTTCAAATCAATTCTTGTTGACACAAATTCAACACACTGTTATAGTGACAACTTTCCCAATTGGTGGTAATTGGTAATTAGTAGTCGACATATCCAGTCAATAGGGAGGCTGTAAAAACAGGGCTACAAGGTCTAATTGCATCAGTTTTTGCTCAGTGGTTTGTGTTAATTTACAATAGGATTGACTTTTTATTCACCACTATTGGTCAATATGCTTGCAACTTTTGATGCTTCAATTCAAGATTTTGACACTAAAGCTCTGCCATGATACTCTGATCAGGTTTTCAAGAGACTAAAAAATTTTCACTATAGCACAACCAAATGGTCATGAACGTTTTTGAGTAAGCATTTGGATTTTTTTGAGGTTGAGAGAAGGTCGAATAAGTTGGTTAATCCAAAGGAAACCACCAATTATCATAGACACCACTTTTCATCAAAAGGATGACTTATTCTATTTTATTTTTATTTTTAATTAAACAAACAGTTTGACATTAACTGCAATTTATGTTAAGTTGCTTATCATCAAGTTATTTACTTCTGAATTATCTTTGCACCCAATAACTTAGTGTTTGTTTTGAGATGAGCCTCCACAGCTACCCTCAGATTGCTGTCAAAAATCAGAAGACTAACAGAGAAAGGATTTCATACTTTGTCTAAAAGAAATTAAAATATGAAGATTATAGTAAAAGGGAGGTAACTGGTTAATTTCTGATTGTAAAGACAAAACCCCAAACTAGGAAAAATATGTGCTGATGACAATTAAAATAATAAATACAATTAATGATGATAAGATAAGTCCAACCCATTTGCCCATGGAATTTGAAAATCAAACTTGTCAAGAGAGGAGAAACTTAGGTGAACCAAGGAGAGAGACTCAGGTGAAATACCAAGGAAGACGGAGGGATATGCTGTGCTCATTGGCAAGTAATAGTATGAAGCACAAATAAGAGAAAGAAGTTATCTGGGCGGATTAGTCTCTACAAACACTGCCCATGGAAAAAGAGTCTCCCAAGTTGGAAGAATAAATAATTTTCCCAAACCAGATAAAGAACTCTTGTTGGAAAGCCTGGAATCCCCAAATACCGTCAGCTCCATGTTGGTCTTGAGTAAAAGTCAATATAAGCAGAAGACTGAAGCGACCAGCACCAATTGGAGATGCTGGCAATGAGAGACATCTATGCTATCAAAGCCCACGTGATTTGCTGCCAAAGAGATCTCTTGACTTAAGCCTTGTTCCAGACTTAGCTAAAATGAGCAAAGTGTCAAGATAGAATTCAGAGTGGGAAGGATTAATATTTCTGTACAAAGAATGATATAAATCACATAGAAAATTGATCTAAAGAATTTCCTGTCTTCTTTAATTTCATCTGCAGAGAACATTGTTTATTTTTTTTCCTTGTGACACATCTTTGCCATGGTCCTGACCAGCACTACAGTTGCTGACGAAAACTCAGTCTTTGCCAGCTCCAAGATAAAAAAGCAGAGTGTGGCAGAGCAGGGCACAGACTAGGATGACCACTTCAATGAGCAGTAGTGACCAGTGTAAGAATTGATCAAGGACCAACTGGCAAGAAGTGTCATATTCATAACTTTTAGTGAGGCTTTTGATTTGCAATATGAGTATAATGTCTAAATGAACCCTTATTTTGTGTCCCTTAGTTTAGCTAAATCAAACTTATATATTTTTGCATAAACATGAGACAACATCTAGCTGAAAATTTGTCAGAAATTAAAAAATGGCTTTTCTTCTATGATTTTCACTGGAAAATCAAAACTTAAAACCTTGTGTTTGCATTAGTAGTATGAACAATGGGGATTTGTGCTGGAGAATTACTTTGGAGGTCCCAGAGGGCCAGAGTGGCTGTAGTGAAAGAGATAATCAGGTACCCCGAAAAAAGTTTGTGTTTTGTGTGCGATCTGCCGAAGAAAAATTACCAAAAAGTAGTCAGCAAAGATCTACATCAATGACTAGAAGCTATGCTAATGTTCTTCACTCTCCTGAATGGCGTGACCAATCAGAAAATTCTCTCGGTGAACAGAAGTTGTTGTTTTTCACTTATAAAAGGAGATGATTTTTTGGAGTTGTGAAATGAACACGCATTATTGTTGGCGAGACGTGAAGGTTGGATTTGTGACCCCATTTTGCCGTTTCTACAGTGTGTGTTGGACTGTTACGTCGGACTATCGCGTGAACTGCGATTTGGCTACAGGTGTTGCGGCCGAGAAACAAGAAATCTATTGCAGTTGCTGCTATCAGTTGACAGTCTTTTCTTTACTACAACAGTGGCATAGCCTAAATTTACATATAAGATGAGCAAATTGTTAGCATCGGTGCTGAAATGACATGCCGCATGCGTCATGGAGTCAGACTGAGGCTGGTAGCATGTGCAAAATTCTTATTTTCTGGCTTGGCAAAAATGAATAAAAGAGGTGTGTGTTTGTTGGGATGTCAGTAAGCTTTTGAATTCAGCACAGTTCAGGTCAGTGTGTTGTGGTGTGCTAAACCAGAGTCCCCTGCAAGTCTGTGCTACAAAAGAAATATTTTCCTGCTACATGATCATAAAAGTTAATCGTGGAAAAACATTTATTAACTAATATAATTTCTCATAAAAACATAGTTTGTTGTTATGGCTGTTTATTTATTTTTTTTAATTTCACTGCAATAAAAAAATCTAATAAAAGTCTAGTACCAACCAACCCCCACCTCCTCCAGGCCAAAAAAAAAGAGATTATGGTTACTTGAAACCTTTTGGGAAATTAGTGTGAAGATTTTCAAATAAGGTATGATTTAATAAAAATATAGTGTTATATATTTAATACATTATTCAACTGTCTCTAATATATGAAAACAAGGCCTGAGTTTTATATTTATTTAATGTTTTATTTCAGGTTGAATAAAGCTAATGTTTATGATAAAGATTTTGTTTGCATTCACAACTGTGATAATATGCAAATGAGGTTGTATTTAAGTGGGAAGAGTTCTACACTTGGGGGTAGTAATCTTGACAACACTGCATATACAAATACACGACACAACAACATGGCATCACTGATATATCTAACCTCGTTAGAGGATCCTAAATTGGTTAGCTGAATCGTAGCATTGGCAAGGGTCAAGAAATTGAGTGACAGCAAAAATAGAGGAGAGTAAATGAAACAAGATTTATTTCTAGCATCAGCCAGTTGTGAGGCTGTAAAAAAGATCTTCGTAATAGTCTATCTGAAGATGCTAGAAGACTTGACGTTTGAAGAAATTGCGAACATTTTACAAGTAAATGTACATTTCAAAAAGTAAATGGTCATAGCTGAGAGAATGAAATCAGGCAGAATTTGGATGAAACCATTAGACAGTACATTTACAGGCTAAAAGAAGCATTGAAGTACTGTGAATTTGATGCTTATAAAAGCAGAATTAATACAGTTAAGGCTAATTGAAGGACTGTATGACATCTAGAGTAAGCCCAAAATTTTGGAACAACTTCAAGCCCAGGACATGAATATTGAAATGAGTTTTGAATTTCTACAGCAACTAGACTTAATTCAGAGATTGAATACACCTAAGACTAATATGGAGGCATACATTACTATGGAGAGTTTGCATAAATGTCGTTTTTGAAACAAAGAACATGAAATGAACAAGTATAAATGGCTGACTTTTGGAAAGACATGTTTTAAGTGCGAGAAGAAAAACCATTTCCAGTCAGTATGCACATATAAAAAACCAGTAGAAGTGGAGAAAGTAGATCCTCTGACAAGAAATACTGAAATTTATGAAGTGAAGCCACAAGATAAGAGTAGAAAAAGGGTGAAAATAAATAACTCTGCTAATGCAAGTGGATACAGGTAGTGATGTAATGTTAATACTCAAGAAATTTTTGGAGAAAATGGGAAGACCGAGATTAAGGAGAACCAATCTACAAATGAATCAATTTGACGGATCAGTCATTAAAACATTTGGATCCTCTGAGGTGTTCAAGACTAGGACTTGATTTGAGGTAATACCAGTCATAGTTGTGGAGTGTATAAAAGATCATGGTCTCCTGGGGGCTAAAAAAGTTAGTTAATTGCATGAAATTAAAAGAAGCTGAGATTGAACTTTTAAAGGATTACAAGGCCAATGTCTGGCTCAACTAGTATATTTTCAGTCTTATAAAGTTCCAGTTCATCTTCTGCCCATGGTTTTGGCAAAACTTAATAAAATGATTGAACAAGGAATATTGAAGAAGGTCAGCCAGGGTCAGCAATTAAGCTCCTCCAATTGTAGCCATACGTAAAAACAAATGGAGATTTAAAAATTTGTGGTGACTACTAAGTTGGTGTAAATCACCAGATATGTTCAGACTCTTTCCTATTGTCAAATATTGAAACAGCCTGTCATGAGTTTGCAAGCATGAAATTTTTGCCAAGATTGATCTAGATTCTGCGCATAATCAGATTAAAATTGAACATTTTCAAGAAATCACGACAATAAACACTACTATAGGCCTTCTAAGGTGGACTCGTCTGCTGTTTAGAATTAAAACAGCCAGCCATATATTCCAAAAGGCTAAGAAAGTTTTGGAAGGAGTAAAAACATCATTGTTTATCAAGATGATATAAGTATTGGCACTTGTAGTGAGGAGGAGCTAAAGAATAAAATGAAACAGGTCCTGAGCAGATTGAGTAATGTCAGTGTGACAATTAATTGAGATAAATGTGAATTTAATTGCCAGAAAATTTCATACTTAGGGTATCAAATATCTAAAGATGGGATTTTGCAAGAGGACAAACTTATTAGCAAAATATCAGAAATAAGTATGTCAAAAAATAAGAAAGAGTTAGAATCTTTCTTGGGTTTTGCTAACTTTTATAATAAGAGATATATACCTTGATATGGTGACATGATTGGATATTTGTGAAGTTGAGAAAGAAGAATAGGGAATTTCAATGGACTGAAAGACATGAGATGGCCTTCAAAAAGCTAAAGGAAACACTTAGAAACAAGCCAGGTATTCGACCTGACAAAAGAACTCACCACTACTGATGCTAGCAAATGTTCCATAGAAGTGATCTTATCACAAGAGGGACATCCTATTATGTATTTGTCCAGAAAGTTGATAGCTGTGGAGATGAAATATTCTAAAATTGATAAAGAAGTGTTGGCAATTGTTTGGAGTACTGAAAGAGCATGCAATTTATTATTGGGTAAGAAATTTCTACTAAAGTTGGGCCACAAGCCCCTTGAGTTCATTTTCAACCTGAGGAAAGAGTTGCCTAAAGTCACATCATCCAGAATTTTGAGGTGGGTGATTATGGTATTCAGTTTTCATGTTATGTAGAGTAAAGGAAATACCGTTCTACACATAGACACATTGTTAAGATAGAATGTTGAAACAAAGGACTTGTTGTGAGGGCAGAATTTTGCACTGGGTTGAGACAGATTTGTTATCCTTCAGGAAGCTCAAGTTTGAAACTAAGCAGGATCCTGTATTAAAAAGAGTACTGAATAGAATATGGAATAATATATGGAGCATTTGCTCTATGGTGGAAAGGCCTTTTAATAAAGTTATCAATGACAGTTCTGCTACGGCCAATTTCATTTGCAATGACTCGTTGCGAAAGACCACGTCTTTGAAGTTCAACAATCCTGCCCTGTTCAAACTTTGTTAAAATTTTACCCATAGCCATTTTAAAATCTAAAATTTAATACTGAAAATGAGCTATATAGATGTCTACACGCCTGAAGCTATGAGCACACTGACTTCATTCTAAAGTTTTTGTCCAGTAATTTGTTTTTTTCACACATAGTCTTATCTTTATGACAAACCAAAAAAATCCTTTTTTCAATGTTTGTTTAAATTAATCAAAAACTTAAAATGTTCACTTGTTTGTTGATAAACTACATTTTCTAATTAAATGTAAATATTTTGCAAATATATTTTGATTAAAGTAACAGTATTTTATGTTTTTTTTTTTTAACCCTTTTGTATCTGGTCTTAAGATTTTGACCAGGGGTGTATAGTGGAAATCTTATTGTACCACCTTTCTTAAGATGTAATTAAATGACTTACATGATGGTGTATTGAACACACAACTGAGGTTGAAGCTACAAGCCAGGGTATGTGTGAGACATGGAAGATTATGTCAGAAAAGTGTGCAAAGATAAAGAATTTTAGGCAAACCAAATTCATTCATAGTCAAAAGAGAAGGAACCATGGATTAGAGTATACATGGATCATGCATACATTAAAGTTGTAGGCCTATTCCTCATACTAGTAGACTCATATTCATCTTGGCTTGAAGTGGTCTAAGTTTCAGACAGAAAAGCAAGTACTGTAAAACAGGTGTTAAGAGTAATATTTTTGAGGAACAGAGTACCCAAGACATTGGTGTCAGATAATGCACCAATGTTTGCTGAAGAAAGCTTATGTATGTGGTTAACACGAAATGGATGTAGGCCATACAAAACATCCCCCTACCATCCTCAGTTAAATGGAATTGTGGAGATGATGGTCCAGACAATAAAAGTTGGATTGAAAGCATTTTCTCCAGGGACTTGCAGCCTAAAAAGTTATCTACCAAAATTACTTTTAAGTGACAGGACTATCCCACATGCAGGCAGAACACAAAGCCACTCGGCATTGATGAGGAAGCAAATTAGAGTCCCAATAACCATGTCCTTCTCAACAAATGAAAATGTATGATGCAAAAGGAATATGGATTCAAGTACTGAGAAAGCACAATTTGTAATGCAAAAAAGATTTAATACAACGGTATTAACAAAAAATGGACTGGGCGTGTTAGCTCATGAAGACCAGTTTTGATTGCAAAGAGAGCCAGAAGATATTGAAATGGAGGATGAGCCTGGTGCTGAAGAGAGGGATCAGGAATGATCAAGATTTTGAACGTGAAGTGGGGGAAAAAATGAGTGTGTCTAGTGATAATGAGGAACATGAACATTTGAATGAAGAAAATCTGGTAAGACTGATCTCCCCCCTAAAGAGGAATCTAGGCAATCACCCTGAGACAAGTGATACAACTCCTGGAGTGGTCTGTAGAAGTAGTAGATCTACAAAGTGCATAAAGCCTAGTAGATTCTGGGAGATTTGAAGATATGTAAATAAGGTTGTATTTAAGTGGGAAGAGTTCTTCCCTCGGGGCATACTTATCTTTCCTTGACTACACTGCATATTTGTGAGAACGAATACCTGACACAACAACAAATCATTCACTTTATTAAATTGAAGATCGAGTGTATCCTATGTCTTGACAGATTGAACATTAATCTGAATGCTACTGACACTAAAAAATAAAAACCAACACTAGGAAATAATTGTATTGATGAATGCCAAAATATTTTGCTCCAAATAAATTAGGATGTTTAATAAAGTGTGTCTCTGCTTCAGTTGCAAACTCATATCAGCCTGTGTGACATGATGATGCTATTGATATCCTTTTTAAGTCTTTCTTCAACTAGGAAAATACTATCTGTGCACATTATTATTTTTTATCCACACAAGAACAATTATCTACAAAAATTATTGGCATATTCCTTCAAGAACTTGACAAACTGAGTAAAAATGTCTTCATGGATAATACCACCATGATTTAGTTTGGAATGCTTTTATAAATGGACTTTAATCTGGTGTAAGATGTCAAGTGAAGCCTTTAAAGCTTGTGAGACTGTTAAGGTGCATGTCAAATGCAATTCAGATCAATATGCATGGACTGTCACTAAAGTAAGCATTGCACTTACAGTATTTCCATTAGCAGAATATTACCTTTTTGCAAACAAGCTTGGTTTCATTCAGTGCTACTATTATAAAGGTTTGTTTTTGTGTTGGTAATTTTTATAGTCACTCAAAACAGAAATGTAATGTTACAGCTGCTTCTATTTTTTGATCCATGTTGTTTGCCATCTTTTACTATTCTCACATAATGGCTATATGGCTTTGTCTTTGATTGATTCTGGTAGTTGCATTGACTACAAATTAGAACAGAGACAAGCTGAAAATTAAGCATAGTGTATATCACATTAGCAATGACTTTTAAACATGCATCTGTTAAAGTTGTATGCCATAAATAATAAGCACTATCAGGACTGTTAACTGAAAACCTCTAGAGATATTCTTGGTTTTGATACTACCATTGTATGATGGGGGTGAAACTGAACAGACAATTACTGATACTGACTGCACCAAATTCAACTATGCCATGACTTTACAAGCATGAAGCCAAAAGCAAGAATGATTTGTAACTAGATTTTGTGTGTATAGTATTGTTGCTCAGTAGTTTATTGGTTACATTGAGTTCTTGTTAGTTGAGGGAGTTGTTAAGCTGAGGACATGTTTCTGGCAAACAGGTTTAAGTGTGAAGGATCAACTTGATTGTCATGATACTCTATCTGTTAATTTTTCTAATACTGTCAATCAGTATACTGCGCTTGATGTATATCTATTACCAAAGATCAGAACCCTTGTCAATAATCTGGAGAGTGATTGTGTTTTCTCAGCATTAGCTCTGAAGAGTGCATATTAACAATTACTGTTATGATGACAAACCATTTTAACAGTTTTTAAGATTAATAGATGCCTATATCAATTCACATGAATATATGATTAGGTGTCTCACTAATAGTGTGACAAATTCCAGAGAGTGCTATTGACAAATTTGTTAAAGAGAATCTCCTTATCATGTTTCTTTATTTTGGCTATATTTTGCCATTACAGGAAAAATATCAATGACTGCACTTCACTTGAAATGAGTCTAAATTCCTGTGCAAAATATCTGCAGTAATGAATTAGTTTGGCCTGAAAAATCTTCCTTAAAAGTATTTCTCAATCTTGGGATACCTTAAAATATGGTAACTCTGAAACAAGTTTCAGGTAGATTTTCTATATTTTCCCTTTTATGCAAAATAGAAATGTTTTCTGTTTAGTACAGAAGTTTGTGACTAATTTAAAGCAGCTGCTCTTGAATATCACATGACACTGAATTGGTACACTAAACAGCATGAAAAATGTGATTCCTGTGAGGTTGTTGTGTCAGGTCTGGTGAATCAGTTTGAGTGACCTGTTACATTCATGTCATGAAACTTAAAACAACATGAAACCCACTATTCTGCTCTTAAGACACTCATGCTGTGATTATAGCTCTAAAGAAATGGTTTTATGATCATGACTGATGAAAGATTTATGGCTTTCATGATTTCAAAATGTTCAATATTAAAAATGAAAGATCCAAAGTCGGTAATTAGAGTTCTCAAAATTTCTATTTTGAGATTTGATATCGACCTGGACAATGTTGCTGGTGATTTACTGAGTCATATGCCAACAATAATGCTAGCTTTCCACCATCTATCAAGAAATTGCACCAAGAGTTATTGAGTCACTTGACTCTTGCAATATGTGAAATCTAAAAGTATACCTTTTTCTACAGCTGAGGAAGTGGGCTTTTGTTGAGAATGTGATGAATTGAAACCATGATTTGCTTCATGGTAAGTTTATTAAAGCTCTAGAATACTTAAATATGAAATTCAACAGTCTATTCCTATTAAGGACACACAATAAATAATTACCATTTGTGATTCCATGTGAGTATTCTTTTTGCTGCATCAAGTTACCTCCTGTAGGACAATCCCTTCTCATTTACAAAGCCAGACCAATATTGAATGAGATGTAATGAGCTTATGATAACAATTACACAAATTGTGAGCATTGTAATTTTTTGATGGCCTATTTCATGTCAAATAATGTCATTGTTTAATGTAAAGATAATCATTTTTATTTGCAATTTATAATTAAAATCCATGCTCAATCCATTGAGGTCAAAGTCCTTTGCAGGAAATAAAGCAAAGCACATTGTTATTAAAACTGATTTAATTTTTGTCGAGTAATAGGGCATGGTTAAGTATAATTGGCAAAAATAACCTATAAATGGAATTGACAGTTTCCAATAAACAATGACAAAAGAAAGAAGAAAAAAAACAGGGTATAAGTAATGCAAAGCAAACACTATATATTTAAGACAAAACTAGGCAAAGCAACAGTAATAAGACAAAAAGTAGTAATGGTAGTAATACACAAAAGGGATACAGTCAAGTGTCTGTAACATTCTGACTTCAAGACAAGAAGGAACAAATTTATGGCAGGTGAAACTGAAAAGTGATCCATCTTATTGGTTAAGAAGAAACCCTAGCATGCATCTATATCATTTGTCGATAAATTTAGCGAGGGGGGTGTTTTTGCAGTCATTCTAACAATTTTCTCTTATTTTAATTATCTTTACAACAGTTGGAAATTACTTTTTCTTTTTGCTACTGAATCATGTTAAATATGTCTGCCAAAACAATTTATATGTTGTGTAAGATTTTTAATAAGAAAATGCTTGATGGATTTTTACTTCATTTTATATGAGAAGACAAAAATGATTATCACAGAATTTATCTACTGCCCAAAGCTGTTAAATACCAACAACCAGTTAAGAATGCTGGTGATTTTTCTTTTTTTTTAAATGGCAAATACATGAAAGGGGATTTATTTGACTCTGTCTAATTGGTGACTTAATTATTACTGCTGGGAGGAATTGGCTTTCAATAAGGAATCACAGAGGCAAATGTTGCTAAATTACCTTTTAAACTACAATTGTTGAGAAGGCATCTCATTGAAAACAGGAAAATGTTGCTCTTTATCTTACTGCATTTAGTTTATATTTGACAAATGATGTGTGTCTTCTCATCTTTCACTTACTTTCCTCTTTTTGACATCTTTTTTTGTTTTTCTTTTCTTTTCCCTTTTTTCTCTTTCCTTACTGTTTCCTTTTCTGTCTTTCTCTTTTCATTTTTCTTTCATCCCCAACTTTCCTTTCTCTCTCTCTCTCTCCATATATTCTTTTGTTCTCTTCCTGTCTTCCTCTTCCTAATCACACTTTACTCAATAAGAAGGCTTAATTCTCCCAACTCTAATTACTGTCTAACCTCTTCAACTATCCAAATGTTAGTTCTGGTCAGTAACTTGGTTACAATCTACTCTACCGGATGACCCTTATCTGAAGGGTGTTGTTTTACAGTAGCCTGATGATTATCTTTCTAGTCCAGGCATGTATCATTTTAAATGTCCTTTTAACTACACATATGTACTGACAAAAAATAAGATTGCAATACTGTATATCCTCTTTGGGCATTAACATAGGCCTGAAATATCACATGTGTATAATTATATAGATGGTGAATACATTGTTCTATGCTTTAAGCATACACCAGCAAGTTATAGGTGGACTAACTGAATGAGTCAGGTTTTGCCTTATATACTATAAATTTTCAGTGGGAAACAAATCTGGTGATTGGGCCAGTTAGGAAAGTTGCCAGGCATCTTTTAAATCATGTTGTACATATCATGTGGGCAGGTGTATTATTCTGCTAGAACAGCACATCACTTCCTACTTGCAGTAATGGCAACAGAATAGGTTGGATAATGTTCTGCATATACATGGCAGTGTTCAATAAAAATTAACATTGAGTATTGTAATTTATGACATCTCACATCATGAGTTTGTGTGTTGAGTTGAATACAATCTCATAGATGTTTACTCCCCAGGTTTTCATTGTCCTATAGAAACAACTATTATTTGCATGTTCTTATCACTTAATGCTAAAAAGTACTGTTTGATCTGTGTTAGGATGCTGTGAAACCTGCCACTGCTGTCTTTGGACAATGCGTTGGTCTTGGTGATCACCTGTACTAATACATAGCAAACCAGCATCAAGTATATGGTTGTAGGAATGTTCATTTTTGCCAACATTTAAACATCACATCATGTTCAACATCTGCAGTAATTCATTGAAATAACCATCCAGCCTTTCAAAGGATCACAATCTCAAATGGTTCTAAATGAACAAGAGAAATGAATATGCAGTCATAACATGACATTTGCACTTGGACTCTTTTACCATAATGAACATTTATTTACAGCATTTCTCATCTAAAGTTCAGACATGAACATTAGTGTTACTACGTCACAAGATGGGCAAAGACTTCAAAAATTTTATCAAAATATCTTATCTTGTAACAAAGTCAAAGTCAACATAATTTTATTTTCTGTATATGAGGAGTTGTTGAATAATTTTGTCAGTTGGAAGTTGGCCAGGCTGACAACTTTTCAGCACTCCCACTTTCAAGCCAACAATTCTCACATTTGTAATTTTTGTACTTAATAGTTTGCATTACAGGCTTGTGCATATGACAAATCCTGTTGAGAAAATCTGCTGCAGGAATGTTTACAATTTATGGAGAGCTCATAACCAATTATACTATTAGGATATCAATAACATGTACTGAAGAATTTATGTCATTAATTCACTGTTCAACTTTTTGGTCCCTTTTTTAGTTTGGTTATCATAGATTTTATAAGTACATAATTATCCTAGCTGTGACAATCATATAATATGAAACTCAATTCTTGTTTGAACTAACATGACTAATTAAAGCACTAAAGAATTAGCAGATGAGCTGTGGCACTCAAACCAACCATATTTAAACAAAATATTTAAAATAAGTTCATAAATCAACATAAATGGGTTATTGCTTTTTATGACAAACGTCTTTAATCAGGTTTTGTGGCCTTTTTCTAATCAAGTTTCACTAGTTAATTAATTTGAATATTGCTTCAATATTTATAAATCCCAATCATAGTATGTTATGCATTGTTCTGTCAAGATTGATAGAATATAAATCAGTTTATATTATATGTGTAAGTCATTATGGTAGACAGTGCAGAGTCATTGACTTTCTTTTCTGTCTATAATATATCATTTGATATAAGTATGAAAAAGATGAGGGGGATATGAGATTGAATACAGATAATTCTCAAATCATTCTTTTTGCAAGATTATTAAAACTTGATGGAAGTACAGGTGGCTTAATATTTAATAGAATGGGGAACAGAATGGTAACTTGAGTTCAAACTCTGGCTGGAACTCTGGTTTGCATTGACTTTTCACTAATGCCCTTAGGAAAGCCATGAATCTACTTCACTCCTATAGCCATATTCATGATGTTTTGGCTGTTGTTCGCTCTAGCCTTCTCCAGGTGATTAGAATTTCAAATTTAACCCTTTATTTTGTCCACTGGGGTAGATTGTTCTAGTTTCACATGCCATGCCTCTTCTGAATGTTTTAGTTATTTCCCTTTAACCCAACTCTTTAAGTTTTTGCTCACCACTGCAGTAGCAAGGTATTGAACTCACTACTATTGGGATAAAATCACTGGATCCAACCAATGCTTTTATCCACTGGCCTTGAAGAATTGTTAAGTTGAAATTTGTTTAAAATTAATTTTAAAATGTTGGTTTTCATTAGAATTAGTAACCATTTTTAAAAAATAGTGAAATTTTATTATAAATGTCTAAAGCTAGTTTTGCCCTTGTTCATTGTAAATAATTGCTTTGGGTAGAGCTGTATAAAATAAACCAATAAAATGCAGTTGTAATAGAAGTGACAGTGACTTACCAGGAGCAAAGCGAATTCGCTGCCTCGCGTGTCAAACCATTCTCTGAGAGTTGGTCGGTCGCGTGTACGCCTACTGCCATTCTTATGCAGCAGACTTATTTGCATAAGAGAACAATGCTACCATTAAAAACCAGGCGAGTGGACGTGGGAGGGCACGGCTCTTCTAGGCTTCGGCGAGACGAGACGTATTGCTGACAGAAAGCGACGGCAATTTCTGGGCATCTGACAAGCTATTTCGGCGAATATGGACGGCCGGTTTGATTTAAAAATTATTCCCGAGTTTGACGGGACTGGATCTGTGGTTGAATGGCTCGAGAAGTTGGAATTGGTGTGCAACCTATCGGGAGTGAAGCGGCTTGATCGTGTCATCCCTCTTCGCTTAACGAGGGGAACATTCGCGGTTTACCAGCAACTATCTACGGAAGAGAAATCAGACGTAGCTCGAATCAAGGGAGCATTGATGACAGCATTTGCCCCTGATAAATTCACAGCGTACGAACAATTCGAGGCACGTGTATTTCGTCCGGGTGAGACCGTAGATGTATATTTGGCCGATCTACGGAAGCTGTCCGTCCTTTTTGGAGGAGTGCCAGACAGTGCGATGACATGCATGTTTGTGCGGCGGCTTCCTGATCCTGTGAAAAGGCTCCTGTGGTCCTCGGCCAGGGCGGATGATATGTCTCTCGAGGAGCTATTGGCCCGAGCTCGGGCAATCATAAAAGATGAGACAGCAGAGAGGGAACCAGTTGTCGCTGCGGTGCAGCCCTCCCAGACTCCTCGATCTTCCTCAGACATGGGCCCACTTGTCACATGCTATGAATGTAATAGGCCCAATCACTTCGCGAGGGACTGCGTGAAGAGGCGAAGGGCAACTAACGCGCGTTGCTATCGATGCAACAAGCCCGGTCATCTGGCCAAAAATTGTCCGGGAAACGGAGGCGGGGACGAGACTTCAGTGCCGGTCCACTCCCCAAACAGCAAGTAAACTCGGTGCTACCCAACATTACTGTGTGTGTTGACGGCACACCATGTTCGGCCCTCCTTGACTCTGGGTGCTCACGGTCAATCTTGAGCGCGAGTTTATGTTGGTTTTGGTCGAAGCAGGGTATGGCGGTATCTACATTAACCGGAGCTACGCAGGCTTGCTGTGGAAGGGGCACCGTCAGAATTTGCACAGCAACCGATAATACTGCTACAATCGATGTGCTAGTTATGCGAGGGAAGCCCCCGGATTTCGACCTGTTGCTTGGCATCGACGCCATTAAGGCACTCGGTGGAGTTCGCATCACACAGCATGGAAGCGTGGAGTTTGAAAAACCACGGTCCATCTGTGCAGCGATTCGTATCCGCGAAGCCGATTTCAGTGCGAAATTCAATGAACGACAGGGAGTTTGGTGGTCGGCAGGGCATGCACCAGGGAAACTTCAGAATCGGATTTCTGAATATCCAGTATTCAGCGAGATGAGAGAGAAGTACGAGCATGAATTACAAACATGGATGGACAATGGTTGGTTGGTTGGTTGGTGCCGTACAGTAACAAGGAGTTTGGCCCACCAAGGGACTGATACCATTGATGGCCGTGCTGCAGACCAACAACCATAAGGTGCGTCCTGTGATGGACTATCGGGAACTGAATACCTACGTTGAAACATTCACAGGTGCCGCGGATGTTTGCGCAGAAAAACTGCGAGACTGGAGACAGCAGGGTGCGAACGTGTCTATTCTGGACCTCAGGAAAGCATATCTACAGATCCGTGTTGAAAAATCCCTGTGGCCATATCAAACAGTTATGTTTAAAGGGAAGCGATATTGTTTGACCAGGCTGGGGTTCGGCCTGAATGTGGCGCCCCTGATAATGCAAGCTGTGCTCAAGGCTGTGTTAGCACAGAATGAAACTATAAATAGAGCAACGTCAGCATATATTGACGATATATATATCAACGAGGATGTGGCGTCGGCGGAATCTGTGAGGAAACATCTCGAGCTCTACGGACTGACGAGCAAAGACCCAGAGAAGTTACAGGACGGAGCCAGAGTGCTGGGTCTAGAAGTATGGAAGGAACAGGGTCGACTGCGATGGCGACGAGGAAGTAGAATGGTAAACGGCCCTATGACTATGACACGGAGAGGTATTTTCTCCATGTGTGGCCGGCTGGTGGGATACTTCCCTGTGTGTGGATGGTTGCGAGTGGCGACAGGCGTCATCAAATGTTGAGCCACTGCCGTAACGCAAAACTGGGACGACAAAATTTGTGATGTTCCTCTGGAACGTATGATAACGGACACCCTCACCCGGGCTCAGCAACTGGATCTGGCACAGGGAGAATGGTGCGTGAATATGAAGGAGCTAGACGTGCGGGTGGACTCGAGTTCGCTGGCTGTAGGAGTAGCGCTCAAGGCTAAGGGAGCCATCATGGAGGACGCATGCTGGCTACGGCCGATAAAAAACACCCAGCATATCAATGTGGCTGTACTGGATGCTGTGCTGAAGGGAATCAACCTCACGCTAAAATGGCAGGCTACGGTATTACACGTGAACACAGATTCCCTCTGTGTGTACCATTGGGTGACTAATGCCCTTACAGGAAAGTCTCAACTAAACACTAAGGCCGCTAGCGAGATGCTCATAAGGCGACGACTTGAAACTCTAACTTCTCTTGTGAAAGAGTATAACCTTTCGGTTGACATAGCGCTAGTTAGATCTGACCAGAACCGAGCTGACTTGCTGACTAGAGTTCCCCAGAGGTGGTTCAACAATGTGAAGGAACTCGAACCTGTTCAACCAGTATGTGCTTTTGCCGTAGGAAACCCGAGCCCTGCTCAGTTAACTGAGATTCATCGACACAGCGGGCACCCTGGAGTTAAACGGACATCCGTGTCGAAAGCAGCAGTGAGATCGGTCGTTCGGAGTTGTGAACAGTGTCAGTCAATAGATCCAGCTTCTGTGCGATGGCAGAAGGGAGAGCTCAGTGTGCGTGAAACTTGGAGCTGTCTGGGAATGGACATCACACACTATAAGGGTCGCCATTTTTTGACTCTGATCCATTGCGACCCCACACGGTTTTCGATCTGGCGGCCGCTAGTTCGGCAAGACGCTGCACACGTAATCCGGCAATTGGAGTCGGTGTTTTTCGAATGTGGTGCCCCAGTGGAGATCCTGGCTGATAATGACACTGCATTCCGCAGTCAGCAATTCAAACAATTCACAGAAGAATGGGGTGTCCGATTCCGACTGCGCTGCGCATACAAACCATCTGGAAATGGTATTGTAGAGAGGTGTCATCGGACAATCAAACGGATTGCTGCGCGAAAGAGCTGCTCTATTATGGAGGCCGTGTATTGGTATAACATCACACCCAGGGATGATGTGTCTGCCCCTTCTGCGCCCTCCAATCTGCTGCATTCGTACAAAATTCGAATAAAAGGAATTGACGTTGTGCCCTCGCCTAACCAGGCGACTTCGACTTGGTATAAAGAAGGAGACGCAGTTTCGGTAAAAAATCCGCATGGACGCTGCACATCAAAGTTTATGAAAGGTCGTGTCACAGGATAAACAGTCCACAGTTGGTAGTCATCGATGGGCTACCACGGCACGTGGGAGATGTACGTCCACGGCTCACTTCATTGTTACCAGCGGATGATGGCAGTGACACAATGTCAGGGAGTCATGAATGGCAAGAACCAAGCTCCAGTGCAAACAGCAGTGACACCTCATCTTAAAGCAAGAAAGAGGTAGACTTGACTCTTATTGATCCCCCGGAATATGATTCAGACCAGGACACATCTGACGATTCAGCCGGGGAGGAAGACATGGTTATACCACCGCGAAGGAGTGCAAGGGTGAAACGACCAGCCCCTCACTGTCACTTATGTGATCATACGATCAGGGGGGAGTGTAATAGAAGTGACAGTGACTTACCAGGAGCAAAGCGAATTTGCTGCCTCGCGTGTCGAACCATTCTCTGAGAGTCGGTCGCGCGTGCGTATGCCTACTGCCATTCTTATGCAGCAGACTTATTTGCATAAGAGAACAACGCTACCATTAAAAACCAGGTGAGTGGACGTGGGAGGGCACGGCTCTTCTAGGCTTCGGCGAGACAAGACGTATTGCTGACTGAAAGCGACGGCAATTTCTGGGCATCTGACAGCAGTGAAATGCAAATAATAGCAGGCACTGAACAACAGATATTTTCCTTTAAGAAATACAAAAAATAATTACTCATATTTTTTGTAAAGAAGAAAAAATATTTTTCATTCATTTGTTTTGTTTTCTTTTTCCCTTTTCTTTCTAGATTCCATTTTTAGAAATTTGATTACAAGTGATGCTGTTGAGTGATTGCTCTGAAAACCTATTGATTAGTTGGACTGTATGCTGAATATATTGATTTTGTCTATTGATTTTGTTTTATATAGAATAATCCTATGTTTTGTTTTAAGTTGAATATCATTCAGTGACGTTTTAGAATGTAGCAAGTGTTGAAAATCAAGTAGAAAACACAGTTGTATGTGTTTATGGAGATGTCTGTATTGAAACAATAATTATTAGCGCAATGAGCAAAATATACTTGGAAATAAGGTGGAATGTATTAAACATTTGGATGTTTTATTGATAATGATATATACTTTTATATATCAAGAACAGTATTGGGGAAATTTTTTTTTTTTTTTTTTTTTCAGAAAATTTAGAGCAAGATCAGATAGGAGTGATAGAAGAAAGGATGAGGAGGAGGGTAGTGGATAGATCAAGGCAACTGGAGATGTCGATTGACATTACACTTGAATAGCTGGAAATTATAGCTCTCAGGGAAACAGGAATAGGGAAGGGAGTTCCACAGGCGAGAGGTGCGAGACATGAAGCTATTGGAGTAGAAGAGACGGCTACATTTAAGAGTTTCAACAGTGAAGGGTTGAGAGCGGCATGCCAGCCTCGTAGGGCGCTTGAACTCATGACGTCTGGGAACCAGTGAATGCAGCTCCTCGGAGCAATTTCCATCACAGTATTTGTAGAACAGACAGAGGCGACGGCATCTGTAGATGAGATGCCAGAGCAGGGCCAACTACGTTGCATATCCACCTCTGGAGCCTATCAAGAACCCCGAGGCAAACAGAAGGGGCACCAGACCATATATGGCAGCAATACTCCATGCAAGGGCGAATTGTTGATTTGTAGATCTGGAGGATCGATTCTGGGGAGAAAAATTTCCTGGGGCGGCTCAGGGAGCCAACTTTCCTTGCGGTGGACGAAGCAATTGACTCAATGTATTTATTCCATCACAGGTCAGCAGTCAACGTGAGACCGAGCAGCCGCAGAGAGTTGCTCTCGAGAAGTTGAGCGTCAGACATTCTAATGGAGGGCAGGGAAGGATGTCTGTGGTGATTAATAGAGAGCAGTTTTGTCTTCGAAGCGTTGAAGTTGACCAGCCAATTCTTGTCCCAGTCCATAACCGATTGGAGGTCCTTTTCGAGACGCAAGGCCAGGTGAGTTTTGTCAATGACACTAGATTTGTTTTTGAGGCAGGAATAAATTGTGGTGTCATCCGCGTAGATGCCAACTTGGGAATTTATGGCGTCAGGAAGGTCATTTATGTAGATAAAGAATAGAGTGGGGCCTAGGATGGAGCCTTGAGGAACACCTCCATTCGTGGGATAGGAACTGGATGAGAATCCGTTGAGAACGACCTTCAATTCACGGTTTGACAGGAATGATTGTATTAGGTTATACAATCGACCTATAATGCCATAACCCTGGAGCTTGTGAAGAAGGCTGGCATGCCAAACCCTATCAAATGCTTTGGAGATGTCTAGTGCCATGGCACAGGCTTCCCCGTTATTTTGAAGAGCTCGGTAGACAGTTTCAGTGATGGCCGTAAACACATCAGCTGTAGATCGAGCAAAGCGGAAACCATATTGCTTGTCTGAGAGCAGATTATGGGATGTGAGGTGGTTAACCACCTCGGTATTGATTAGGGCTTCGAAGACTTTGTCGAAGAGGGGAAGGAGACTGATAGAACAGTAGTTGGAAGGGTCAGAGGGGTCGCCAGAGTTCTTGAAGACAGGAACAATCGAAGAGGACTTCCAGCAGTCAGGAAAACAAGATTCCTTGAGGCAGTAGTTGTATAGTTTAGAAAGGGCGGGCGCCAGTTCAGGCGCACATTTCTTCAAGACAATGGCTGGTATCCCGTCTCCACCACTAGCCTTGTTGGGGTCTAAATTGGAGATAACGCCCAATTCCAAAGATGGGGTTATGTTTAACCCACTCGATAGGGCCTCAGTTCTTAGAGGGAAGGCCCGAAGTAAAAGAAACAGACAGTTTCGACTGTGATGTGGGCAGAGAGGAGTTGGCACAACCTGCATCATAGTGTGGCCTCAGGGCTGCCCACCGGAGGTGACTGCAGGGACACCTTTCCATGCGCGACATGGCATTACAAACACCCCGGTATTATACAACTGTTGATCAGAGCGGTCGCTCAAGACGCTACGCAAGAGTTAGGGCTCCTAACTACCAGTCGGAAACAGCAACCAGAGAACTGTCAATCGTGTACCCTCAGAATGAAGAGGTGATGCCACAGACTGCACACATCACGGGAGAAACAGAGCTGCACTAATACAGAGGCCAGAGAGATAAAGAGTACCGGGAACCCCTCCCTAGACAAGAGGTTTTACTGAGTGACGTATGTATAACCCCCTCACTAGTTTTTGGCATCAACTCAAATTAGACTCCCACAAGGCAAACAGATGTGATGGGGTTGTTGCTGTCTTCCTAAATAAATGTGTTCTGGAGCAGGCTCCTGTTCTCTCTAAACATTACAACAAATGCCTCGCTGCTTCCTGCTTCCCAGCTTGTTGAAAATCATCCTCTTTAGATTTTGTTTCTAAGAACTCTTGGGAACCTTCTGACCCCTCAAATTATCGCCCTATTAGTCACTTACCTCTTTTCAGCAAAGTCCTTGAAGCCCTTATCAATGCGAATTGTTTAAGCATCTTATTTTGCTCAACTGCCTTTTGGACAAACAATATGGCTTATGATTTGCCAGATCTACCACTAACATGTTAACAGCCATTTTTAAAGTTATCTAGCAATCTTTAGATAAGAATGGCAAATCTTGGGCTGTGACTCTAAATATCTCAAAGGCATTTGACAGGGTTTAGTATGTTGGCCATCTACGCAAGTTCAAGGGCTACACCATGGGATGTATATTTGTTTTAATCCAATCATCTAAAATTCTTAACTAAGTGAGTAATGATGATGGTGGTATTGAACAAGTGTGCTTCCAGATCATTTCATACTAATATGGGAATCCCCCAGGTCTCTATCCTTGGACTTACACTCTTACTTTAGTAGCAAGTCCAACAGATCTGACAAAGTAAGCCTGGCAACTACTCTTGAAAAGGACCACAAATCACTGGTTAAGGCAAGAAATGGCATGTAAATTTCAATGCTTCCCAAACAAAAGTGTTTTCATTTAATCACCACAAAGAACCTTTTCTACCTACCATCGAGATAGCTGACACTGAATTCCAAGAGAGCAACATTCTACACTTTTTTAACTTCATGTTTTCTACTGACATGAAGTGGAGTGACTATATCAAGTCACTTGCTATGTCTGCTGTGATGAAGGTTGGTTCACTGTGTCATGCCAAAAAATTCTTCTCATCTGAATCCACCTTGCACATTTCTAAATCTACCATTCGTCCATTTTATTGAACACTGTTACCATATCTGGTCTGGTGTTCCAACTGTACATCTTGAGATTCTAGTCAATATCCAGAGAAGGCTCTGCAATATGATTGATTCTGATCAGACTTCTTGTCTCCAGTCACTTTCTCACTGATGTGACATGGCTTCCCTCTGTTTGTTCTACAAATATTTTCATGGCAACTGCTCAGATGAGCTTTTTTCCTGGTGCTCTGATTACATGAATTTAAGTGTGCTTCTAGATTGGCAACTAGGTTTCATCATTTTATTGTTGAACTTGCTTGATGCAACCACCACTTCTACTCTAACAGTTTTTATTTTCTCTTGCAGTTTCCACTGTAAAACTCCCTTCCAATTTCTTACTTCCTTCATAACTACAATCTTCAAAAATTCATTTATCATTTTCTGTCTTCTTTTTTGTCTCTGTTCCTTTTTTGTCCTTTCCTCAGTCTTCCCCATTTTCAATTTTTATATTCACTTTCACTCTCTGTAAACCCCTGCATTCTAATGGCATTGTTGCCTTGCTTGAGTTGAAATGATTTAAAAAAAAATGTAAGTAAAAACTATATTTACTAATCGTAAATGAAAAAGTTTACTACAGTTCATCGATTCCCTCCGCAGTAAAAAACGAATTTTAAAGTTTTTTGTGTTTGTATAAATGTCCTGATATTTGTAAATACAGATGTCCATACATGGCATTATCAGAAAATAAGACTGGCAACTATAGTAAATTTAAAATTTATTAGTAATTTTTTAACGATTCTTTAACAAGCATCTTCATAAGTAAGACTATAAAGCCAAAGTACCTAAAATTCAATAAAATAGTAGGTTATTTACAATATTTTCTTAAATTTTTGATATTACTCGGTAGTTAAAAATTATATATATTGTCCTTAATATATAGTATTCATAAAAGTAATTAAAAGCTTTTCTAATTAAATAACGTTTTAGTTTTATTGTGTTTTATATTTTACGGTTAACAGCAGATTTTTTGTATGAGGTCCAGAGAGTTCTGATTTTAACTAACATAGTCACTAAAAATTTTCTTGTTGAGTTTCTCTAATTTTTTCATAAATTAAGTTGGGTGAAACACATGTAATATATATATATATATATATATATATATATATATATATATATATATATATATATATATAAATATAAAAGTGAACATAGAAGTCAACACTTAGAGGTGACAGTCGGTTTCATGCTAGATGCAATTGTCAGGCCACAAGTGGTGTTATTTTTCTTGGCTATTTATATATATATATGGGTCAGTGGTGTATTGTGGGTAGTCTATTTTGGCAGTTATTTTACAGGAAGTCGTTTATTTGTTTATTTATTTATTTGGGTTAAATTATTTTGCTTGTTTTTATTTATTTTTATTTTTTATTTTTATTTTTTTTTTTTTATTTCTTATCTTATATATTTATTTATTTTTTATTTTTTTAATTGGTGTTTTTATTAACGTAGTAAAAATTTGTTTATATCACTTATTTAATAGTTTTGTTTTGATTTGGGAAGATAATTAAAGCTATTTATTCCATTTTGGGGTTGATTGTTGTAGTTTATTCTAACTATTATTTTGGCGGGAACAGTTTTTAATTTGTTTATTACTTCATATATTTATTTGGATTGATTATCTATATTTGCTTTTTCTAACAGTTAGTTTATTGGGATTAGTTATTTATTTATTTGGATGAATTTAGGTCAATTTATTTTACTTGTTATTATGTATTTGTGATACTGTATATTTTCTCTTTTCGGTTTTTAAGTAACATAGTTTTTTTTTAGCTATTTTTTTCGTCTGATTTTTTGGTTTGATTTTTATAGTCTAAAAATTTTTATAGTCTATAGTTTGGTCATAATGGATTGCTAATTTGTTTATTGTTTACTTTATTTATTTGGATTCATTGGAGTCCAAAGAAATAAAAAAATAAAATAAAAATAAAAAAAACAAGCAAAATAATTTAACTCAAATAAATAAACAAATAAACGACTTCTGGTAAAATAACCGCCAAAATAGACTACTCACAATGCACCACTGACCCGTATATATATATATATATATATATATATAATAGCCAAGAAAAATAACAGCACTTGTGGCCTGATGACTGCATCTAGCATGAAACAGACTGTTGCCTCTAAGTGTTGACTTCTATGTTCACTTTTATATTTACATACGCTCTATCTCTGATATTGAGCACTTTATCCCATAAATATAGCACATCTTAGATTATATTTCTTCATATATATATATATATATATATATATATATATTTACCAAGATTTTCTAAAAAATAAACATAACATAAAAATAATTTCATTCATTTTTGAATAAGTCCTGAAAGTTTCATTAAAATCTGACAGTTAAGTTTCAAAATTAATGTGCCTTTCATTGCAAAAAAGATGCTAAAATTTCCTATGCTAATTTATAGTCCATTGGCTGATGCAAGAAAAACAAGATTTTTAATCAAAATTACGAAAGTTCTGAGAGGAATTAAAAAAGTTAATTAAATACCCTAAAGATGCTTTGATCTTTCCTTTTAACAATAACATAAAGGTTTTGATAATAAAACTTTGTTTTCATTAAGCTTGGAGCATTTTTCATCATGGTATACTAATTTTTTAGCGATTTTTTTTGTAGAGGTACCTCGGTATAACGATATCTAATTTATGAAGTATGTCTATTAATATGACATATATCTATATCTACATAAAATAGCCTTTAAGAATTTAAAATAGAAAAATAGAAAATTTTTCTGGTAAACAAAGACCAAATGATTTTTACCTGTTACACATTTAAAGTTATTATATTTTTATAAAAGTGAAAAACAAAAGTAATCAACAACAAATGTGTAGAAAATAATTTTCTCAATCACTTAAGTAATTTTTTTCACTACAGTTTATGAATGTACAGGCACATAATCCAACACTTTTTTTACTCTGTAGGTGTTTATCTGGGTATTGTTTTGTAGTTTTTTTAACTTGTTTTTCAGATTTCTTTTAAAAAAAAAAATGTAAAAGATAGCTAATTTTTTTAATTTATTTTTTTATTAGTCCTTAAAAGTATTTTTATTAGTCCTTAAAAGTATGGTCACTAAAGAACAATCTATTAGAAACTGGGCTTTTCTGGATTTTAAAAAATTTGTTTATGTCTGTGGGAAACTATTTTTGGAAAAGAATGCCTCTGTAATGATATATAATAACTTTGCTATTGAAATCAACAAGTTGTCTAGCTAGTATGTCTGTGTCAATAGGGTTCAGAAGGTGTAAAGGAAGAGAAGTAGCTGGCAAAATGCGTCACTTTTTAATCCACTTCATGAAACAGCAGCCTTTCACTACAATGGAAATACTTTTATCCTGGGACAATTGCATGTGAATTGGTTTATTATAGAAATATAACATTGTTCTGTGTGTCATTTTCTTATTTGAACAAAATATTCAAAATGTTGAAACTGTTGAAAAATATTGCTAAATATATGACTGACTTTTGACAGCTTTTTTTTTTCTTTTGAGATTTTGTATTCTGTCCCCCAATAATAACCTTATTAATGGAAGACTAGTATTAATATATTCAGGTTTTGTAGATTTTACAAGTTGAGAAATCAAGTATAACAATTAAGGACTCAGTTAAATATTATACAATTTTATTATAAATTCTACAACTATGTGAATGTATTAACTACATAGAGTGTGCAGGATTTAGAATATAACATGCTGAATTGGTTTTAACTCTGACCAATCATATTTCAAGTTGATCACTTTATCAAATGAGCAATGCCATTTCATCCACTCACAATTTTCATTGCTAATGATTTTGTGCATGTAGTAATGATTGGTTAGTGCTACCACTAATTAATATATATGTACGAGTAGACGTTAAGTATAGGCTTGCTATATAAGGTAAAGGCATTGGTATTTGAACTCTAGAACCAATACTGACTACATACAACTGTAATCCCTACTTGTAATATCATAACAATATGGTGTCACTGATAGGATCTTTGTTCAATGTAGAAGACCCAGAATTTGTTGAAACTTGGGTAAAGTGATTTGCAGTCCTTGTTAGAACAAAGAAAATACAGGACAACAAAATAAATGGAGGTGAAAATGAAATTGCAAAAGAAAAAGGTTGATTATTGCTGAAAGAACAAAGTTCTTGTCATTAAAACAAGAATGCAAGGAACCCATAATGAAATTTCTGCACCGTCTATCAGACACCAGCAAATATTGTGAATTTCAGCATTTAGGACAAGAAGAAAAATGTCGATTGAAGCGAAATTAATTCAACTTAAAATGATAGAATGTATGTACAATACTCTTTGCATAGATTTAAAATGTTACAATGATTGTAAATGTCATCAAAGGCATATATCAAATTCATGCAACAGGAAGAGGTGATTAAAAAATTCAATGGGAAATAAATAAAACCCCAAATTATGGACATAAGCATGATAAAGAAAGCACATTAAAATACAAATAGTGTAAATATGAGCATGAACCAAATAAAGACAAATGTCTGGCATAGAGACAGATAGGTAAAAATCGTGAAAAAACTCTTATGTTTTGGGTACCTAATTTCAATAGACAACTTCATCAGACCCAAATTTTCCTACCAATAAAAAAGAATTAAAATCCTTTTGACTTTAGTGAATTTGTATAATAAATACCCAAGTATTCAGAATTAATTAAAGTGCTTGCAAAAAGAACAATGAATTTAAGTGTACTAATATACAACAAATAGCATTTGATAATTTGAAAAATGTTCTTGTAAAAGACCCCATTATCAAGATTTTTGCCCCCCACCCCAAATGATGATCCATTAACTACGGATGCTAGTAAAACGATCCATATTAATCTTAGCCTAGGAAGGACACCCAGTTATGTATTTTTCTACAGCATTAATGCCATTACTCAAATATACACAAAGAGCCTCTTTAGCTATAGTTTTGACCACTAATAGGGCTTTTATCAATTTTTATTGTGAGAAAATTCTTGTTGAAGTCTCACCATATTTATTTTGATATCAAATATGTAAAAAATGGAAATGCTATTTCCTCATGTAGGTGCATTATCCAGATTATAATTTAAAAGAGGACCAAAAGACAGCATATTTGAAAATATGAAAGATGAATTTTTGTACTGGGTAGAAACTGACATTCTACCAATAAATCAGCTTGCCTCAAAAACATTAATATTAATTAAAATTGTATCGGGAATAAAAAATAATAAATGGAATAATTGTTCAAAAGCTGAAAGCCCATACAAAAAAATTAGATAATTAAGAGCTGAGTAACAGATCCCAGCTAGTCTCTGTAGTCTGTTGACTTACAGATACTTATAGGTAGCTGCTACCTATAGAGTAGTCACTCATGGGGGTGACAATAGATAAAAAAGAGCAATAATGTTCTTGCCCATGCAGATCAAATAAGATCCAGACAAGAATACAAAGGGTAGATGGAAATTGAGTTAGGAAGTGAGTCCAGCTCAGACCCTATTAACCAACAGGAAATGAGTGATGTGAAGTCGATAGAAGACCAAGACAGTTTGGGCATATATCAATTGTGAAGAACAGGACTTCACCAACAAATGAGATAGATCTAGATCTCCCATAGAGAAAAATATACACAGATCTCTAGAGAGTGGGTGAGAAGGAAGTCAAAAATGAAAATACAAATAGACAAAGAAGCTTGAGATCAACAAAGGGCATAAAACCTATTTGATTCAGGGAGATGCAGTAGTGGTTGGTTAGTGCTACCACTAATAAGCATATATGTGAGTAGACATTATGTATATTCTCATTATGTAATGTAGTGGCAATGGTACTTGGACTGTAGAATCAATACTGACTGTATACAATTGCAATCCCTAGTGCATTTTATTGTTGTAAGGTTTTCTTATTCCCATTTCACAAACCATGTATTAATGTTTTTTTTTAATTAATTTGAAGCTCAATATATGATATGAAACTTAGTGGTTGTTTTTTTTTTTGTAGATTAGATAAAAGAAAAACAAAGACATTCGTGCAGCATAACCCTCTTTTTCATTTTTTTTTTACTATTTTTCATTTAATAAAAGGCCAAAGAGCCACACAAGATAGAGGGCTATTGAATGAGGTTGTTGTAAAGGTGTATAGGGATGGAGCAATTATTGTGTGCTAGTGACAAGATAACAATGATGATGACTGACTATGGGACAGATACTGAAGGAAAAGTCAGAGAGTGGATATTAAAAATTAAACAAAGCCAGCAAGAGTTAAGGGTGTCAATTCTTCTTTTCTGATGTTAGGGATCAGGCAACAGCTTTTTCTAGGAATAAATAATTTATAAGATGTGTAGGTAGGAAGATTATTTGAGAAAAAAAGAAAATGATGGGTGACTTGTCAAGTTTTAAGTTGCACATTTAATGCATTTCTTCCATCTTGAGATTCCTGTTATGTTGATGGATCTCAAGTTACCAGCAAATATGCTCAGTAAAAGTAACTTTAGTGTATTGTCAGCTAACCTAGTAATAGAGAAAGACAACATGAATACAGCACAAATTTTTGGCTTTCATTTGTCAACTTTTACTTTAGTTTGGAATTTAAACTCATTTTCTGAACAAGAATCCAAGACATCACAGTTTACACCAACTTTGCTATGATCAGTTCATTTCTACTCAAGTAGAAAGCTGAGTGACCTGATTGAAACATTTGCTGAGTTAGAAGTTGGATTCAGTGTCACAATCATAAATAGCAAACACTTTATTTTATTTCTTTCTTTTTCTTTTTTAAGGCAGAAGGGAGAGCGAAGTGTCCTTGTTTTTCCCCCTTTATTATTTGTTAATTCAAATAACAAAAAAGCTACTGTCCATGTTGTAATAACATATCGGTGATAGATGAAAAATACTTCTCTGCATTGTCTGCACTTAACTCTGTTAATCCCTATTCTTTCTTTTGAAAATGTAAAGTACATTCTTCTGTGAGGCAATAGAAG
>OZ010580.1:1072109-1157109 GCA_963932145.1 Acanthosepion lycidas
TTAATTTAAAAAAAATCTTTTTCAGGCTAGCCATGGCTTCATCACTCAGCACCCTTGGGCAAAGTCAGTAAAAGCATTTGTCAATTTGGATGCTGCTGGTGCAGGAGGCTGGGAAATTGTCTTTCAAGCTGGTATAATTATTTTTTTTCTCTTTACTTTTCTTTTCTGCCTGCATGAAGTTTTAGTTTTAGATATTGAGAAATTCAAGGTCTCTTTCAGAATATATACTTGAAAAACAAGGTGGATAAAGTAAGTAGAGGCTTATTGTATAAAACCAGTGCAATAAGAATAAAGGTAACAGTTATGCACAAGGTTGTCACAAGTCAATCCAGTAGTGAGTGCTATTATTGGAAAGTCGGTAGTTCTCGTGTAAGTCTGAGTTGTACTCAACAGATTCCAGCTAGTAATATTTACCAATCTCCCCACGGGGTAGGATGTGGCATAAGGCCAAATTTAATGTGGGGCAATCTGAGCCCGTAGGCTCAGCCAAAAATTCCCTGTAAACTCTGCATAAATGGGTTCTGGTCTGTTTACCTCCTCAGATGAGACGCTACTTCATCTGGGTTCCTTTCTGCCTGAAGGCAGAGAGTTCAACAGCACAGCTGGAACAGATTCCAGCTAGTCGGCATTTACTAGCTCTCCTCCACGTGGGTAGATGTGGCATTAGGCTGGGTTTAATGTGGGTTATCCGAGCCCGTTGGCTTGGCCAAAATATCCCAGTAGAACCTACATAAACGAGATCGGGTTGGTCAACCTACCCGAATGATACTGCCCTTCGGCAGAGCCTTATCTGGGTTCCTTTCTGTTCAGAGGCAGAGAGTTCGACCAGCCAGCTGAAAAGATTTCAGCTAGTCTCTGTTGACTTACAGATACTTATATGTAATTACTACTGTAGTCGCTAATGGGAGTGACAGGTTATTCCATTACATCATACAGTCCAAAGGCAAATAAAGGGAAAAAGATTGTTTTGTAAGTAATGCGGGTCTGTCAAGAAAAAAATAATATACAGAGTTCTGGTTTTTATAGCAGCTTGTTGAACATCAGCCATTTGTGTAAATGCAAAATATTCAACTTGCTTAATTATTGAACAGGTTATTATTATTATTATTATTATTATTATTATTCTACTAAAGAAAAGAAAAAAATCATCTCCTTTCATGGGAACATGCAGAATGTAGTCAGTTATGATAGTGAAACTTAAATACCCTTCACAATTCAAAGTATCATAAAACAAGGATGCATTTTGTTCAGTGTCTTCTTTACCATGCTACTGGGCAGAAGGGGTATACTTATGCACAAGTAGCAATGGTAAAAACTGTCCAACTTGGCCTGCCTGAGAGCAAAAGCCATTGTTCACACAGTTCTCATCAAAGAAATGCTGTCTGCTGATGATGCAGCTCTGACCACACACACACACTATCACATGGTGAGACAAAGTTACAAACACTGCTGTGATAGAACGAGCAGACTCTTGGAGAGCATATATCTCATCTGTATCATGTAGATTGAACTGGTCACAGGACTTATTATCTGGCAGGCCATCCTGCACTATGTTTCAATGACATCTGCAAGAGGAATCTGAAATTTATCAAAGGGCATTGTCCCATATAGCTGGGAACAGCTAGCAGGTGATCACAGCGACATGCTGTTCAAAGAGGAGTCATGAAGGATGAGAAAAGTAAAACAAACTGCTCGAGACAACACAGGAATCAGAGCAATCTGAGATCTTCATTCCCCATTCCAGTTTCATCTGTCATACCTGCAGAAGAGAGTGCCATGCAAAGAGTAAACTGTTAAGCCACTCAAGACATTACTCACAAAAGGATTCAATGTTTGACCAAATAAAGCACTACCATTATCTCATGTGATAAATGGATGCCAACTACTACAGTTATTATTTAAAAAATACTTTATAATGGAAAATGGTTGGATAGATCAGTTCTATGATTCTGTCTTTTTAATGTGTATCTGTCAAGTTTGCTGTTTTTACCAGTGATTATGTTTTTATTTTTTCAGGTCCTCAGCATCCGTGGTTGATTCAAACCTATGCCCAATCGGTCAGTTATCCTTTTGCTTCTATTTTGGGCCAGGAAATCTTCCAAGGAGGTTTGGTGCCATCTGACACAGACTATCAAATCTTTCACAGATATGGCCAAATACCTGGTTGGTAGAAATATTCTTGTCTTTTTCTCTATTTTAACTTATGAAAATATCTGAAAAGTTTTCCATTTCATTAAAAATGAATGGATCTGAAACTTGGTGAAATACGTGTTTGGATTTTATCTAGCTGCTTTCTTATTTGTTTAAATATTATTGTATCTTTATTGTCAGGTGTTGTATTTTGTTACTGGATAGTTATATATTGTGGCCATAAAGCTCTTCATTCTGTAAACTGGCATACATTTTGTGTGAGTTGCAAATGACTGTTGTTTAAATAAGATAGAAACAAATATATACAGCTTTTCTGATAGGTGATCTGATTGCACAATTACCCAACTTAACAAAAAAATGTATCTTGCTGAGTTCTGATTATAATTGGAATAGTTTTTCACTGACATGAAGTGGAAAGGTCTGCCATTAGAAAAAATTTGGTTTACTGTGTTGTGCTAGACAATTTTTCTTGCCAGAATCTATCTTACATATTTATAAGTCTGCCATTTGTCCATGCATTGGATATTGCTGCCACATCTGATCTGGTGCTTCTGCTATGTATTTAGAAATTCTTGAAAAAATACAAAGAATCTGCAATGTTATTGATCCTGACCTGACATCTCAGCTTCAGTCACTTTCGTGCTTTTTCTATAAATATTTTCATGATAATTGTTCTGAAGTTTCTTCTATGATACCTAGACTTTATGAATTCAAGTGCAGTACTAGATTGGCAGCTAGGTATCATCATTTTACAGATGAAATAACTAGGTGTAACTGTAAGTTCTATGCTAATAGTTTCTTCTCTTGCACTTCTTGTTTCTGGAACTCTTTTCTGGCTTCTTGCTTTCCATTCAACTTTTATCTTCAAAAATGTAAATGTCAGTCATTATCTGCTGTCTTCTTAATTCCTGTTCTTTTAGTGTTCTCTCTCCTTGATAATATTTTTTCTCATATTCTCTCGCACTCAGTAACTCCTTGCATCTTAGTGGCTTCATTCCCTTGCTTGGGGTGAAAAAAATTTCTTGGAATAATTATCACTCACAAAATAATCCTATTTTTTTTTCATTCAGCACTGACTAGATCTGTCAAATGGAAAGAAACTCTTTTATTGTCCTTATGGCCAGAAAATCCCTATTTACTTAACTGACCGCTATGATTTCAATTCATAAGATGTTTGAATTCAGAATGCATTTGTCTATCAAGAAAAAAAAAGATAAAGGAAATCTAAACTGCACAATTTTCCTCCTTATCCTATTCCACAGGTATATATTTTGAATACATCATATAAAGTAATATTTAAATATAAACATTGAAGTTTTTTTTCCAAAACTATGATACCTGGATGCATCTCTGAGACCACCAAAGAATTCCTTTTATTTTTCTTTCTTTTTTGGCCATCTTCAGATGCTAACCAGCCTTAATATTAATGTTGGAAGACACTTTAAAATGAATGAGTTGTCATGTTGACACAAATAATTTGTTTTAATTAGATTTCAACCCCTTGTGAGTTTATGGAACTCTACTTTTTTTTTTTAATTATAGGTCTTGATATTGCTTATGTTTCAAATGGCTATGTTTACCACACAAGAAATGACCGTCCTGAATATATTGAGCAGGGATGTTTTCAAAGAGGAGGTAAGTATTCGACACAGGAAAAGTAACAAACATACTGAGGAGAAAATTTGTCAAAATGTCATAAAATCTAAAAATGGAAACTAATTTAAAATTTCCTACATTGTGATAAAAAAGGAAACTGGTTAGATGTTCAGCTGTACAGCAAACTCCAGTATGACCACACGCATGATGACACTAATGGTCCCATGTTAATTAAAAATGACTATTAAAATTTTGAATTTGTGAGATTGAGATTTGTAGTGTTTCTGAAATATTGAAACTCAATCCACATTTGACATGTGGTCTTTCATATTTAATTTAGGGAATTATAGTACTCAGAGCAGCCATATTGGCTTATCACTCAGAATGGAACACAGCGACTTGTTTTTCTATATTGAGTTAAAACTTTCATATACATTTTAGGGTTTGAAGTTAAAATTTGCAATTGTGGTAATGCATTGTTTTATTATTTCATAAATTGTTCAAAAAAATCTTCTCATTCTTGCTGATTATACAGGGCGACCCCAAAAAACGGGAACTTTTTAACAATCCAATAAAACCAAGAATGATGGAAGAAAAATATTTTATTCATAGTAATTAAAACCTTAAAACATGCCATTTAAGAAACAATGATGGAATTTTCATTTTTTAAAAATTATGTCCTGTAGATGGTGTCCTCCTGTACAAATGCATTCTTGAAATCTGCTGTTGAGATTCCTCATTGACTGCTGCAACATCTCAGCTGGGATACTGTGAATTTCATCTTGAATTCTAAATGGCAAAATGTTTACTTGCTCAAGGTCACTGTCTTGCAGTGTTGCCACTTGCTCATGTTTGGCAATATGCACTTCAAAAATTCCCGTTTTTTGGGGTCACTCTGTATAATTGCATTTCAACCATTGCATTTGTTTTTTTCAAATCTGGTTGGTACTTCTAGATTTAGCTGTTAAGTTATTGTAGACAACATCAGATTATTTTTTTTAATTAAAACATATAAAGGATGTTGAGGAACACATCAACTAAAATGTGGCAGCTAAACCAAGATGAGAATATTATTCTGAACCACTCAGAAGTTAGATCTGTTCTTTTCTCAACTGTTTTGGTATGTTATGTTTGTCTGTTTATATTGATGTGTGTATATATATATATATATATATATATATATATATATATATATAAAAAGGTATGAATCTGATTATCTATATTTGTGACCACCCATTATCTATTTCATTGCTTATCTATGTGTCATTCTGATTATATCTGTCAGTACCTGTCTCAAAAATGAATATTTTCTAAATTTTCTTTACTACTATTTTATTATATTTTATTTCTTTTTGTCCACAGCTAGTGTCCATGTCCTGATGAAAACACTTGTTTTGAATTTGGGCTTGAACTCACAAACATTTCTATAAGAATAAGCCAAGTGCTTTTTTTCACATCTAATTAATCAGTATTTATGATTTTTGAACAGGTGATAATCTGAAATCATTGCTAGAAGCTATTGCATCTACACCTAAATTGACCAATCCAGGTGCTGACCGTCATGGAGATATGGTCTTCTTTGACATTGTTGGCATTGTAATGATAGCTTATCCAAAGAGAATGGCAACCATTCTCAACATGGTAATTATTATCTTTGCGCTCTTTGGTATCATAAAACGCAGGATGGGATCTGGACATTCTCAATTAGGTGAGTAAAATTCTGAGTTCATTTGACTTTGTTAGTTATCTTTGAAAGAAGAATGTTTTTATGCATCAGATTTGTTGTAAAGATATTAAAGTAACATTTCTGTTAGGACAGATTCCAACTGAATGTGATAATGGTGGAGAGACAGGATCCCGAATCCATTATGATGAGCCTTGCTCTGTTATATTCACTGCATAAATCCAGATTCTTTTATGATGAAAGTGTTCACTAATAAAATATTCCCTTTAAACAGAACTGATTATGAAAGCTGTGTTTTTTGTTTAAAGTGACAAAATGAATGGAATTTCTTTTCGTGTGTGTGTGTGATTGTGTGTGTGTGTGTGCCTGATAATTATTTTGGATGTTAAAATAAAGAATTTTTTTTGTTACAGGCATTTCCAATGGCACCTACTTACGGCACTTACTTCAAGCCATCTTGGGTCTCTTTATCATGTGGATTTTTTTGGTTCTAACCATTTTGACTTCTGCCTTTCTTCTGGTCCAAGTTGGACGCCCTATGTCCTGGTTTAACCATTCAATTAATGTATTTTGGCTTTTTGTTGCACCTGCAGTAGCTGCTGCTATCACAGGACTAATGCTTCTTCAAAAATTTGTGCACAGAGTGAGTAAAACTATCAGAAAATAGAAAAAAGTTATTTTTAAGGTGAATTTTTTGTGTTAAAATTTGAAAATTCAAGAAATATTTAAGATTGATTTTGGTTTTATGTTAAAATAAACTACAGTAAAAAAAATTTCTAATTAAAGGGAAGCAACTCTTGTTATTGTATATCTGAAATGTTCTCAGCTTTCAACATTCAAAAAGAAAAAGATCTGTTCATTTGATTAGTTCTGTGGAGTAGATTGGCTGGAGAACTTTTCAGCACACCTTTTGTAAAGAAATATGTCGTTTGGTGTGAATAATAACTAGCAAACTCACTTAGTTCAATTCTTATTGGCTGCCTACAAATGTGCTTTTGTGTTAGATTAACTTTATCTTCATAGATATTGCTTTTGCAAAGGAACTAATATAGGTGCCTCCAAAAACAAGGGATACCTAAGATTTAAAATGCATTTTTTAAAATTAAAAATTTTCTTGAAGCATTTATTTAAGTTTTAATTCCAAGCTAATAGATTAAATTTAGTATTTCCAGTAAGCAATGTATTTCAAACTGAATTTAATTTGATTTGAATCATTTTTTCTCATCATCAGTAAAATCGATAAAATCGTCAATATTTACAAATCTGTCAACATAATTCTTTTCACTGAAAAATATTTAAATAAAATACACTTTTCTGAGACATTATTTGAGAAAAATAGCTGGTTTAAAGTTTAATTTATCTAAATTGAAGCAATTATTACTTACTTTTAGTTTAAAATAATTTAGGTTAAAAGTATTTTTGACAATAACATTTTGTTTTATTCTTTTTTGTGAATTTTTCATCATCTATCCTCTTTTTTAGCAACTTTTTTTGGAGATACCTAAATAAATATTTTTATTTTTATTCCGTTTGGCAAGGGGACATAACACTACTAATTTCAGCCATTTACTTTTTAAGCTTTGTAACTAAAATTCTATTTAGAAAATTTATTATAATTTATTTAAATTTAAAGCAATTGTTAGCTGAAATTATTAACTAAATAATCATATTCCAGTTTCTATATTATCTTTTTTGAAAAAAAAGTTGTTTTTGAAATTATTTTCATTTCATTTCCATTTAACTTATTTATTTTCATTTTTGATTTTGTTGACATTCATTTTTGGAATTTTTGTTTGTCTTTATTTTATTTACTTTATTTTCGTATTTATTATTTCAAAATTATTTAAATTAATAAAAATATTTGTTACAAAAGTAGATAAAATTGGAAAATAAATTCTAATTTGACATTTATAGGTGAAGTTTTTTATAAAGTGATGAGGGATGACAAAAAAATTTAATCTTTGTATTTTTCTAGAACAAATTCATAATTCTAGTTTCAAAGCAGTTTCTCTGAATTTAATGTTGCACAAGTTAATGTCCATGAATATAAATTTTTTCATCATTTCTTGTTTTATAGAATGTAAGTGCATCTAGTCTTGAAAGTCTTTATTATGATGCCAACATCATCATCTGGTCTGTTTTCTTGGCTTTTTTGACTTACTACAACATTGGTTCAGCCTTCTTGCTTACCATGTGGTTATGGAGCATGTTTTTTGTGCGGGATTGTCTTGTGCCTATGCTAGACTTACAGTTTAGAGGTAAGTGTCTCTCTTTTTCTCTTGCACATGGTCCTGTGTTGAAGGTACTTCTTGTCTGATACATGACTTTTCCAAAAAAATAAATAAAATAAGATGAACAATAGTTTATTGCTTTTGTATGTGGTATTCTAGAAGCAACAACTTTATATCAGAAAAGGCGCTTTGCTGTGGAGACCATTAATATTGAAATGAGTTTGAGCCTCACTGTGTGTCTGACATTTGTCACCTTGAGCTTGACTAAATTTAGATTAGTTAATCTCACTAAACCTTAAGCATGACAAATGCAAATGCAGTTTAATGAGAATTTTAACATTGACATGTCAATATTGGAAAGCATTTCTATTCATTAAATTAATGAATAGTAACAATTTTATTTAGCATAAAAAGTGATTTGCATTTGATATTTGATATTTTATTTCTACAAATTCAATTATTGAAAATATTTTTTCAGTTTCCTTGTAAATAATTTTTTTTTGTTCAGTTAAGTATGAAATTTCCTTTGGTAAAAGGATTTGATAAAAACATTGCTTTTTTATTTTAGAAGACATTAATGAATATCAAAGAATTAATAAACAAAAGGGATTTCCCTTTTATTTGTCATTTTTATTTGTTATTTTAAAGTTAAAAATGACTGATTCTTGTTCTTGCCATAATCACCTACAATATTTTCATGAGGTGTATGTTTTTTTAAACATTTTGAAATGTGAATGAAAAACCCTGCTGTGACATAGTTTAGTAATAATTTTTCTTTGTAAAATTTCTTAAATAAAATAAAAAAAATTATATTATAGAAATTAGGCTTTATTTCTCAATGCTAAATATAAGAGAATGTAAAAAATATCAGGCATTATGGTGAAACAAAAAAATTCAGTTGAAAACAATCGAAGTGACGATATCTGGGTTAGCAATCTTGTTTACTGGACAGTTTAATTCATAAGTAGTAATTTAAAATTTTCTAATGTACAAAATTTTATTTAAAAAAAAAATTAATTCAGTTGATTTCTCATTGTTTTCATCAATTCGTATCGTAAGTGCCTAAAAAATTACTTGTTACAAAACGAATTAACGGAGTTACCACCCTTGCCTTGTTTGGAGTTTGACTCGTTAATAAGGTTTAAATGATAGAACCAACCTAGCTTGGGTTTAAATACTCACAGTGTATATTTCATTTATTAAATATATATAACGTGGGGGAATTAATATTTTGTTTTTTCAACTAATTCCTTTATTAGAACCAAACAAAAGAATTGACAAAAAGAAAATCTGTTCATCTATTTGACTTTTATTGTCTGTTTGTTATTGAAGAGAATATGTGAATGTACATTAATATGTTTATCATGCAAGCACTTTTTTTCTTGTGTTTTTTTATATGGATTTTTTGAATAAATTATAATTATAGAGATTGATTAAAAAATATTAGAATCTGATGTGAAGTCGAAGTTTAGCACTAGTCAGTCGCTAAGCCTGTCTTCCTCCTACGTTATTCTCAGTGCCGAGTTATATAGGCTTTCTCTTGCATTTATGCAAATTAGGCATATTAATTTGCCAGTGTCACTACATCTCCCTGAAATGTATAGGTTTTATAATTCTAGTAATTCTTGTACTACTTCTCGTGATAGTTTCATTACTTTGCTCTACTTCTCTCTCTTCCATATTTCTTTCTCTGGGAGACCTAGATCTGTCCCACATTAAGCTGTAATCATAGGCATCTTCTTGCATTATTTGATCTTTGTCCGAACTTTCAAATTCATTCTAGCCCACTTGATCCTGCATTATTTTGTCTTCTGATGTTTCATTCTGTAACGGTTGTTCTAATAAATCATTAACGGACGGAATCGTAGACATTTCTTCATCATTTTGCTCTTCATATCCACCCTGGGTCCTTATTTGATCTGCATGGGTTAATACACTATTGGCATTTTCTCTATTTATTATAGCCTTATTGTGGCCATTTTGCATGATAAATTCTGCCCTTTCCGGATTTGCTTCTTTGTTCTTTTTGTACCATATTTTTTCATTTGTGGAATACGACATTGTTAACAGAGCTCTAATTTGTCTTCCCATTAAAGCTGATGGGCTTTCTAGTCTTCCAGCGTGTGGTATTGTGTGATAGCTTAAAAGCAGCCTCGGTAGAAAAACTTCTACTTTTTCTTTTTGCTGAGAGCATGCTTTTAGTCCCGTTTTAACGGTCTGCACCATTCTTTCCGCTAACCCGTTCGAGTGAGGGTGATATGGGGTTGTCTTATATGGTTTACATCCTATTTTTTCTAACCATAAATTAGGATCTTCATCACAAAATTCTGGTACGTTGTCAGATACCAGGGTTTTTGGTATGCCGTTTCTGGAAAATATGACCCTTAGAATCTGTTTTCTCATAGAACCTTTCTTGTCTGGCACCTGGATTATTTCAGGCCAGCCTGAAAAAGAGTCTACTAGAATTAATAAAAGTCCCACTCCAGTAATATACGCATGATCCATATGCATCCGACTCCATGGCTCCACTTCTCTGGGCCACGAATGTAAAGTAGTCCTTGTTGTCTTTCAGCTTTTTACTTCTCGCACTGGCAGAAAAACAGCGAATCCATGTATCGACGTAATCTGAATCTTCTTGAGACAAATGCGATCCTATCTGCGACGCCATTGATGTGAAGTCGAAGTTTAGCACTAGTCAGTCGCTAAGCTTGTCTTCGTCCTATGTTATTCTCAGTGACCAGTTATATAGGCTTTCTCTTGCACTTATGCAAATTAGGCAGATTAATTTGCCAGTATTACTACAGAATCTTTTTGCTGTTTTGAAAATAATTTCTTGGAATATGGCTTTTATTTCAGAATAAGTATTTAAAATTCTCACCTAAGAATAGACTCTTAAAATTCTTTATTTCCCCTTGTCTGAGTGTAATTTTAATTTCAGAGATTTTTTTGTTGCTTTTTATTCCAGATAATCCAATTCGTTTGCTTATCCTTCACTTGGGAGCCATATGTTTACCAACCATAATGACGCTTTACCTGTCTCACCTGTCTTTACTCTTCTTCCTTCCTATCATGGGTCGAGTTGGTAGCTTCATTATTCCTGACATTGCTGTGGGGGCTATGGTTGCCCTGCCTATAATCTTCATCACTGGATTTAGTGTAAGTTTCTTCTCTCTCTCTCTCTCTCTCTTTCTTTTACAGGACCTCTTTGACAAAATATACATTTCAAGGTCTTTTTTATATTTTACTTGGAGAGTGGCATGCTTATCTTCTTGGGGGGAACAGAGCCATTGTAGAAAGGAATGTATCTTGAAGTCTCTATGCATACACACACACAAAAATCTATATATACATAGACACCAAGAAAAATGTTTTGTTCCGAGAATTTATTGTACTGTAATGAACGACAGTTGTTAACTAATATTTTATTGAAAATGGTTTAAGAAAAATATTTTATTCATTGACTGACACTTGATATGTTGATGTCAACTTTAATTTGAAATTTCCTCAGCTTATTGTATTATTTGAGTTTTTTTTCAGTATTTATTGCTCTCCCCCACTATATATTTGTGAAATATGCATACTTAATCAGGTTAAGATGTTATCATGATACTTGTAACTTATTATGCATATAGTGTGTGTGTGTGTGTGTGTGTGTGTGAGAAAGAGATGAATAGCGCTTTGTATTTTAAACCTGTGTCCTGTTTATAGTTAGACTTGCATCCTTTGTAAGACATGCAAATAAATTGCTTACAACTTAAATTTAGGAATTTTGATTTTTCACGTTTTTGTCTTGAGTAAAAAGAGAAAATATTGAGTGGTTGAGATATAAAGAAAAAAAATATTGAGAAATAGAGAGAATATTAAGAGGGTGTGAGAGAAATATTGAGTAAATGTGAGGGAAAGAATTGAGAGAGAAATAGAAAAATTGAATTATGATTGCATCAGAGAGAGAGAGAGAGAGAGAGAGCAAAAGGATTGAATGTAAGATAAAGAAATGAAAAGAGATTTTTTTTCTTTTGATTTCTTCATTAACATTTGTTTGTGCTTTGATGCTCTCAGCTGGAATTGCTTGCTTCATTGTACAAACTGCAAGTAACTTTCAGTTTCAGCAGCTGGGATAGGCAAGTGTAGCTATGGCAGCTGATAGATATAGTGCCCCACCCACAAGATTTTCTCTTTTATTACTTTAAAATTTTCCGTTTTGGTTTTTAAGTTTTTTAGCTAAAACGAAAATGTCTTCCAGATTTTGGAGGAAATTTACACCACCACCACTACTGTTTATTGTAACAGAATTAAAAAAAAAAATAAAACCAGTATATTTCTTCTTTTTTAATTTGGCTGACTTTTATGAAGTGTAGAAGACATTTTTACTGACTTGAATTAATTGCAGACAGCTTCTTACAAATGTCTTTACTTTGAGTGTTTGTCACATTTGTCATTATCTTTGGATTTATATTGTGCTGAAAAAACTTATTTCATGGGAAAACTTGTTTTAGATTTTCAGGAGAGAAAAAAAAAGTTATATTGAAAATTCTGTAAAGCAAATTGGTATTTAAGTACTCTGTTGAATTTATTGAAGATATTCTGCTGAAATAGGATGTCCAAGCAGATTTTAAAACAGTGACCAATTCTTGCAGATGAAGTTTTTGAAGAGTGCAAGCATGATCTTTAAATTTTAGAGCTTTTTACTTTCTGAGGACCTGTGTTTCTCAGATGGTGTTCAATATCTGAACAACATTAGTAGGGAGATGCAGTTAGAAAAATAACTGACAAATTATATGGTATGTTTATACAGGTTGTGAATACTTGTCATATCTGACATTTAGAGAATTCTATAATTAGTGTTAACTTTTAAGTGTAAATATTATTGATTTCTTAATGATGTTTGAATATTTGTAGCTGGCAGTGCTTTCTTTTCACAGCAGTAAATCTGATGATTGAAAAATAAACACTTAGTATGTTGATGATTTATGCTAATATGAAACAAAGCATTCAGAAAGTAAATTTCTTAATGTTCTACTTTTCAGTCATGTTGATGATTTAGCCTTTTATGGAAGTAAATATTTTCAAGAACAGATTATTTGGAAACTTAGGAAAATATTGAATGATTTAAGTATTAAGACTCTGAGTTATCTCAAACCTATGACAAAGTACAAATCAATCTGTTGTTCTTTATTCCTGCACTACAAAAAATATCATAGTATTCTTGGTATCATCACTTGTTAGTGTTTTGATCTTCATGGCCATTGCATGTTGACATTGGCAAGCTTGGGAGGTAACCAGATTCTACGGGGTTTTTCCCCAGTGTTTGTGGTTCTGTGAAGATTTCAGATGTGAAATCTTTGCAGCTATAGTAACTATTTCCTTGCTGAAAACCAATTTCACAGCACAAACCAAATTCTATTGATAACTAACAGGTCTAATGGAAATAAATTGAAGAATTTTAAAAGTACATAAGGATTAAAAAATAATTAATTTTTCTATGTAGCCTAGTTAATGAGCAGTAATTCGTAATAATTTGAGAGACTTCAGTTTTGGGTCTGTCTCTCTTTTCTGTGAATTTGTTCTTCTGTTTTCTTTTTTTCAACTTGCAACATGAAAGCGTTTTGGCTTTCTGGGTATGTTACCATTAAATTCTCTACAGGAGTATATATATACGCCTGTAGAGAAGAAAATGGTGACAATTGTCTGAGATTTTGTCCTTTGACATCTACATTTTGTGATTTATTGCTTTGATGATATACAAAGATATATTGGAATTGCGAAAAAGATGCCTTCCAAAAGTCAAGCAAAGAATTAAAAAACAGAAAAACTTTGTTAGAAAGAAAGAAAAGAGGACTGAGCTGTTATTCAGTATCAGTCCTCCGATATGGCAGTGAATGTTGGACAATCTCATACATTCGTATGTAGACTTGAGGCATCAGAAAAATGCTCAGGAGAATATTGTTTTCCATATATTTATCAAATGAACATGTTATGCCATCAGATAAGTGGCATATTTAAAGTTCTTTTTTTTTTTTTTTTTGCTCCAGTCTCTCACCTCCCACACCAATTCTCTTTTTGGTGTATTTGTTGTTCTTACAGCTGAATTGCTTATGAGTTGAAATTTATCACTGGAGATCCATCCTCTGTTCTGTACCTCTCCATCAGAGTAACAAAAGCACACAAGTGTATTTTTGACATTTGCAGTAATGTTTGGAAGGGATTTATATCACTGAGATTTTGTCTTTTCAACACAAACTGTTAAGTCTGTCTATATTTCTGAGATGAGGTATTATGTACATTATTTACATTATTTGGACTATTGTCCTCATCTTTGTCATCTAATAACTGACATCCATCAAACATGGCACGTGGAACTAGAACAGTCTACCCCAGTGAGTGAAATAAAGGGTTCAGTTTGAAATTCCAACCATCTGAAGAAGGCCGGAGCATACAACGGCCGAAATGTTGTGATAAATATGGCGACAAAGATGAGGACAATAGTCTGAATAATGTAAATAATGTACAAACTGTTAAGTCAATTAAAATATCATGAAATTGACTTTATTTTTCAATTCCCTTTTCATTTTCTATATTATCTTTGAGCATGCAGCGATTTATAAAATTTATTTTTACTGTGGCATTTTTAATTTGAAATTGTTGTTTATGATGATTCTCAGAGAATCATCAGTGTGTCTTTCCAATTCTGTGTGACTTTTTCTTTTGAACATTTTCACTAATATATTGTAACTTTTTATCATTTTTGTTTATTTCTGGTGTCACTTTACTTGGAGAGGAGTTGGGTGCTGCCAAGTAACACCTTTTTCTCTAAAGATGCTATCAAGATAGCATGAGAACTGACAATCTTCTAATTCATGGAATCAATTATTCCTATGATTTGGAAAGGACTTATTTAAAATGAACAAATTTGAGAAAATTTGGGAAATTTTCTTTTGTCTTGCTTTTGACAAAAAAACTTCATTTATTAGGTTGGTGCAAAAATAATGTCGTTTTCTCACATAGTAACATATGTGAGAAAACGACATTATTTTTGCACCAACCTAATAACATCAGTCCTCCTATATGGCAGTGAATGTTGGATGATCTCAAACATTTGTATGTAGACTTGAGGCATCAGAAATGTGATTTTACAAAGGACCATGGACTCAACAGGTGAGCAATGATGATGCTTTAGAGAAAATGGAAACAAAAAGGACACTTATAATTAACATCAGAAGAGCCAGTTGAAATTTTGGGGGCACATAATGTGCAAAGAGGGCTTGGAAAATTTGTCACAGGACATATTGAAGATAAGAGAGACATGGCACATAGGAGATGATGAGATCAGTTTCATTTTGGAGGCATTAAAATTAAAAAATCTTGCCCCAGTTATCAACAAATTGAAAGTCATTTTTGAGATTAGCTGCCAATGATTGAACCTATCAGACTTACCATTAAAACTGGAGTAAATAGTCATATCAACATAGATACCGATTTGAAAACTGATAACATTGGGAATGCTGTTGAAGAAAAGTAAAAGCAAAATAGGTCCAAGGATAGGACCCAAATAAACATCTGCATTAATGTAAAAGAGATCTAGAAGAATGGTTGTTCAAGACAACTTTCATTTTGTGATTTGATAAGATTGAATCAAATCAAAAATTTGTCCAGAACACCATAGTCCTTCAACTAGTGAAGAAGGCTAGCATGCCAAATCCTATCATGCCTTTGAGATATCTAAAGCAGTTGCCTGAGCTTCACTGTTCTTGTCTAAAGGTTGATGCTTTTTCAATAACTGTTAACATATCTGCAGTTGACCTAGAAAAACAAAAGCCATATGGTTTGCCTGAAAGAAGATGCTGTGAGGTGAGGTGCTTAACCAGTTTGGAGTTGATTAGAGCTTCTAGTACATTGCTGATGATAAATAGAAGACTAACAGGTTTATAATTCAAAGGATCAAAAGATTTCAGCAACAAGTGAATACAAAGATTGTCATTAATTATGGAATTGAATTATTTTTTCTGCTCATTAATGAATCATTTTCCTAATTAGAAGTTTGTAATGATCTCAATATCAAAAGCAATAAGAACTTTGTATGTATTTAATAATAGATGGAAGTATTCCTACAGTATATTTCAATGTTATAATATAGATAAGTTAAAATGAAGGAAGAGTTGAGGGTTGGGAAGCTTTCCATAAAAAGGAGAATATTGTTTCCAGATGCTTGTCAACTGTACATGTTATGCCATGTTTCTTATGTGATGTTGTTTTACTGTCTTGTAGGCAAACATTATAATGTTCAGTAGTGGGAAAAAGAAGGCCCTTTTGGCCTTGTCAGCTATCATCATTATTGGCACAAGTTCAGTCTTGTTCACTGATTATGGTTTCCCCTACAGTACAGATGATAGCAAACCAGCTTACCAACGAGTATTTCTGAAAGTAAGTTCATTCTTTTATTTCTGATTTTATGTTAACAATATAATTTATATATTGAGTCATTATCATAAATATAGAACAACAGCCAGACTACTCGCACATATGATTTGATTAATGGTGAAGGCTTGTGCAGAACCAACCACACTTTTTGAAAGAGCTGAATACAGAGAACTGGTGCAGATAGTGTGCCACAAGGTCCCTAAATGACCCACTTCAGATTTTGAATTCAGAGTTGTCTTTCTCTCAGACCAGTTGCCACCCAAGGCTATAGGACCCAGTCTGTCCTGCTATTTACCCATAGCTGGGGGTTGGGGAGAAGTGATGGATTCATATTTTTCCAAAGGGTATTGTATGCAAGTGAATGCAGGAAACTTACCTGCAATTTGAGCTCTGCTTTCCGATTTCTCAATTCAAGTTGCTCTCCATTACTTCACCATGCCAAAATATATAAATCTCAATGCCAGCCTTTACTGATTTGTTTTGGCCTATTATCAATTATGAGTAACTAATATAGAGATCCCTTTAGAAAATATCTGTATGTCAAAAGTTTAACTGACTGATAATGGATTATTTTTACAAAAATGTGATAAATACAAAAAATGGGAAGGAAAAAAATGAATGAATTAATAAAATAATAGAAATCATAAAATATCAGGTAATGATAAAAAATGAATTATGTATTGAAAGATAAAATGAGGTGTTATGACTTTGGGTAAAGCACTTCTTGTGGATTCTAATGATTGACTCATGTAGGGAAAAAATTGATAAATAATTTCCCCTTCACAGAAAGTTTGTTTGATGTTTGCTATATTTACCCTCTAATAACTTATATTTCTTTTTTTTTTTTTTTTTTTTTTTTTTTTGCATGAAGAAAATATTTTCCTAAATAAATTCTTGTAAATTGAAACCATAAAAAACTGTTGAGTTATCTTTCTTGTGCACTTTTCTCAGCATATCAGAAGACAATTCCATGACCAGGATGGCAACATAACAAAAGCAGACAATGGTCTCTGGTTTATAACATTGGATTATTCAGGATTGAAAGGAATCCAGAAAGAAATGCCTGATTACTTAAAAGACATTCAACCCATGAATTGTGAAGGACCCTATTGTGGTTGGCCTTACTTGTACCCTTTCATATGGATCATTGATTACAGGTAAGTCTGCTTTCTCTTGATAATAGCAATAGTTTCAGTGTCATATCAAAATCCTATCACTGAACACTAGCCAATGGTAGTTTTATTGTAATGTCCAAGTCTAAACACATATTGCTAATATTGTTTCATTTGGTTTTTAATCATGTCAGCTCCACAAAGAAGCTATGTATTATCGCAATCTTTGCCCTCCATTGAAGGGAAACACCAATAAAATACAAAGAAGAAAAATTGTTTGCATTATTCATTTCTTTTGTTAAGTATTGGAACAGCTTTTGTGTTTTGTGATGACATTGTTTTGATACTTGAGATAAAAAAAAAATTCAGAAAAGAGCTTTGCAAATTAGAACTCTCAATGCTAATAGTAAAAAGTGTCAAAAATGGTATCACACGTTGGTCAGACGTCTTAGTTGATGCTCACAAAGTATTGATTTCCATTTTTGAAAATACTCTCACCTGTTAACTGATTTTTTTTTTTTTTTTTTTTTTTTACATCATTTAGCCAAGTGATATGAATTTCTTTAGAAAATTGAGTACACATGTTTATAAAAGATATAATGAATATAAGTAGGTACCTCCAAAAATTTGGTATACATATGGTTTAAATGTATTTTTCATAAAGGAAAAATTCTTTTTCAAGCTTTCTAACCGCTTCAATTGAAAGCTAAAGGATTAAATTTTCTAATTCCAGAAAAAAATGCAGTGGAATATTTCAAATAGAAATTTGAATGATTTTTAGTCAATGCTTCCGAAAAACCATTCGAAACGGCCATTTTTCTCTTTTTATAGAGAAATGTAAACAAACTTATTTTTCAGTTTTTAAAATCCTGCTAAAATAAGATATACATTTCTGAAACATTATTTTTGTAAAATTAGCAAATTTAAAGTTAAATTAATCTGTTATGAAACAAAAAACATTTACTTATAGCATAAAATTTTCTAGACAAACATTTCTTGACCTCAGGGTCTTATTTTCACGTCTTCATCGATAATTTGATGGCTGAATGTGTTGACAGGTTTAGTACGGTGCATCAAAAGTAACATAACGTTTTTTTTGTTTCTTATAATAATTTAAAATACTATAAAAATTTCTTACATTATTGAGTTACCTCTATCTCTTTCATTATTTAATAGCTAAGATAATGATAAATAATTTTATTAATATTACATTAAGTTATTACATTTTTAATTTAATAACTGAGATAATAACTGATAAAATTATTATTATATTAATAATTGAAATATCTCACTGAGTTATTAATTGTTTAAATTGATAAATGAGATAATTTTATTATCTCAATTTAATTTTTAATTTAATAACTGAGAGTGAGATAAGACCTTTACATGTCAAGGGGCTTTCTCCAAGGAGGAGACAAGCATTGAAATGTGTGACCTTTTAATGATAATGTCACTTATGAGATATCATACTAAAAAAAATATAACATTTTGATGCAGGAAAAAAATATTTTTAATTATGGTAAAAAGTTTTGGTAGCATTATTTGTATTTAACTTTTAATTTTCACTTAGTAAATATAGTCTTCACTTAAAAACTTAATAACTGACCCCACACTTCGCATGAAAGAATTTTGAAACATTTTTTAAAATTAAAGAAAATGAAAAAAAATTAAAAAAATTAAAAGAAAAATGCAAACAATTCTTGTGAAAATTCTTTATTCATTGAAAATTTTTTTTTCTTCAGATAATAATGTCCTTAATGTATATTATTTATAAATGCAAATAAAAGCCTATCTAATTTGATAATTAGATAGTTTATTGCAATTTTTATTTTACAATTTGGAGCAGACTTTTAAAAAGTTGGCAGTAGTTGTGAAAAAAAAATTGATTATTTAATTTTTCCAAGGAGTCTTGCTTATAAGTAATTTAAAACAATTTGCGAACTCTTTGAAATTGTAGAAAATTTCATAAAATTAATTTATGTGGGAGTAACAAATGTAAAAAAAAAAAAAAAATTTATTTTTACCAAGATTTTCTAAAAATAAAAATTTCAAAAATAAATTCATTCATTTTTGAATAAGTCCTGAAAGTTTAATTTAAATTAGGCAATTATTTGATTTTTGCAAGAATTTCCAAATTAATGGGTTTCCCCGAAAATTGCTACACTAAAAAATGGAGATGACCACAAGTCTTACAAAGTTGACAAAAAAAAAAAAACGAGATTTTTGACCCAAATTTAGAAAGTGTTAGAAGGAAAAATTTTTTAAAAATATTTAAAAAATACTTTGTTCTTTCCTCTTAATAATAACATAAACGTGTTAATGATGAAACTTTGTTTTTATTAAGTTTCAGACCTTTTATCATTATGCTATACTGATTTTTTAGCGAATTATTGGAGGTATCTAATATAAGACATTGATTTATCATATTAAATTTTTAAGCAGTTTTTTTTAATGTTTCTAAAAATACACATGTTACTGAATGGTAGGACTGTCACCTCCCACACCATTTCTCTTTTTGGTGTATTTGTTGTCCTTACAGCTAAATTGCTTATGAGTTGAAGTTTATCTCTGGAGATCCATCCTCTGTTCTGTACCTCTCCATCAGAGTAACAAATATAAAATTTATTTTTACTGTGGCATTTTTAATTCAGAATTGTTGTTTATATTGATTCTCAGAGAATCATCAGTGTGTCTTTCCAATTCTGTGTGACTTTTTCTTTTGAACATTTTCACTAATATATTGTAACTTTTTATCATTTTTGTTTATTCCTGGTGTCACTTTACTTGGAGAGGAGTTGGGTGCTGCCAAAACACCTTTTTCTCTAAAAATGCTATCAAGTTAGCATGAGAACTGACAATCTTCTAATTCATGGAATCAATTATTCCTATGATCTGGAAAGGACTTATCTAAAATGATTTTTGGAAGGACTTATCTAAAATGATTTTTGGAAGGACTTATCTAAAATGATTTTTGGAAGGACTTATCTAAAATGATTTGGGAAGGACTTATCTAAAATGAATAAATTTGAAAAAATCTAGGAAATCTTTTGTCTTTGCTTTTAACTAAAATCTTCATTTTCTTTTAATTAAAAAAAAAGGATTTGATTTTGATCTTTTTAAAGCTTAATGTTTCAAAAAATCTTAAATTCTCCTTGACATTGTTCTACAAATACAAGAAAACAGCTTAAGTTTATTACTTACACTATGACTATTGAGTAGTCAACAATACAGCTTGGAATAAAGTTGGAAGAAAGCCATGTGACTGAAAGAGAAAACCTGTCCATGACAGTTTTGATAATGTAATGGTGAAAGGTATCGATGATGGAAGATGCTCTTTCCTCTTCTGAAGTTACTTCTTTTAGTTTGTGTACAATTGGCAGAAGATGGAATTTTCAAAAAGAAAAAAAAACATTGTAATAAAAACTATGAAGAAAATAAATAGAGAATAAATGATGAAAGTTTTTGTGGAATCTAAAAACAACTTAAGAGCTTGGAATAATTTATGAAGAAAAAGAAAAACAATCTTTTATTTATATTTTTAAATAGGTGATTATTTGTTTCTCAGTTCTATGAAAGAATTTCTGTAATGTTGATGTATTGTTCATAAAAAATGAATTTCTCTTATGATTGCTTAACATAATTTGAAACTCATATTTTTCATTGTTGCTTGTGTCTCTCCTTATGTAAGTTACGAATTATAAATAGTAATGAAAAAGTCAAAATGATGCTGTTTTTATATTGAAGTGTTTATCACTATAAGAAACAAATGCTTTTGCAGCCAAGTTTTACATGCTTCATGTTTTTTATTGAATCCACTTGTGAATGACAAATGATTAATGCTTTTTCTTTTGATGAAGAACATAATTCTACATTTTTCAGAAAGTTTTTTTAAGATAGTTCAACCATTAAAATGCAATTTTGTCTTGGAAGAAACAATTGTTTTTTTTTAATCTGCTTACTGTTTTGTTTTTTTTTTTATGAAAAGCATGCTGATAATAAACTTCATTTTGTTTACGCTGTTTAATATGTTTGGCTGTAATGATATAGAAACATTGCCAGTTGTTATACAGCCATCCATACACACATACAGTGGTGGGGGGAACAAATATTTGTACACATACAAATTTTTAATTTATTGTATTTCCAACAAATGAATAAACATACTTTTCTTAGAATTAACTGTACACAGATGCATAATAACTAAATATGAATAGAAAACAGAAAAGATTGATTTAATAGAAACCCATTCATCCATTTTAATGGGTGAAAAAGTATTTGTACAATACAAGAAAGAATACATAATCTTCATTTAATATTTTGTAGAATAGCCATTATTCACTTCTATAGCAACCAACCTCTTGTAGTTCTCAATGATTTGCAAATTTTAGTTGGTATTTTTGTTCCATTCTTCTTTGCATATGGTTTTCAGGTCTAGGATGTTTGCTAGAGCCCTCGATTGGATTTGAATTTTTAAATAATGGTACAGATTCTTGATTAGGTTAAAATAGGGGGACTGATTTGGCCATTTCAGGATATTTATATTATTTTCACCAAGCCATTTTGTTGTAGATTTTGCAGTGTGCTTAGGATCATTATCTTGTTGGAAGATCCAATTGGGAGGAAGTTCAAGATTTTCAACCAAAATCATTAAATTTGCTACCAAAATATTTTGATATGTGCAGCATTCATTCTACCATCTATTACTGATATGTTGCCAGTACCTTTTGCAGAAAAACAACCCCAAACCATGATGCTGCCACTACCAAATTTCAGTGTTAGAACTGTGTTCTTTTGTTTGATGGCATTGCCATATTTCCTCCATACATGATTTCTAGAATTATGTCCAAAGAACTCAAATTTGATTTCATCTGTCCATAATATTCTTTCCCAATATGATTTTTCTTTAACCTTATGTTCATGAACGAATTTCAACCTGGTATCTCTTTGTCTTTTCAATTGCAGTGGAGTTATCCAAGGAGAGCGTGACTTTCGATTGTTCCTATGAATTTCCTTGTTTTTTGTCTGTTTAGTAACACAGATTCCTGATAAAGGCGAATCATCCTGCAACACTTGAGGATTGACATTGGATTTTGTTTAATTTGACACCTTAATTTCCTTGAAGATCTTGAAGAAATCTTCCATGGATCACCTGTTCTTCATTGGTTTTAAACAGTTTTGATTTTTTTTATACCTTGCAACGAATGAACTAATGGTATTAAATGGAATATTCAGGTTGACTATGATTTTCCTGTAACTCTTACCTTCTTTCCAGAGCTTAACAATCAGTTATTTTTGTGAATTTGTCAGTTTTTTACCTCTTGCTATGATGATAACCTTCTTGCACAAATATCAATTATAGAATGTTCTGTTTGTATTTTTTAGGCTAAAAATAACTACTGATAACATTATTGAAACATTCTAGAATATTCTACTTGAATAATCTAGAGTATTAAAGCAATTTAAAAGTTTTAAATTATGAAATTTTCCTTGTACGAATACTTTTTGCATCCATTAAAATGAATTAATGGGATTTATTTCTATTCAAAATTTTTTCTTTTTTCTATGCATATTTAATTATTATGCATCTCTCTACTGTTAATTATATGATAAGTATGTTTATTCATGAGTTGGAAATGCAATAAATTAAAAATTTATATGTGTACCAATATTTGTTTCCCCCACTGTATATGTATTATTATCACTTAAATGTTATTTTAGGGTATACTCATATTTGAGTAGACCATTCATTTTTTTAAACCATATTTATTTTCATTTATCGGCATGAATATTGGTATTCATGCATCTCTTAGAACATATGTGTCTTAAGTGCCTCAAGTTTAGCAAGAAATAAATAAAAAGATATTAACTGCTGTATGATATTTTTACATTTCATCTGATATGTTTTTAAACAGTGTCATTTCTTTTGTGGAGCACATTACACCTCTTTCAGTTGGATCACCCTGCATTAACATGCATGAGTGTTAATGTCTTTGCAGTAATTGACTTCTATGGTGGATGAAGTACTTGGGTGGGACCCTCCAAAAGCGACTTCTCTGTGATGTGCTCACTTTGACAGTTCTGGGCAACTGCCTGATTTATGCACATGCATATTTCGTTTATATAGGCTTACAAACCCGAACTGGGCATGATTAATTAGCTTCTTGAACAAAGAACCTCCTGTTAGAAAACCAGATGGCTAACCATAAAATGCTTTTCAATTTTGGCCTGGATTTCTAAGTTTACCAAATTACATTGAAATTAAAGCAAATACATTGAATAGGTTGCTGAATAAACATAAACTTGAGTGACTGAAAACCTGTGGAATTTATGGAGTTGGGTCAAGGATTTCAGTTATGCTGAATCTTACTAAGTCTTAGTTAAATTTGTGTTTAAACTCTTCCAAGGCCCTCTTTATAAGTATTTTATGGGTTTAAATTAATATTTTTAAACCATTTTCCCATCAGAGTCCCATTCGATTAACCATTTTCCTATATTTCTCTCTTACCAATATTTTTACTCCTTTCCTCAAAATTATTAAGTGTCTCAATACCTCAAGTCAATAACAACTTTCCATCCACTAGTCCTACACAATCTGGGCCACTGTCCTGTTACACCATACCTTATCAAATTCTTGTTTTTTTTTCATAATCTCTAAAATATCCCCCTGCATTTGTATTGCTCTCTCTGGTATCATTTTGATCATAAATATGACATTTCTTGTGCCATTGTCCTTGCCAAATGTTGCATTGTTCTTGTCCTATTTCTAGTCTAGTGCTGCTTTGTGGTCTATTCATCAGAATTCACATTATTATCAGGCCTATGTGGCTCATTAAGCTGATTGTCCTTTGGAGCTTGCATTCTTGTGTCATGCTATGAAGATGGATCTACAATCATAGCAATAAGCTACATAAGTAAAAATATACTGGCAAAAATGTCTGTGTTTAATTAGTGATCTTCTTGGAGTGATCTCTTTGTTTAATTTCATAGTCAACTGTGTACTGCAATCATGATTTTCATATTCAATACTGGAACTGCTTAACTATGAGAGTGTACTGAAAAGTTAATTCTTGCATGAATTAAATTTGAAATTGGAAGAATCAATTTTTAAATATAGATTAATAAAAGTTTTAGTTTTACATGAAGAGAAATGAAATCAATTGAACAATATTTTTTGTTTAGTTAGAGAATAAATAAGAAAATAAAACTTTTAGTTTGATCATATTAAAATGGCAAATTTAACCCTGATTCAAAGTGAGAACCTTGGAAAATGTGGATTGTGACCAGGGAAAAAGGAAAATGCCAACAAAATTAACCAGATTTTCTTATTTAATTACCTGAAAGTGTGTGTGCGTTTTAATTTATTTTTTATGCTTTGAAGTTAAAGATTTTTGTTATTTAAAAATTTTCAATTTTTCACTTCATTTGGAAATTAAAACTTGAAAAAGTTTGGCTTGTTATCTTCATTGAGATTATCTTCATTACAGGACAACTGCATATGTTCTAGTTGATGCTGAAGTTCGAGCTCCATCTGTTCAAGTCAACCTGGTTAGTAAGAGGATGTCAGCAATCCGTGAGGTTGAACTTACTTTTGAAGTCACTGGTAAGTGTCACTTTTTAGGTACTGACTATTTTAATTTTGACATATAAGAAAAGTCATTGCTTGTTGCCTTGGAGACCAGTAAGTATTTGTTATTTTACCCATATCCAATTGAAATTGTAATCTGCAATCTTGAGTAAGCTAACCAGCTCCTTCTTTATCTATGAACTTTTAGTTACTTCCCCTGCAATTAGTTTTAGTGACAGTTGTATTGCCAGAGGTTATGTGCTTTATGTCATTTTTATTAAGTGGATAATGATTCAGAAAATGAAACTTGTACAAGTATCTTTGCTTGAATGTAAATCTTTTCTAAGCTAACAATTTCAGAATGAACAAAATCTTCTCTATTAATCTTTTAATTTCAATTCATTTTTTTTTTTTGTTTTTTCAGATTTATTTTGTTATTTTCTAAATTTTAACAACAAAAAAACTGTCCTCTCCCAAAATTTTGTATTTTTTTTTTCATTTCAAAGCTCCTATTTGATTAAGTAGTGTTAAGACTTGTTGACTGTCCATTGATGATATGGATTGAGATAACATGACTCTGTTCAACAGAATTTAATTTAAAAATGCTATTTTTTCACTTCCCAAAGTTGTCTTTTTTTCCTTCATAAAATTTACTTTCATGTAATGTGGACATGTTTGTTTTCTATTTATAAAAATATAAAGAATACAAAGATTGATTCTACAAGAAAACAAAACAAATGCTAACTCTCCAATGAAACATTTTCTTGTAATTAAATAACTAATTTGTTTTTATCGCAATTGAAATGAATGTCTCTAGGAAAGAATAAGTGTGTGTGTAAATTATCATCATAATGTTTTTGTGATTTTCGATTGTGACAAATAGAAAATTTTGACCTGAAAATTTTGTCCATGTTGTTAAACAATCTTTTTAATTGTTAAGATATTGATATCAGTTGATTTTTTTTTTTTTTTTTTTTTCGCAAGGTCCTGATCACATAATTGCTTTCGTGTCACCTCATGCTGATAGTCCTCTAGTCCGTTGGTCTTTAAGTGATGACCCACCCAGATTGGCCAAACTCCCAAGTGATATTGACCAAGACGTCTACTTTATCTACTACTCTCATGCAGAAAAACCTACCACTCCATGGACATTCAGTCTTACATTCTCAGTAAGTTATTGTTTGCACTTTTGAAAACCTTATTGTTTTGTGGTTTCCCAGTCTATGAAAGGAAACTTTTCATAAACTTATAGCCATAAAAAGCAATTTTTGAGCAAAATATAGAAAAAAATGTATGAAAAGAGTTTTTATATCACATTGAGTATTTTTAACGTTTATTTTACCTTTTGATCATATTTGACATATTCTTTGACATTTTTCAAGCATTGTAGCAGTGAGGAAGTGTTGAAAATCAATTACTAGGGCCCCACCACAAGGAAAATTGAATGAAAGAGGCAATCTAATGCATGGAGATTGATTTTACAACTGTTCTTTTCACTGGCAAATGCTCTGTTAGCCCTGATTGTTCAGATAGATAAAGTAAACACTTGACAGCTATTGACAGAAAGAGGAGCTATCTCAAGGTGGATATAATGTGATATTCTGTGTAGGATTATAGGTGGCAAAGTGGCGAACCTAGGGTCAATTCTACATAATGTTAATATAACAGGTGAGAATGGGTTAGGACCCACTCTGCACTATATATATATATATATATATATATATATATATATATAAATTTATTGTTGATAAAGCAACACTGGAAAAATGATTTTAATGAGGGCAATGAATATTAAGTAGTTAGAATATATTTAAGACAGAAAAATCCATTAAAAATTTGAACACAATTTGCCAATAAAGTAAATGTAGAATAATTTCTGAGAATAAACAAAATATTCAGTATGAAAAAAGGTAAAAGGAAACTAGTCCACTATTTTTCCCAAGTATAATTTTGGCAATGTACAGTTTTCACATAGGAAGCTGTGGAGAAAAATGATTGCCTTTATATCTTAACCAAAAACTATCTCTGTCTATTTGCCTGGGGTTCCCTCTCTGTCAATTCAGTTTTGCCTCTCTTGTTCATTGGCTGAAAGGATTTCCAACTTGTAGTTCCTCTCTTTGGTATTACAGTCTTTCTTTTTTCAAATGCTCAATACATTTGCATATCAGTAAAATCTACAATATCAACTTTATATCTGTGCCTTTTGTCTATTTTGAAGTCTTCTGACAAGAATCATTGACTATTTTACTAACAATAACAAGTAAAGAGAAGACGGGGGGTTGTCTGGTAGCAATGATTTGGGATGGGTGTATTTTTCTTGCTGGTTTATCATTTATCAGCCAGTCAGCTCCTACCTCCTTGTCACCTTGAATTTAACTTTCATCATTTAATCCTTCTTTCATGTCTCAGCCTTTTTTAGGTTTTGCTTTGTTTGCAATGTTGGATGGAATTTCTTTTTTTTGTTGTTTCTGTTGGCATTCAGCAAAATGTTTTTAGATGCTGCTTTTCATGGCTTTTTGTGTGCATGTATTTGTGTTTGTGTGTGTGGTTGAACAATTTCTTCAAATCAAATTATTTCATTTATTTCTTCTGTATAAAATAATATTCACATAATAAAGTCAACAGAAATGAATTGTTTTATTAAAATATCCAAAACAGTAAGCATAGTGGCAATGACAGTGGAAAATAAAGTCTATTTAGGAGATGGAATTCTTTATTCAGCTGTGGTTTGTTGTCAGCATTTGACAACTGGAACATGTTTTGTTCTAAGGCAGCTGAAAATGTTGTGTTAGTGATGGGGAGATATCACTTTTTAGTTTCCAGACCTGTTTATCATTGCTTATGTGCTTACACTATTTTGAAAGTCTTGTCTGTATAATGTTTGTGTATGCATGTGTAGCAGAGAGAAAGAGACATACATACATACATACATACACACACACACACACACACACACACACACACACACACACACACACACACACACACACACAATAAAATGATATGTATGAAATATCCAAATAAAGTATGTAAGATAGAATTTGTGAAAACAGCAAGAATTTAAGCATGATGACATTTTTATACAGTATGTATATATTTAATTTAGAAATATATTATCTTTACAAATGCTAGGATGAAGCTAATAAAAATTGTTTTTTATGTCACTGATAACATTCTGATAGTGACTAAAGATGCTTGAAAGTACTTTTTTTTAAAATCATTTCACTCTAAGCAAGGCAGGAATGCCACTAGTATGCAGTGGGGGGGTGGCAGAGTGAAAGCGTGAGAAAAGACTGGGTATAGGGGGGATTGAGGAAAGGATAAAAAGAAGAATGGGATTCAAGAAGATAGAAAATGGCAATTGATGTTGGATTTAGATTTTTGAAGATTGTAGTTATCAGGGAAGCAAGTAAATGGAAGGGTGTTCCACAAGTGAGAAGTGCAAGAAAAGAAATTGTTGGAGTAGAAGTGGTGGTCACATTTAACTATTTCAACAGTAAAAGGGTGGGGGCTACATGCCAATCTTGTAGCACGCTTAAATTCATGCACTTGGGCATCAGGGTAAAAAGCTTGTGAGAGAAAATATTTGTAGAAAAGCTACATCAAATCAGTGAGAAAATGACTGAAGTTGAGATGCCAAGTCAGTTACTTTGCAGATCCTTCTTTGTATTTTGTCAAGAATCTCAAGTACTCAATGCACAGACAAATGGTAGAACTGTAAATGTGCAAGATAGACTCTGACGAGAAAAAACCTTCTGGCACAGCATGGTGACCCTACTTTCCTTGCAATAGATGCAGCTATTCGATGTAGTTGTTCCACTTCAGATAAGTTGAAAACGTGAGGCCAAGAAGGTGCAGTATGTTTCTCTCCAGGAGTCTAGCATCAGCCATGCTGATGGTGGGCAGGAAAGTTTCTTTGGTGCTTAAATAACAGCAGTTTTGTTTTGGAGGTATTACAATTTATAAGCAATTTCCTGCCCCAGTTAACCACTGATTGAAAGCATTTTTCAAGAGCAGCGGCCAGGTTAACTTTGTCAGCTCTGATTGATTTGCTATTGAGACAGGAGTAAATGGTAGTGTCGTCTAAATAAATGCCTACTTGGGAACTGAGAGCATCAAGAAGATCATTGATGAAGATCAGAAACAGTGTAGGACCCAGGATAGAGCCTTGAGGGGACACTCGCATTTGTGTAAAAGGATCTGGACACAAGCCCGTTCAAAACAAACACTCATTTCATGATTTGATAGGAACAATTGGATCAAATCAGACATTCATCCTGTAATACCATAGTGCTGCAGCTTACGTAGAAGATCAGCATGCCAAACAAAATCATGCAAAAATGTCTTTGTGATATCTAGAGCCACAGCTTTGCCATTCTTATTAAGAGCTTGATATACATATTCAGTGATGTTCATTAGCACACGAGTGTGTGTTATAAAAATAACTTTACAATAGGAAGTTATAAAAGAGCTATAGCAGCTGAACATGCAGGTGAGAACCAAGGGATGAACATGATTTAACTTTGTATTGTCTTGCGGGAATGAAAGCACATCGATGCTGGCTTTCATTCAGGAGAAGACCTCAGATGTCTATTTTTGAACAGGATGATTAAAAACTTCATTCTAAGAGATGTCATGAAGGAAATCATGTAATGAGTCCTAATCCACTTGTTGATAACAGAAAGATATTCTATTGGTAGGAGGTTCTTGGTTGGTGGGAGAGTGGAAAAAGATTGTTTACAGACACTATCGTATGATCACAATTGCCAAAAGGTCAGAGCTGCATAATATGACATGGGTCAGGGATAGAGGTGAAAAAGAGATTTAGAAGGTTTAGTCCACCAGGGCTACTGGGGGAAATGACTGGAGAAGTCTACCACTTGTGTGAGAGTGATTGAGAAGTTCAGGGGTTAGATGCCAGTGAGGTCAGTGACAGTGTTGGAACCACCTGGCATGGTGGATATTAAAGTCACTGAACACAAATATATTTGCAAACAGGTGTAGAGAGATGGCCTTTTCTATATTTTCAGAAATACTATTTAACACAAAACAGTCAGTAGATTAAGAGGAACAGTAGAGAAGGAAGAGATGGCTGATCAAGTTTAGTAGACAATGTTCATGAACATAAACTCCCAGGCCATGCATGTGGATATTAGAGTCCTTTCTAAAGAGAGGAAGATAGCCAGGAATTGAGAAATTGGAGGAGGAGATTGAAGAATTAAGATTAGTTTTGCAGAGAGCTAGGTTGTCTGGAGATTTTTTTCAAAGAGGAATGATTCCACACTGCAGAAATTGGTACAGATACCATGAATTTTAGAGAAAGAAAGGTTGAACTGGTTTAGTTTTATATCTTTGGTTATCTTTATAGTCATGGTATGTTATTTTGGTAAAAAAGGCCTAGAGTAGTAGTTGCAGTTAGTCATCTAATCTAACGGGAAGGGAACTGGTGCAGACTGCAACATAGTTTGGCATCAGGATTGCTCACCTGAGGTTCTTGCAGGGACATCATTCCATACACGACATGGCACTGCAAGAACCCTGATGTTATGTGGCTGTTGACAAGAGAAGCCTCTCAAGATGCTATGCAAGAGTTTGGGCTCTTAACTATCAGTTGGGAACAGCAACCAGAAAACTGCCAACCCAGTACTCTCAGTATGAAGAGACATTGCCACCATTTACACATATCACAAAAAAATTATGACAGCACCATTATTAAGGCCTGAGAAAGAGAAGCGGGTGGAGTATAGACCGGGCAAAAGGAGAGCTTATCTGCTTCTATCAAAAAACAATTTACTTAAGTTGAAATGTTCATTAGAAATTCAACAAAGATTTAAAACTGGCAGCGATAGTACTCTGAAAGAACTTAAAAAAAAAAAAAGTCCTGGGTTTGACTTCCAGTTATTTCAAAGAATGAACATTCAGATAACTAATTTGGAGAGTTGATCTGTAGCCCAACAGACTTTTTGACCATGTGATGTTTAACTGACCTTCTTGAACAAAAACATTATGAACTTTAGACATTTTCTTCACAAATTTCATCTGGATGTACAATAACTTGCATGCAAATTAGAAGAATCCTCCTACCCCCCCCCCCAAAAAAAAACAAATTATACAGACTTTGTTGGTTGTATTTAATAAAACTTGTATGTGTGTGTGTAAGGAAGTAATGGATTTTCTTTTTTAATCTAAAATCATTTCATAGGATACTCATGTTTGAGTAGATGCTCTGTTTTTTAAACAATGTAAATTACGTATCCAATAAAATAAAGTTTAGAGTAATAATAATTTATATATTGTTTGTGTACATGTGTATAAATTTAATTTATTATTTGTTCATTTATAAAATTTAAAGAGAGGAAGCAAATATGAAAAGCTTTTCTTTTTAATTACATGAACATACAACTTTTAAGGAAACATTAACTCAACATTTTTTTTCCAGGTTCCTCAAGATTGGAAAATCAACAAAGCAGTTACAGACATTGCTTTTGCAGGTCATTATATGCATGGAGGTTTGAAGGAGAGTGCAGAGTTGTCAGCTGCAGAAAAGAGATTACCCAAATGGGTCACACCTGTCACTTGGACTGCAGTTTATGACAGCTGGATATTTTGAGAGCAAAAAAAAAAAAAAAGAAAAACTAGAACATTCCTTTGGAGAGAATTTTATTTATTCTCAGTTAATGAAACTGGGGGATGCCAGAAATTTAACAAATGATTTCTTCAGATTTTTTGATTAATTCTGAAGACTTTGACTTTGGCAGCAATTGAATTAAAAGAAAGTAAAATGGATGTTTTTAGATCAAATGACAATGAATTTCTCTTTAATCTTTGTTTTGTTTTAAAAGTGATTTTATTTGCAGAAAGAAATGTTTCGGAAGTGAAACAAAGAAAAGATATAAAAAAAATTTCACTCACTAAATCAAAAACTAAAAATTCCAAAACAAAAAAGATGGAGATTTTTCTTTCACTTCTGCTTAAGAGAATCTCATTCTGATGCCAACATTTTTGGTGATGTCAGGAGGTTCCACAGAATTCCAAGTTGGTTTTATTCAGCCAAGTGATAAACCAATGTGGACATTATCAACTTTTTATTTAGTGTTGATTCTTTTTGTTTTGTCCTTGTTTATTTGAAGAATTTGAAATAACCAAATTATTTTTAACAAGAAAAAATAATCAAAAAACTAAACTCCTTGTCAAAATGCACAATTTTTATGCAATTAAAATTTTAACAACTTGGGCTCATATTTAAGATAAGAACAATGTGAAATTTTAATTTTATTTTAAAGGATATTTGATAAGAAATTTTACTACTGAGAATAGACATTAGAAATTGATATATAAAAAAAAAAAAGCTTGTAAAATGATGACTGTTTTCAGTTTAATTTTCTTTTACCATCGCATCATTTATAAAAGCAGATGTTGAAAACTTGAAAAAATTTTGAATTGATAGAATTTGGATGGAAGTGTTCTATGTGTTGCTGCTTTTACTATTTGGCTACTAAAGCTACTGATTATTTGGGTGGAGATTTTTTTCTTAATATTTGCTCTATTTGGACCTTAGCTTCAGCCAAGGTGATCAGCTCACCAAACCTCTGGGGTGTTTTATGTAAACTTCTAATATGTTAATCAAAGATTCTGTTTAGGGTTATTAAAATGCTGAAAAATTGTTATTGGCATTTGAATTTAGAAATATTAATTACGTATAATCAGTTCTTCTTAACATAGAATTTTTCGCAACTTTAGAGTAATAATGAATGAAACTCCATTTGTTAATTTAGTTTTTATTTTGTATCAGAAAATCTTTGGACTCTGCATGAATTTCCCAGCAAACAGAGTAGTTTTCTTTGTTTCTTTTTATCACAATGATTTCCCAAATGAACCATTGTGTATAATGAGACTAACAGAATGAGGTTCATTCCATCCACAATGTGCAATAATGCAAATACTTCATTTCAGAATCTCAAACCAAGTCAGTACTATTGATGACGTTATTGTTTTCCTATTGTTTTTATCTTAAAAGCTGCACAAGTTATTAAATTTTTAAAGTGCTCAGGGAACTTTATGGACACTTGAAATATTTAATAGATTTTTAATTGAAAAAAGGCTTTTTTGTATTTATTGATGAATGTATAATTGAATGTTTTTTGGAAAATGGGTCAACAAAACAATGTTTTGTTTCTATCATTGTTGATGGGATTTTGTATTGGGGAAATTTAAGAAGGAAACTTTTTCTGCACTTGGTCCCATCACTAGTCATCATGGTCTTCAGGATATTTGATTAAACTGGTGAAGCCAAATGATCCACTCTCAATGGCAATCATTTCATACCCACACCTATGCATTATCTGCATTTTTCTATAAGAGGAACAATTTCAAACTATTTCCCCAGGATTTAGTGCAGTTCTTGAAATGCAGTCAGTAATCAATGCAGATTGTATGTCAAGTTTTCTTCCTTCCCTAAAAGAAATTGGAAAAAAGTAAGTTTTGTTTTGACCCAGGTTAAGATTTATCTATTTTTGCATGGCCACACCTTTGGTACACACACTGCCACAAGTTGTACAAGTGGAATCACTTTAATCTCTTTTGTTTGCAACAAAAGTAACTTCTTATAATGTACCGTCCTCCTACCTTCTACTTATAGATATATGTATATAAACATGTTGCCTAATTCAATATACATCTCATCACATTATTATTGCTAATTATTTTGATATAATTTGCTATTAACAATTGGATGCTGAAACCTTGCTATAAAGTGTATTCTTGTTATTAGAATGCGTTTCTAAAATCTGCTATAAACTTAATTTCATTAGCAAGAATGATGAAATTGTGTTAAATTCTTGGACCTCCTGCATTCAAACAGCTGTTATGTAAGTTGAATAGACAAAAACCAACGTGAACAGACATCAATTTTTTGGTTGGTTGCAGACTCATGTTAAAAATTTTTTAAGAGTCTGTGTATGTCATTTTTGTTTGAATTTCTGAGACAAAGTGATTTACTATTCTACATTTGATTTACTTGACACCATTTTCTCTCTGTTTCAATGAAACTGGTTTGAATGAATCAATTTTTGTTTGACTTACAAAGTGGGGGTGGGGAGGTGTTTGAAAAAAAGACAGTGTTTGCATGAAAGATCAGAATTTGTGGTTGCATCATTTCAGCATCTCTCCATACCTAATTTCTTTCCATCCAGAAAAAAGGAAATGCTACCATAAATAGTTCCACAATGAAAAACAAATGCTTACATGTCATGGAGGCTCTTCTGATAAATGAAACAGCCCAAATTATGCAACTTTATAATCATTGGTAGAAAATGAGACTGCAGCTTTTAAGCCCACTGAAAAGTTATATGTACCTAAACTTAGTTTGGCACAAGGCTACATTAAATGGGCATCTAGTAAAATTGCAAATTTAATCTTCCTTACCATTGTGCTATGGCAAGGGGACTTAAAACAATTTAAATAAGCATCAGTTGATATTAATATGGGAATAAATAGATTTTTTTCTGCTTTTGTTTTTACAAGAATGAAACTATGAATTATCAGAGATAAATATGTTGTCATTTATCAATATTTACTTTTGGGGCATGGATTAAATTTTTCTTCTGAAAGATAATATAGTGCTAGTTTAACTGAATTTGGTCAATGCCTGTTGACACGACAGATAAGATTGTGTGTTGTATTTTGGTTACACCAGCTGCAGTTTTGAAACTTGTTCATTGTGTTGGAGCAAAAATCTTGAGGACTTTTGTAGTGTTAGAAAGTTGTGTGTGTGTGTGTGTGTGTATATATATATATATATATATATATATATATATATATATATATAATGGTTGCCTACTGTAATACCATGATTTACAAGTTTGTTTTGCTAGTATGTGTTTGGTCCTCTTTGTGTGCCCCACTTTTATTTCTTTGTTCCAGACTAAGTCAAGCTTAGTCAACATTTTTTACACAGGCAAGTCTTGATATAGCACATTTAACACAACACAAAACTGGATACCCTGTGATATCTTTACCCTCTGAAATTGTTTAAAAGAAGAAAAAAAAGACATTTTAGTGGAATTCATGTTTGTTGTTAAAATCAAGATGGTTGTCATGTCATTTTGCAGTTGACTGACATCCTTAACACTAATACCCATGGCATATAAAAAAAAATGAAATCACTGGAAGTGGGCATTATAATTTGGTGGTTTTGATAAATTATAAATCGCTCTTTTAATGAATGACCTCCTGTATACTAGCCAAACGATCCAATATTACAGCCCACTCTATTGTTGCTAAATATATTTGTTAGGTGGATAGCATTGCATTTTTCTATAAGACTACTCACTTATATAACATGATTTTTTTTACTCGACTTATCAACATACTGCTATATTAGGTTCTGTTTGTAGAGATAGTAAAAATATAAAACATCCATGTATCACAGTATGTGTATATATGTGTACAAATATATGTAATAGTATATATGAAGCTTTTAAATTCAAGCCTGTTTCTTTGTTGATCATCAAATAAAATCAAGCAAAAGCCTTCACATAGCAAACAAGCTGATACCACCATTTAATTTCAGAAGTTGCTTGAAATGAACAGGTTATTCCTTTCTGTCAAACATTTAGCTTTTTGCACTGATAAAGAATTAAATTTCTAAACAATATTTGATGGCCAAGAAGAGTGTTTCCATTGTGTAAAGGAGTACTTTTCTTCTCGGCTAACAAGAGACAAAAAAGCATTCAAGATTTGTATTTTAAATGAAAGGCATGAATCAGGCACAGATTCAAGCTAAATATATAGATAAATGTGTCTATGTTTAAAATTTGTGTTTTAGCATTTGTGTAGGGGAACAATCAAGAAAGTTTATTTTGTCTTTTTGTTGATTGAGTCATTAGCAGCATTATGTTGGTAAGTAACCAAATTTTGATTTGCTGATTTTCAATTTAGGCAGGTTGATTTGAATGATTGTTGCTAAACAATTGTATAAGAATGCACTTTCAATGCAGCATAAATAAAATACATTTCTTGTTAGTCTACTATTCCTTTATGAAGAGTTGTTGTACTTGGGGGTGGGTAATTCCTGTTTTGACCCTGAATTATCTGTGAAAAATCAGATCTGAATTGTTTTTTTCAGCCTTCTTAAAAAAAAAAAAAAAAAAAAAAAAAAAGAATTTGTCAGTCCAATGTTGAAAATTTCTTTGGCAAAGTTTTTCATTTTTTTGTCTTGTAACAGTCAAATAAGATTTCATGTTTAAGATATGAATCCCCCATTTGTTTAGATAGACAATTAAACAGCATTTCTCATTGCAAGGGACTTTCTTATTCAGGGTTACATTCAAATGTTTCTTTTTAATTGTTTCAATTGGTTAAAAATTTCATACAAATGTAGATAAGTTTGTTAAAAATGTTGTAACTAGTTTGAAAATAAAAAAAAATTCTTTTTCAAAATTCATGGGATTGGATTCTTTTCTTTCTGATGTTTTTACAAATTAAAAAAAATTTTTTTTTCATAGGTTTTGGCATTGGCTGTATAATTTCATGGAAGTGTGATTGAATTACCATTGGAGGAAGAGAAATTTTGAATTCTATTTTACTTCATTGGACGTTTAGTGACAAAAATCACAAGAAAAGCACTGTACAAAATTTCATAAAGGAGTGGAGGCTGCAAATTGTTAGGAATAATGAAAATACAGCAGGTTAGAAATACAGGGTCAGTGTCGGGGAACAACTAATACACTGATGGAAAATAAAATTGCAACAGCCTTAAGGATGATACTGCTGATTTTACACTGGATATATGTATACTTGAGGGTGGTAGATATTCAGATAAAATCTTCAATCTCATATCAGTGCACAGTGTGTAAGATTTATACAATGACGCATGATAGAACAAGATTCAGAGAGTTGCAAACAGGTGTCATGCCATGGAAATGCACAGGTTTCTTTTGTTCAATTCAAGTCATTTGGGAAAGTGGTTGGATTGTGGGCTTTGAAATGCTGGATAATCATTTCAGACAATTACTGGGCATGTTCGGCATAATGGTAGTGCTTCAATGTCGATAAATGTCTCCAGTCTCTCAAATGACTAGGTTATAGACAGCTGCATAATATAGACACTTGCCAAAATCAAGGTTCAGCAATGACACGGCTGAGATCAGCATCACTGAGTGTTGGGAATTGTTTATCTGTGTAGCGGGACTACAAACACCTATGTCTCTGGGCAGGCTTCCAGTTATGCCATAACACTTGTGCACGTCTTCAGTGGTGACACAAAAGAGGGTTTACTAGGAGATTGAGTAGTGTTCTCTAGTATTGAGTGGCAAGAGAATGTTTTGACTTTAAAGAAGTGATGGTTGTTTGTGTGTGTGAGGTAGATGTGGGGAGTAAAATATTCAGGTCTAATCCTTGGCATCATAATGTGGGCTGCTGAAAGTCCTAACTCTCTGTCACCTTCAACAGAATATTGTTGAACTTGTTCTGCTGCCATTCTTGCAACAGAAAGATGAGCTGTTCCACTTGGATAATATCTGCTTGCATGACGCCCATTCTATGTAATATGGTCTTTACTGTTTGACGTCTTCCCTATCCAGCACGATTACCACACCTGTCTTCCACTGACTATGTGTAGGACATGATGAGATGAAGCATGGCTCATTTAGATAGTCCACCGACTACAGCTGCAAATTCAGGCCTGCGTCAATGCTTAATGAGATCATATAGTATATTAATATGGGATCTGAGTATTTTTCATAGATTCCTTAATTTGGAACCTGAGTACATACTTGATCTGTATATGAAGAAGACTGTTGCAATTTGAATTTCTTTTAATATATTTGGACATGTTTCCTTTCTCATGCACTCTACAAGAATGACCAGTGCTCGAAATTACTCTCCACCACATAATGAACAATCCTAGATTTGATCGGCGACTCTGCCTAGACATAAATAGCTTCAAAACTTTTGTTTGCAGAGAACAGGCTCCTTGGTAAACTGGCTATGGAAATGCTACTGAAATCCTTTGAACATATCGCTAGTCGACTGCAGATTGCGTTCATCCAGTGTGTCGACCTGACGAATGTAACGATCGCAATCTCAACCTATTTCCTACTTGCAATTCTGTGCTCATTTCATAGCTTCGTTAGACAATTTTTTTTTTTTTTTTTTTTTACCTAGGTCTAAGTAACTCACCCCAAAAGTGTTTGCTAACTGAATACTTCAGAGCCTGTCTAGCTAAACCTATTTCTAGGAGGTACACCCCCACCCACTAGCCATTGCCCGGGCCAAACTATCCTTGTTCCTTCACCTTAGCCTTATCTAAGACGAGTTGTTATCTATATTCGCTGGTGAAAGACCTAATCATATTCTTAAGATTCTCCCACCACTATCGCTCCCACTAATTACCGCTGCACTAATCTAGTCTGCCTTGTTCCGTAAGGATATGTTGAACTTCCAGTGTCCAGCCATTCTAGGCCTATCGTCTAATACCATCCGGACACAAACGAGTCTGTGGTTCGAATAGCTTTATTCATTGGAACGTAAGACAATAGCAGATCTAGATCGACCCTTTTCACTAGCATTCTATCCACGTAGCTAACCACCTCGGTAGACGGCCAGTTAAGAGCACATGTCTACATCTTCTTCTCAGAATGATCGACTTGATATCTATCGACGAGACAGACCGACCAAGCTACGATGACGCAAACTCTCAGCGCATTAACTCTCCCCCGATCTAACTTAGGGTCTAGGATATCATTTCAGTGCCCCATTAAGACTAGGCGCACCTGATCCACCAGGAACGGCCCTAACTGATGAAAGAACAAACTACTCTTCGTCTGGTTGTTAGGCTCATAAACAGTATCGACCCGAAACGAAGCACTCTCCACAGCAATGTAGGCCACAATCTACGACAAAGAGTCGACATGAACAAGGTCCTCACTCGTATCCAGAGATACAGAATTCTGATGCATTGTCAGAGATTAAAATTTTGGCACCCCATATTTGTTAAATATTGTAATATTTGCTTTACCGTGACTGCCTTCCTACCCTAAACACTAACCACTTGAGCCATCTGGTGTCGACCAAAATTAAAAATAATCCTATGCCTTTAATACGCGCATGAATGTATCTTGGTTTGGCGAAAGCTTTTTTTTTTTTAATTATTTCTCTACATTTTGGACATTTTTGTACATCAGGCGATTACCTAGGCCACCACGCTTTCAATTTCAATCGCCTCTGCGTTGCTGTTATTCCACAATGAACATCATCATGTACATTTTTCATTACGTATTTTCTTAATGTATCTGGTGGTATCAAAATATCTCCATTGCATATAAAAACCTTCTTTATAGTTAATCTGTGCCTTATCTTTTTATAGGGTCTCTCTACCTAAGAACAATCACTCCATTTGTTTCTTTTTATTCTTCATGCAGTCTTGCTTAATTCCGGATCCTCTAAGGTCTCAAATGCAAGACGATCTAAGTATAATACATCTGTTTCGATCCAGTGCAATATTTTTTAGCTTCTAAATTTTCTGATCTTTCTAATGGCTCATGGTTGAACTTCAGTCTTGATTGAGCATCTACACGTGGAATAATGTTTCCTCTCACATATTCGATGTCGACGTCATGAGCTTTATGACCGATCTTAAAATTCTTGAAGATGTAACTTTAAGTTACTCCTTCCTAGGGTTAAAATACAATCAAAAGGTTTATGGTCAAATCTAAGCAGAAACATTCTGCCTAATAACAATTAGCGAGCTCTATCTGTGCTACATATGATAGTTAATGCTTCTTTTTCAATATTTGAAGAGTTAGCCTCGACTCACGCTAACCTTCTAGCAAGTTAAAATTATAGGATGACCTTCTTGAGACAAAATTGCTGATATGGCATGCTCACTTGCGTCCGTAATTAAAGTCATTTCCTTTTTAGCGTCAAAAGTTTTTACAACGGTTTTTTTTCTCTCTTTAAATTTTCAAATGCTGTATTCTGCCATTTTAGTCCATTTGAATTCATTGTTCTTTTTTCATAACTCCGCAAAGGGTTCTTTCAATTCACTATACTTTGGTAAATATCTGCTGTAAAAATTAAGTAAAAAATTATTTTTTATTGGAAAGTGTTGATAACTCTACTATTTCATTTATCAAATTCGTGTCTGATGAAATTCCGTCTTTGGAAATCTGATATCCCAGATATGTTATTGTGTTGCAATTCAACACGCATTTCTTGTTGTTCATGGTCACCCCTGCAATTTTTAATTTGTTTAAAGCATAGTCCGTTTTTTTTTCTTCGCTACTGGTAGCATCAATACTTATATCTACTTGATAGATGATCATATTCTTAACATCACCAGTTAGTACATTTTCAGTAGCATTTGTAGTTTATACACCATACTTCCGTTTGAGTAAGTGCATTGGAGAGTTAATAGTTGCGACCTCTATACATTTGTCATTAAGTTGTATCTGGTTAGAGGTACATTTGAAGTCAATTTTTTAGCAAAGTATTTAATTCCCGACAACTCGTGAGTATCAGTTTGAATGTTAGGAACAGGGAGCATGAATCGGAACAAATTTTGTGGTTTACACCTATTTTGTAACCCCCCACGTATCCTTAAAACTACATCCGGTTTTCGTTAGAACAACAATGCATGAGGCCCAATTACTACTACCAGAAGGAACATACTGTAAAGTTTCTTGTTCCACCATTAGTTAGTGTGTGAATAGACAGTCCGCGAGAAGAGGGAAAGTGTCTCTTGGGTCAAAGGTGAGAAAGCCAATTGTGGTGTCAATTCACTTATGAGATAAGAACATTTGAAACCATATTTTTTAAAATTAATCTCCGACCGAATGCTGGAGGTGACAGGCGCAGATGAGCGATCAGGGAAGGATGAGGGCCTGCCTGAACCCACTGAAGAGTAGCAGATACAGAAGAGACATTACGGAGGTTGAAGGAGCTGCTCACGCCCACTGGAAGGTAATAGTGAGAGGTGATACTAAGAGAAGGTAGAAGCAGCCAGGCGAAGCTATGTCTACACCCCACCCCGAAAGAGGAAATTTCCCCCAAATTATGAATTAATTTAATTTTCAAGACCAAAAACAATAAACTTTTGTTGAAAATAGGGGGATTCACCGAAATCCAGCCTACATCTTGCCCTGCAACAGTTTCTAGTTGGAGTCCACAAAAATGAATGCGCGAAAGCCATTCAGTCAGTTCAGTTTAGTTCAGAGTTGGAGTTGCGAGCTGACACTTGAGAGCTGAGAAGGGAAGTGGTGGAGGTCGCTAAGAGATTCCACATTTGCTGCTAAACATAAGAATCTTCGACTTAAACCTTGAGCCAAACTTACCAAAACAATAAAACAAATTTCGCTAACTCTGCAAAAACTTACCAACTTACTCAAGTGATTTAGTATCGGGTTGGGTCAACAATCACCTTTATGCGAACACTTGTACGCAGAATTGATATAAAAATAGTAATTATTTTTTACATATATTTCAAGTGCTGTTTTTTTTTTCTCCAATTTTATTGTACGACTTCACTCGACTTGGACCAGCCCAGCGCGAAGATACCTGCGACAAATCGATCTTGGCCTTCTTATAATCAAATCAATCACAACGTGGGGTAAGGTAGGTCAGGATCGAAGAGATCACTCCATTGATCAAACCAGAATCCATCCCGGGCTCACTACGATGAAAGGTTACATTTGTTGCCGTTTGTTGTGAACCGGGATCGATCCTGAAGTGTTAAATTGGATATATTGAATTTTTCATTCAACTCTAATTGTTGCAGAAACTCTATTGAAGCATCTAAGGACATTTTAGTATGAAGCATTACACACCTTCAATTAATCTCAGCTTTATCAATTCATCTTTGATGGTCATTTCTCCAGTGGCTATTCTATTTACTCTTAACTCTGTATAAATCTGTTTTCAAGTTAAGTCGTCCTGGAGTTTGTCGTATTGCAGCTGCGGCGTTACTTTTTTTTCTTTAATTTTCACAATTCTCATCAACGTTTGCATCCAACTGCAAGGTGATCATTCCCACAATCGGGGCCCTGACAGGTTTTTATTGTTTGTTAGGTAGGCTAGGTGGACCTTTCTATTTGCTGCTGATATTTTTCATATCCAATTTCAAACTACTCTCCGCAGGGTATCGCACGGATATCCCAGCGTCCCCTCCACATTCCTCAACGGCGAGGCTTACGGTCACATCACATTGAAATACCGATTCTCGTACCATCACCGAAGTTAAGCAAATTCGAGCCTGGTCAGTACCTAGATGGGTGACCGCTTAGGAATACCGAGTGCTGTAAGCTTGGATGTGCGGGTGGTGTAATGGATAATGGTTCGAACGTTATATTCACTTACAGGTAAAAAAAACCTTTGAAAAGGTCTGAATCCACCTCTTCCCTACCTCCAGATACGTATTAATTAGTCAGACTTGTGTCGCTGAAAACATTGTTATCTCCAAAAATAAAAATTGTGTACAGAATATTTAGATTTCGGCATTGAAAGAGAGCAGTGGTATGGCGTGAAACTAAATCTCAAACAAATCAACGGTGATTTTGTAGCGACTGCTATGTTTTTCCACACCCAAATTTTATTCGTCTGCGATTGGCTAATAAATCAATACTGCTTTCTATAGGACAATTTAGCCATCGCAGTCGTTGCTTTGAATTTTTCGGTTTTGAACTTGCTTACTTGTTTCGTTAGTACAAATTTAGCGATTGGTCAAATTTTAACCAATCACATATTTTAGTGCAAAATCAACTTTTCCTGCGGTTTCGCTGGGAGCCTATCTGTAGCTTTAAAAGAGGCGACTTTTTCACAAGCCGTCAGTAGAGTCCAGCAAATTTCGCCTGTCAACACAAACCTATGACTTTACTTACATTTCAAACGCACACACAGATACAGAATTTTGTAATACATATATACATATCAGCCAAGTTCAATCAACCAGGACTCTGTTGATTTCTCTAACACAACACACTTTCTGATCAATTGTATTCTTGTGTTATCAATTCTAACAGAAGACTTGTTCTAACGTTGATTCCTGAACATTTCTCTCTCAAGAGAACCTTCTTTCGAACAATTAATCACAAGTCAAAAATACAGTTAAAGGGGAGCAACTTCTTTTCCCTTAATCTATTACATTGAATACAAATTATTGTATATTTTGTTCTTGTATGTTATTTCAATATATACTTGTTGATTCACATTTGGAGTTTTGTTGTTTTCTTGAATCATTAATAATAAAGTATATGCGCTAATGAACACGCATAACAATTTAAGCTTTAGGAAATATTAGGTTGGTGCAAAAATAATGTCATTTTCTCACATATGTTACTATGTGAGAAAACGACATTATTTTTGCACCAACCTAATAGCAGAAGTCTAAAGAACCAAATTTTAGTTGAGCGATATTTTAGCTTTTCATTGAATTAGATGAAGTGATAAATGTTTGCATTATCATTCTATTTTTGACATAATCAATATATTAAGTACTGACGAAAATTAGCATCGAAGGTTTCAAAGTAGAAAGGATAACGTCACTGTCAATCCACGCGCACTGTAAATGACGAACCGTGTGACATTGTTCAAAGACAATGAGGAATCAATTCAACAAGAAATCAAAGCTAAAAAATGATTTCAAATTTCATATAACAAAAATCTTAATTAAACGCCGAGCGTCGCAAGCCGTGAGAATATCTCAAAGTACGTGGATAGGAATAACAATAGGCCACACAGCCCTGCAATTTTTTCCAGTATATGTCTGAAGCTAATTGATGTGATAGAAAATGTAATTACTTGAGAAGTGATATAATGAAAATATAAAATACAGAACGAAAGACAAGCATTATAGCAAAGTTCCACAATACTCCAGCACTTTACTCGGTAATCTAGTTTCATTAATAATGCTGTCGTGTGGAAGTTTTCAGCTCTTTGTATTTCCCGTTCTTTCAGTCACTTTGCAATCGCTTCGGAACTCTTGCAGGTGCTACATTAATATATAGGTACAACTAGTATATTCTTGGGATTTCCAGTTCTTCCAAAAAATCTGTAACGCTCTGCAGGATTCTTAGAAGTGTTCTGATAATAATAAGAAGAATAGGCACAGCTGCCATCTTTTAAATCTTTCTTTCAACCACTTTTCAAGCGTTTTTGGGACTCTTCTAAGCACTAAAATAATAATAATAATAATAATAATAATAATAATAATAATAATAGAAGTTTTAAAGTACGTCTGGTGTTCGTTACGAAAGAAAAAGGGTCAAGTAATTCTACATGTAAAACAAAATATTGTCATTTTCATATTCACGTATTCAACATAAGTAAAAAAAATCAAAATGAATGATAATGAATCTGGGAAGAAAAGGAATTTCACGTTTCCAGGTGTAAAAAGAAAACGCTAGTATTTTCAGAACATTTTTCACGAATCTTGCACTGAGAGGAAAATCTTATCCACGCATTTTACATATAAAAACAAAATCATGTCCCATTTTAACACTCCATTGCAAAAATAACAATTTGTTTCATCTGGCGTGAGCAAAACACAGTAGTAGTAGTAGCAGGCGAAGATGTCTCAAGTGTCACCTACCTATCCCAACCCACACCATGCCAAGTGAATATGTGAATAAATCACCAAATACATTGGAAACAGGATTCGTGTTTTCGTTTGTCTTTCTTGAACGTAGGCTGAGACTTCTCCAGTTTTTGGTCGCACTCACGCAGACGAGAATCAAAGCACAACATGGACGCGATTATTTCAGTCGGGGAATCCAATTTTATGTTTCCAGATATTGATTACAGCGGAAAAGAAAACGTGGACAACACATATTCTACCCGAAAAACAAAACCATTAACCATTTTTTCTTCATGATGCATTTTGTTATTGTATTCAATAAAAGAAGCATCTCATCTATTGCACATGTTTTATATGTCATGGATCCATGCATTTTATAGATAAATCAAAAGAAATAAATTTTTATTTTCAAAGTGTACATTTAACAAAAAACAACGGGTAAAATCCAGTGATCCATCTATATTAGGATAACAATAAAAATATTTCTATTTTCATCGTGTTTTTCATTATTATTTGGTTTAAGCTAAAGCTCCGGTGATCCAACAATTGCTCTTTCAAATACAAGAACTAATAAATATATGAAGAACTCTCTTCCAAAGAGAAAACAATTTTATCGCTGATGTTTATCTTTTAATGCTGCTTGTTATCAATATTATTCACCATAATCAGTTACAAGGCCGAGTGTGGTCATAGGGTCACTGCGTATCTGAGCATCGTGCCAGTTCTTTTCTCGGTTGATTCATGCGTAGTATGTCTTGGACTAAATACTCCTATCAATATCAACCAAAAATATGCGACTAGGTTTTCTTTCTTTAAGATGATGTTCTCTTTGTAAATCAAACGTCAGAAGTAGGTTTGTCTTTTACGTCATAATAGGTTTTATGCATTAAGTTGAAAGACGACTTGGAGAATTGATGAAATTTTGCGAAAGTTGAACGTTAGCAATGCGCATCAACTTGTTTTATGGCGTTTGGCTCATTTCTATTAAAGAAATATCAATGAAAAAACAAACTAAATTTGTCTACTGAGCAATCGCCTTTGTAAAAGATCAATAACAATGGACTTACTTCAAAATCTTTTTGCATTTTTATTGACATTGTCTCTCACTGTTTGTTTATACCAATTAACATTTGACCATAAGCTATCACCGCCGCTTATAATTCCACTCGATGAGAAGGATTATATATATTCTGTGCCTTTGAATCAAGTGATTAGTAGACCAATCATCGTTTACATAGAATTCAAGAACGGCTCTCGTGTAACTCATGGACCATTATCTTCGGAAACTTATGTAGTGTCTACTATAGACCAGAAAACAGTTCATTCTCCGACTTATAAAGATGTGTGGGCATCCAGTGGTGGAAGATTGTGTCAGAAAGCGATCTGGTGGAAGAATTATCCACACCGGCTTGACCGTAACCGTGACAAAGTGAGATGTGGATCAAATACATCTGCTACAACTCTTCATGTGCAAGCATTCGAAGGAAGGATAATTTTGGATTGGCTTTATCACGAACATACCATGATACCACCGAATAAAAGAATATTTTCGATCAGTTTTCCCAAGAAATTATTAAAAATCTATTCAAATCCTTTTCACGTCACAGCTCCAGCCCACCACCTAACAATTACTCAGCAGCCTCCATTGAAGATAATGGCTAATCATGATTTCAGAATAATTGCCGAGATTAGGTTTCAAAATGATTCGATCGTCGATACAGGCCTCGACTCGGTACTTAACGTGGATCTTACAGTTCCGTACCATTATAAGGTTTTTAGCAACAGGCCTGATTACCGAATGATGCTGAAAAAGACACAGTATCGATTAGCTGGCAAAAATGTTACTCTTCATCAGGGAAATTATGACTGGCTCATAAGAAAGAGAGCTGTCAAAGGGCGAGTAGTCTTTGATGGTATCCGTATACTAGATCCAGGCATCGATTTGAGACTCAATCTAACTATGACCATGACCAGAGATCCGTGGTTAAGGGTACCGAATTGTGCCGTTTGTTACGGTGATCTACAGTTAAGCTCGATTAGTAGCGATAGGACGGAAGTTACTTTTCGAGAACCAGATAGTAATTTATTAAAAACTCTCCAGTCAGTTCAGTTCACGCAAAAATTTGAGGTTTTAGAACAGAAACTATACAAATTAAATTTCTCTGCTGCTACCTATGACTCTTTTCAGGAACTGAAAGACCCTATATCTAACCTTATACAAGTGACAAGAAATACAGAAATCACAGACAGTTTCACAGTTATGGCACTCGACACATACGGTAAAAGGATATATGCTGGCTCAGAAGCAACGTTTTCATTGGTTTACAGAACGATTCCAGCAAGTGTGTGTATATCAGCCGATTCAACGAAACGAATAGAAGGAGGGTATGGAAATATAGTTTTATCTTTTTGTCAAATCATTGATAATGTTACGTTAGAGATTATACCAAATATCCGTTCAAATGCTTCCATTTCAACACCGCCCATGAAAGTGGAGGGCCTCTTGACTATATCTCATTTAGGTGATTTTCGTTACAGCGGTGGTAGCGACCAGATCGAAACCCATATTAATTCTTTTATAAAGTTCGCTGCTTATGATATCAACAATGGCTACATATTGCCTTTTCTATCCAGACATGGATTTTTTTTAAAGGTAGCTACTTACGAGACGAAATCTGAAAAATACCAGGCGTATCTTACTATGTTAAACATAACTCGAACTGTTGTACCCAAATATAAGTCCCGGATTATTATAAGCTCGACAACAAGCGCTATAACAAATGCAATTGCTCCAGAATTATGGCGCCTCAAATTGACTTTCATTAGCACCGGTAATAAAGAAAAACACTTCTCTGACAAAGCAAAATTCCCATTTTTTAACAGAGTTTGTTGGGCAGAACATGAAATATTAATGAGCGTCTTTAAGGCATGCAAAGATCGAAAATGGAATTCATTAATTATCATAAAAGAAAAGGATTTAATATTACATGACATTTTCTACTATTTATCAAAAATACTTGAGATACATATTATGGGTACAATTGAAGTCGACGTAGATTCTATAATGAATGATGACGATGCAAATTTAAAGGAGGAAATGGCGAAATTAAGGTCCTTTCGAATCAAGTTATGCGTCCTTATTGCTCATAAAACTGCCCAAACGTACATACTCCGCGCTGCACAAAAGGCGAAACTTGATTCGCTTCATGGTTACCAATGGATACTGTACAGTACTTATGCTTGGCAGTTTCCTTTTCATAACGAAGGTGTGTGTAGTCAAGGAATTCCATGCACAGAGGCTTTTAAATCTACATATCTGTTTACTGAAGCGTACAATATCACCGGCTATAACACAAAAGACTGGATCCGTGTTCTTGGTTATTATTTCTCTGTCGACCGATTCTATTACAAAGGCGCCAGAGTCAAATATCGTAATCCTGAAGTCGGAGCCAAAATGGCATTGGGATATGACGCTGTATTACTTTACGCAAGTGTCGTCCAAAAAATTGTTTCCATAAGGGAGACATTGCACGGACCTGCTATTTCGAAACTAGCCCGAAATATGCAAGTAAATGGTCTCAGTGGAAACTTTAAATTGAACTCAGACGGAGATCGGATAGGGTATTTTGGTTACTTATTGCAAGTGAATCCGTTCGGTAAGGTTAAGAATGGTATGGCCCTTTCTAATATCTTGAGTTTTGTTAGAACTCTGAAAATAAGTCCTGACGGAACTCAGTTAGAAATACCATTCAAATCAATAAGACCTGATACTAACCCGAAAAATCCTATGGCAAAAACAGTGGTGCCCGTCAGTCCGAAATATAACCTTAGAATATACGAATCTGTGTCAGGAGTAGTCGATAGAATTACTCAATCATTAACTATCAATCCAATTGAACCTTGGCCTTCGATAATCTATATACGAAAAGAAAAAGTCGCCCCTTTGTTCTACTGCCAGCAAGATTGTGGGAGAAGTCTCTTGAGTGTAAGCGACATTAATGTTTATGACACCGGCAGGTGTAATATATATGGAAGATGTATATGCGCTCACGGCTTTCATGGAAACTTCTGCGGAATTATTAGCTGTAAATGTCACTTTGGTACTTGTATTTCCTCTACACGTTGTTCTTGCTATCCAGGTTGGATGGGGTTAGAATGCAACTTAGCAATTTGTGAGAAATGTGAATATGGAGTATGCAAAAGGCCAAACGTATGTGAATGTATTTCGAATTCTTATTTTGGCAAACATTGTGGGTACCATATAGCCGTGGTTTTAATTCCACTTTTTGTAGGGGGTATAATTACTATTGCAGTAATCTTTTTTTTAGCCAGATATATCGTGAAACATACTGAGCGTAATTCTGCTTTTTCAAATAATGATTGGTTAGTTGATTGGACAAAAGTGACACCATTCTTTAATGAAAATATGACAAAAGTTGTCACATCACAGAGTCAGTTGTCTGTGGGCATACACAAGTATATTAATACGTTTTTGTGGAAAAGCGAGAAATGGTATGGCAAGAAAATAAGTAGCTGGACTCTAGACGCCAGTATCTCAGAGTTCCGTCTGGAAATGGTCGACCTAATTAAGATTAAACATCGAAATTTAATAACATATGCAGGAGCCAGTGTAATCTCTCCAAATGTCTATCTTTTGTTAGAAGTCGCCGACAAAGGGAGTTTGAATGACATTCTTCTTAATTCGACCATTGATATCAATTGGGAATTCAAGTACTCTTTTATGAGAGATATTTGTGCAGGCATGAAGTACTTACACGTTAAGATGGGCTCTCACGGGCGTCTAAAATCACACAACTGTTTGATTGATAGTAGATGGACAGTTCGCATATCTGGATTCGGTGCTCAAACCATTCGGTTTGGCCGGTTTCGCTTACCAGAACCAATAAAAGAAGAAACAAGGAATCTATTTTGGACAGCTCCAGAATTATTAGAAAATGCCACTTGTCTTGACGACGTGAAGAATGGTACAGTGGCCGGAGATACTTACTCTTTTTCCATCGTTGTAGCTGAAATCCTAACACGTGCAGAACCTTACGAATATGAACTGTCTTTTTTTGAGCAAGAAGTCATTTTGGATATGATCGCTAATAATGAAAGTATGGCTACAACTCCAGCCGGGAAAACCTGGGAAGAAATTGGGGGCGTTGGCATGTTTATATGTCGCCCAATAATCCAAAACGAATGTCTACCAAAAAGTAATATTGAGAAAAGGCAACTGGTAAAAATGCTTTCTGAAGCCTGGAATGAAAATGCGCCTACAAGACCAACGTTTGAGAAACTCGAAAAACTCTTGTCTCAAATTCATCCAGTCAAGGGGGAACTGATCGATAATCTTATAAGTCTACTCGAATTGTATTCCAATAATTTAGAAACGATCGTTGCTGAACGAACAAAAGAACTTGAAATTAGTAAAGCAAGAGCCGAACAGCTGTTGAGTCAAATGCTACCCAAGAAAATAACCGCCGAATTAAAGAAAGGACGAAAGGTTCAACCAGAATTATTCTCCACAGCTAGTGTGTTCTTTAGCGATATTGTTGATTTTGGAAATATTTGCCATGAGAGTACGCCTATGGAAATTGTCGACTTCCTAAATGAAACTTACCACGCATTTGATGATGTGTTAGACTACTATGATGTTTACAAGGTGGAAACTATAAGTGATTCCTACATGGTAGTAAGTGGAGTTCCTGTGAAAAATGGTATTAAGCATGCCAGTGAAGTTGTTACCATGGCTCTTAACCTGATGTCTACAGTCACCACCTTTCAAATTCCTCACAGACCGAAGAACACATTGCAATTACGAATTGGCATTCACTCTGGTCCCTTGGTTGCTGGAGTTGTTGGAATGTTAATGCCTAGATATTGTTTGTTTGGCGATACGGTAAACACTGCTTCACGAATGCAATCCACTTCACAGGCCTTGCATATTCAAATCAGTGACTCCACTGCAGAACTCTTAGATCAGATTGGAGGCTTTGAACTGGAATGTCGCGGACAAAGGGAAGTGAGGGGGCGAGGTATGATGACTACCTACTGGGTTTGGAGTAAAGATGACTTTAACAAGCCGATGCCAAACCAATTATTAGCTCTTTCGATTTCCGACCATAAATTTAAATAGTTTCTAAATCGATTTTTCGTCTCGAATCGATTCATAATAAAATGTTCTTTAGTGCCAACATGGTTTTCTTATTATTCTGAGACATTCAGTACAAAAACTTGAGGATGAAATAAACTCTTGCTGTAGGACGGCATTTCGTATGCTTCTATAAAGCCATTGATACTACGTTTTCTTAATTTCCGTGTGCTTCCTTAATATAATCTAAAGTAAAATATTCCTGAAATTCTCTTGCCGGCTTTTCATTCTAAGTCTTGAGCAGATGCTTTTGAAAGTGTTAGTAGTTAGCAGTGTTGTTTAAAGGTGAAACGAGTCGATAGAACCAGTCAAATATTGTCTGGCTTTAGGAAATTTAATTGAAATAATGTCTGTGAGTTAGGAATTTATTTTGATTATGCTTAGACAAGCGTTTCATATCGTCTCCAAAATGCATTTAGGTGGGAGGGGCCCAGAAAAAGGAAAAGAATCAAGGATCAGAAATTCGGCACAAAAGCAGTACCTACATATGGCACTCAAAATCAAAAGTTAAGGTACCGCCTTGCGAAAAAGCGCAAGGGACATAAGAATTTTTTCAAAGGCACACAAAAAAAGGCAACATATTTGGTATGAATAAAAAAAAAAGATAGAAGAATTGATTCTATGTTCATGCCAGTAGGAAATACGAATGAATAATAAAAACAACAACATGCATATGTTTATCTAGAATAGCAGTTCAATTATTTAAATTAAATTAAATTAATATAGTTAAGTCGTGTCTCACTGGAAGCTTTACAAATCTAGCATTGTATTCATACTGCCTTTTGCCAAACGGAAAATAACTCGTTATCTGAATGCCTATTGTAACGTCAAAATTAATTATCTTTCTACATGGGAAGATATTAATGAGATATATTCCCTTTGGGTACTCTCCTAATTTTGCCATGTGCCAGACCTAAGTAAATCACTGTTTCTTGGTGCTTAATGAAACTTGCTATTATATTTTGTACAGCAATTCGCGTGTATAATGACTTTTTCTTCACCAGATATTTATCGATTACCTTGTGCCAATGTTAAACAAACCACTATTTCTTCACCTAATTTAATCTGATATTGCAGATGAAAAAACGATTAAATTTAATTCCTCCATGAGTAACACTTATTGACTTAGTTCCAAAGAAATCGTTAATTAAGTGAACAATATTTCATGATGCTAAAGAAACCCTTTTTGTTGTTTCAGTTTCGTAATAATGTCTCCCTACCTTTTTGCTTGGTGCCTAATATAAAATAAAAGTATCGTAATTTGCTCTTCATTGAGGGCCTCACTAACAGGGACTGGCACCAAACTTTTGTTTTTAAGCCTTAGTATATTTTAAGAAAAGGGTTTTAAATGCAAATAGGACATTTTGTTGACGTGTTAATGAATATGAAACATTTTAATACGATTGTGATTTTATCTCTGTGACTTTTTATCCCTGATTTTGGTAACAACGACAACTTATTTCTAATTGAACAAAAGTTTAAAGATACGGAAAGGCACCGGAAGTGAGCCTGATGAAAATGAACCTTTCCACCGACTTTTATTTGTCGTCGATACAGTAACCGGGCAAAAATCAAAAGTTACCTTAAACTATAATAATTTTTTTTTTAATCCCTTCACTCCAAGCAAGGCAATAAGTCCACTAAGATGCAGGTGGTTACCGAGTGTGATAGAATATAGGAAAAAGAAAAAAATATTAGAGAGAGAAAACATGACGATAGATATTGTATTTAAACTTGTCTGGAAAGCAAGAGGCCGGAAGACAGTTACACAAGGGGGAAGTGTGAGAGAAGAAAGTGTTAGGATAGAACTTACGGTTACATCTAGCAATTTTAATTGTAAAATGATGAGAACTAGGTGACAATTTAGTACTGCATTTAAATTCATAAAGTCAAGAGGAAAGAGAACAAGTATGAAAATATTTATAGAAGAGACACGGAGAATCTATATTATGGCGGTGAGAAAGTGAGTGAAGATGAGAGGCCAGGTCAGAACCGATAACACTTTGGATTCTATGAAGAATCTCTAGAAGCATTAGAACAGATATGACAACAATATTATAAGCATGGACAAATGGTAAACCTGTAAATGTGTGAAATTATGGCGGGAAAATGTTTTAGCTTGGCACAATGAAGCAAATTTCCTGGAACCTGGCCTAGCAGCTGATTGAATATAATCTTTCCACTTGATGTCAGCCGTGAACGTTATCCCGAGAAAGACGAATATTTCATTTCATTTCCAACCTCCGTTTTGGTTATTTCTCATTCAGTAACCTTTTAGAGGTTACAACAATTTTGATAAAATGGAAAATATTAGTGTGTCGTGAAAAAGTTATTACTGAGTGTTGGAAAAATATTTATTCAAGATTGCCGACAAAAACCTATTATTTAAGATGGCCGACAAAAAGATTTATTTGGCTGCCTCTAAAGCAGACCCACCAGATAAACAGTTTTTGAAAGACAGTTCATCCCAATAAAAAAAGGAAGCATTCCCAAGAAGAGTTTCAGGAAGAAAATATTTCAAGGCGACCACCCGACTAAAAGAAATGTTTAAAGGTATACAGGCCCAAGAAGGTAGTAATGTTCAGAAATCCAAAAACAATAGTCGTTCAAAAATCGATTTTGATCTCTCAGCAAAAATATAGTAACAATATGGATGCCCGTAATACAGAAAAATATAAGTGAAAATACCAAGAAATAAGTGTAACATTTGGAAAATCTCATTCTATTTGGAATACCCTTCATCTCTTAAAATGCATAATCAATGTGATGGAGTTTCTTCGAAAGAGCCAAACAATACGCTTATCTTATTAAGAGGTTTTGGTAGACCTCGAGGCACAAGAGAAAAATAATAATAAAAAACTGTGTCAGTGGTTGACAAGCGTTTGCACAGGATTTGTTGCGCTACAAAAGACAGGGATGAAATACTGATTTCCTAGGTTAAATCTCAACAGATTATTAAAGGAACAGCTTGGCGATGGGCGAGAGGAAAATATCCAGCCATCGTGACGAGAAGGAACTGATGCGTTGGAAGTGTGACGAGAATGGTCTTTTTGCCTCTGGAGTTCCGCCCTCAATCGATCAAAATACTTCTCGAACCGATATTTCATATTCCGCATTAGTGAGCATGCCCGTATCTGAGACCGGTAGCTAAAAGACTCCGTTTGGGTTATTTCTAGGTCCCACATTTTCCGAGACAGGTGTTTATAAGTACAAAAGTCAAGAGGAATGGCTGCTCGTAGGTAGGGTGAGAGAGAAGCTCCGAGTTGCGGGAAGTCAGTCACCTGAAGATGAACCACACTAACAGATCCATCGATAAGGGTGGGACTAAGCTAACTATGCCCAGAAGATAAGAGAACAGAGAGTAAAGACCCATCTTTTGAGAAAATAGAAAAGTTCGGGGATCTAAAACAACACTTAAAAGCCAACAGAAAAAAAGCTTTCTATGTCAGTCGGAGTTGCGTGGCCCTCGTCCTCTGTTCCGTATTCCCAACGCTCAAAAAAGTTATGGCCCGAACAATAACTCGATCAATTACCCTCGGCCCTTCAAAATACCACCTTAAAAGCACCCAATTCCAGCAACAAATATAAAATAACACATTCTTCTTTTTCCATTCCTGCTCTGTCTCCAGCACTGTCTCAAACTCTAATCCCTTCGCATTCCCCTAAATGAGAACTGATTTATATGAACGTTACTCACACAACAGTTGGGAATTGTCGGGACTGTGCTTGGGAACAGGTAATAGGATGTTCGTTTGCAGCTGAATATAGTCGATGACTCAATGTAGATGTATTAGCAGCGCAAATAGCATTTGAATGTAAATCGGGCGATCAAATCGGGAGATAGTCGGGAATTAGATGTAGCCAGGGCAGAGCTGGCTCCTTGCTTATCAAGTAGGCTCTGGTAGTCAGGGATAGGTTAAATGAATATCTTCCAAGGCGATGAATATGGCCGTTGAATTACGGCATAAGGAGCGTTGAAATGCAACTTATTGACATATTGCTAGCGTTACAATGTCGGATGGACAAAACGTGATTACAAACTCGGGTATATGTGAGGTTTTTGGGAATTATATTCAGTAATTATTTACCAGGCAGCCGAGTCTGAGTTCAGCTCAGTTTGATGCTTTTTTGTCCAACTTTCCTTCCCTTGATTTAACTTAAGCGGTTGGGTGCGAGGGTCAAATAGTCTAAAATCTGGGGCGATTTTGATGGTCTTCCTTTCGAATTGTACTTGATGTAGACACCCTTGTTTGTTCCCCTGTTGGAACTGATTTTTAGCAACGCCCCTCTCCCCAAATTCATCAATTCACGTTTATTTATTTTATTTTTTTTAAATTCGGTATTCTCTGAAACTAGTCAAATGACTTTCTGTTAATGAATATTAATGTAATGTGTTTTTTATATCACTATTAACTCGTGTACACCTGATGTAAGATTTTTTCTATCAACAGTTTAGCGATTATACTAATTACTTTTAAATTACTTTCGATATTTAATTTCTTTTGCTTAGATAAGACTGTGCAGAACTTCATATAATCCAGTTCGCATTACATTATATTTATATTTTTATACGTGGGCGAGATGAACACCGTCAGCCGTTGTGAAGGAATTTCATTTAGGAGAAGGCAAAATCTGATGTCAAATCAAATGGGTAGAGAGAGAACTCAATAATTATGTTAGTGGTCATCTACCAAGAAGAAGAAACCTTTGATATAAACCAACCTTTTTGACATCATGAGAATGTCTAAAAACAAGAAAATATCGCATCGTTCGTCACGGGCTTACCAAGGGAAGCACCCCCTCTTCCCCCGCGTTAACACACCAGGACGAGGTCAACAATTCTTATTCTAGTAAGGAAACTCTATTCAGCCATCTAGCCTATCAAAAAAAAAAAAAAAAATCCTAAAACAAATGACCACCAATTCAAAACTTAAAAATTCAAGTGGAAATTGGCCAAATCAATCTCCAGTCAGGATGATATCAGAGTACAATCCTTATAAAAGAATGCAGAAAAGCTGTCCTTGATATTGTCTGTATGCAAAAAGTGCCTCGACTTTGGTAGCATTTGCAATACAAATTATTTTGAACTGACCACAAGGAGAAAAAGCAATATGGAGTTAGAGTTACAATACGCAAATCATCAGATATTGTAATAGACAATATTTTAAACCAGCCAGAAAGATTAATGGCTGCCGGCATTGTTGTTCATGGCTGTAAAATCAGAATGATATCAGCTTTTGTCCCAACAGAAAGAAAAGTTATTTCAGAAAAAAGAATTCCTACACAAGATTAAATAAACTTTGTAGATTAGAAACAGATAAAACAACCGTACATTAAGTGGGAATTTAAGTATTTTTGAACATCATAGCTGCTTACTTGGTAAAACATCACCTAATGAAATTAAAGCCTTATACAGCAATGAAGAAGTCTTGTTAAATTTTTATTACTCAAACAGATATTCCATCTTTAACGCAGGCTTTGATCATCCTATGAAACACAGCATCACATGTCATAGCGTAGATAACAACTACAAAAAGAGACTTAAGCATCTCCGACTTGGATTAGACAGTTTGTGACAAATAATTACATTAAACAAGTCCTACATTGAATCTGATGACAGATTGTAACTAAACTGACACCACCTTGATATAACATCTAAGCCCATGAAGATAAAATTAAAGACTTCCTGCACAAAACATTGAACACCTCAAGAGGAGTATAAAAAGCAGAGGTGTCCCATTCCTTCATGGAAGAAATACAAACTGGAATTATCGATGAAAGAAAAGAGTCACCATTAAAAGACGAGGAGAACTAAAACAAACAAACACGTATGTATATTAGGATTTGATATGTCTACAATTCTGAAGGAAATTAAAATAGGCCATAACCTCGCCAACGTCCAACATTATATCCCAAATCTCCTTCGATGTTATAACTGTTAAAAGTCTGGGGATCACGAGAATACCTGCCATAGAAAAATCGTGTGCGGCAATGAGACCCGGATGACATGACAAATAAGTGCAGAGGACGGTGTACAAATGAGCTAAATGCAGCGAAAACCGCCCCAGCATACGCCAGATCATGTGAAATATGGAGGATGGAAAAAGGGATTATGGCCATAAATATACTAGAAACATCTATCAGAAAAATGCGGAAGGTTATATGAAAAACGCTACCACAAATCATAAAACAATAATTCTAGTAATGATAAATACGTAAATGATAAAAAATTGATGCAATTGGGTGAAATACCCACATTTATACAAGAAATTAAATTAGACCTAATTTGAACAATAAAAGCGAAAATGTCAATAAACAATCATTTGTTAGAACCTCCTCTCAAGAAATTAGACCTAATTTGAACAATAAAAGCGAAAATGTCAATAAACAATCATTTGTTAGAACCCCCTCTCAAGAAATTAGACCTAATTTGAACAATAAAAGCGAAAATGTCAATAAACAATCATTTGTTAGAACCCCCTCTCAAGAAATTAGACCTAATTTGAACAATAAAAGCGAAAATGTAAATAAACAATCATTTGTTAGAACCCCCTCTCAAGAAATTAGATAATAATTTGAACAATAAAAGCGAAAATGTCAATAAACAATCATTTGTTAGAACCCCCTCTCAAGAAATTAGACCTAATTTGAACAATAAAAGCGAAAATGTCAATAAACAATCATTTGTTAGAACCCCCTCTCAAGAAATTAGACCTAATTTGAACAATAAAAGCGAAAATGTCAATAAACAATCATTTGTTAGAACCTCCTCTCAAGAAATTAGACCTAATTTGAACAATAAAAGCGAAAATTTAAATAAACAATCATTTGTTAGAACCCCCTCTCAAGAAATTAGACCTAATTTGAACAATAAAAGCGAAAATGTCAATAAACAATCATTTGTTAGAACCCCCTCTCAAGAAATTAGACCTAATTTGAACAATAAAAGCGAAAATGTAAATAAACAATCATTTGTTAGAACCCCCTCTCAAGAAATTAGACCTAATTTGAACAATAAAAGCGAAAATGTCAATAAACAATCATTTGTTAGAACCCCCTCTCAAGAAATTAGACCTAATTTGAACAATAAAAGCGAAAATGTAAATAAACAATCATTTGTTAGAACCCCCTCTCAAGAAATTAGACCTAATTTGAACAATAAAAGCGAAAATGTAAATAAACAATCATTTGAACAATAAAAGTGAAACTAATGTGAAAGAAAAATTGTTAGAATCCATTCTAAAAATACCAAAAAATCCTCCATAAAGATTAATTGAAACGAACAAAGGTCACAAAGATCTCCCTATCCCACTCAACAGAATACCCATAGTCCAGGATCTCAAGAGAGATTTTCTCTAAAGAACCAAAATAAACAGCAATAAAAACAAAAACACTCCAAAGACACAAAGAAATTTGAAGACACAAAGAAATTTGAAGCAAAAATCGATTTGATTCATTAGATAAAATGTAAATAGATGCAAGTACTTGCATTACCAACAACAACAACAACAACAACAACAAAAGAAAACTACAAAAAGACAAAACATAAATTCCTATCCATAAATTAACAAGCCTCTTATAATCATCAACCTAAATCCCTAAACAACCGAAAACAATGAGAACATCAAACCTAATACAATGTAATCAAAAAGTCACGCTCTTATATTCTAAAACAAGAACAATCTCCAATCTTAATGGCATGCCAATACTATACACAATAAAACACATAATAACAAATTGTAGCGACTTCACCCAAAGAACCAACATGAAATAACTCTTTCAGGACATTAATCCATATAATATCCGTCTTAAAGAAATCAAACTGTATTCCAAAATATAACTTCAGCAAAACTACAACATAAAATACACATATTGCTGCCTCTAGTAATCATGTCCACACAAACATGTAGAGGCACAAAAGCTGATTATCATCTACATTGTATTCAATTGTGAAAGAAGAAGAACATATAGTGTTATTACTTCAAAGCACCCAAGAAAATTAAATATCGGCATTAAATGACCCATAAGGATGTTGATATGCAGTTAAAGAAACAAATCAATCAATCTGATTAGTTTCGTATCCGAAACATAAAGAAAACAATTTATAAAGAATTATTTTCGTATTTGAAATGGGACATCTGCCGGAGCGCAGATTTTCTTTATTAAGTTTTTTCGAATACGCAGGCCTCTAGACGTAAAACTGTTTAAAATAAATGAATACAAAATGGGCGTCTATTTCAAATACGAGTATCTACTAAAATAACGTTTCAAGTAATAAAAATGTTGGATTAAAAATAAATCGATTATATATATATATATATATATATATATATATATATATATATATATATATACCTACGTATGCGTCTTATGTTATATAAAAATAATGACAAAGATATTCGTTGCATATTTTTTGTTTCTTATTTACTTGACATGTTGGAACGAGCACAATTAACTTGCAGGTGAAAAACATTTTTGCTTTTGCAGTTATTTTTTAGTCATCACATACCTGTGAGGTTGTTTTGGTGCCTCAGTCACAATATTTCTGACTCAAGGATAAGTTCTGTCACCTTGATTTTTGGGTAGATGAAACTTATGCATTTAGGATATCCTGATTTTATCTCCTTTCCTGGATTATGTGTTCCTTCATTAAGGGTGCTGCAGGTAAACCTTTTCTAGATTTAATAGTCATGGATCCGATCCCTAGATTAAATCCTGAGCTGGCTATCCAATCATCAGTTGTATAATATCGGGGCTATTGTACTGCCATATTGTGCATGTGATCATCACCGTGCAGTAATCTCCGGTGGGGCCTCTCGATGCCATGAACGGGACAGTTACGGTTGTCCCTCCAGGAAATTCAATCCAAGTTGTTGACGCACGCTTTACCAGTGGGTGTCACCGTCTCACGACCCCGTCTTCACCCGTGCACAATATCTGATATATAACCATGACCACAACAAAATCATGCTAAAAAATCAAACTTAACCAAACAAAAACAAAAGTACCCCCCGATTCACCATCTCCTACATTCTACCTTTCCAGGTGGAACTCCATCTTCTTAAGGTCAAATGTAATCTCTTATTCCAGTCTGAAACAGGTGTTGAGCTATGTATTCCAGCGCAAGATTTCGCACTCCCGGGCTGTTTTCTTCCTAATAGTGAAATATGACCTTGAAAATCAACCCGACCACGAACTCGGACCCTGCATAAAAGACGGGTTTCCCATGTGGCAGAGATCCCTTAAACAAAGGCCCTGATTTCTCGTTCATATGCTTTCCCGTGACATTTATTTCGTTATACCTCCTTCCTCTTCACCGTCCACGGGATAGATAAGATTGATGTTATCCCCTTAGCCAGCATTCACATTTGGGGAGATAGCAAGAAGTGATTAGTTCACACGAACAAAACCGATAAAAAAGGCAGATACTGCTGAGACCATACATCGGTCAGTGTTGAAGTTGATGCCAAACCAAAATCATTCCCTGATTTTTTGTTTCATAGGACATCAAATATGACTGGAACATCTTCAGATCTTACATGGCAGAAACTTCTCTCTCAGTATTCTTCAAATATAGGACCTTCAGAACTGTCACGCTCATCTCTGAATGAACCTTTTCTGTCATGGAAAGTAGAAAAAGAATTCAGAAAAAACAAATAATTAACTAATTCCCGAATGTGTTGCAGTCATAACTCACTGTAGCCGCTAGTACAATAATTTATCACAGGGAATGATGTAGTATGACCCTTGCTGCTGCATTCAGAACTGGCCGAAATCATAGCAAGAGAATTCTAGAGAATTCAAAACGCAGCTATGCACAGGCAGTCCAAGAGTAAGATCAAAAACAAACTACTTTGATTCCATATGTTCTAGAAAATCAGACACTAAATAAAGGCAAAGAGTTAGTATCTAATATCGTAAATCGCCTGTGGTTATCCCATCCTTGTTAAATAAGGCAAAGCGTTTCGCTACGATAATTGCTCGTAGCTCTACATTAGATGGCAAGGGCTAACTGTGCACAATCTCATTAACATTTCTATTGCAACCCGAGAAGTCTCCAAGCTTATCAAAAACCTTGACGCTAAGAAGGCTTCCAGTCTAGATAAAATCCCAGTAGTTGTCCTTAAGAATATTAGCCCGGAGTTATCCCCGATCTTATCAAAATTGTTTACCCGCTTCCAAGTTTATGGGAGTTGTCAGATGTATGTCCTGTTTTTCTTGCAGTAATTTTGAAATTTAGCGGACGCAAATTGAACACATTTGTCTCAGATATAATCTTGACCATGGTTTATTTGCTTCCGGCCAAGGTTCAACTTTTAATGTGGGAAACTGAACTTTTCTCTCCCAAAATTTTAGAAAGCATAGTTACCGTCTGGTCAAAATTGATGTCTACCGGGTTTTTCGGCAAAATATAGTTACAGTACATTCTCTACAGGTTTCAGTTTCATTAAATCAGTTGTACCTTTTTCTCGTCTGGTTAGAATTGGCAGTCTTTCTTGAATACTCCTTGTAATTTCATTAAATGTATGACTTGTTTTCAAGGAAGAGTGTAGCGCTCATCTCTGTCTCAATATCGGCCCACCAGCCTCCTTAGAGTCATCAGCAAATTCTTTGAGGCTACAATCAACAAGAAGGTTGCTGTTCATCTCAAAAGTGATAACTTCAATAGCGACAAACAATACGGTTTGCTCCATTGCTGATATCCTAACTTTCATTACTCACAAAATCAGTTAGGTCTGAGACAATAAATACATCACGAGGACGATTTCATTAGAGAGATAAAGGGCATTTGAATAAACTGGATGAAATCCTAGAGAGGAAGAAAGAGTAGAATAATGGGAGAAAATACGATGAGAAACGAGAGGGAGAGACTCACTGAGGTTCCAGACAATAAATTAATCGCCTGAGATATATATTTTTTGAAAACCATAGTTGACAGTTGTAACGCTAATACCGATTATCACTTGAAGGTTTTGGAATCAGTATATATTAAGTCCTACCAACCATCTCTCTGTAAGCAGAAGGAGTAGTTAAAGTTAATCAGCATGTCATATTTTTGTTTGCATGGAATATTAGTCTGGGCTGGGATATTTTAAAGTGGCCGTATGTGAAACGTCACTTCCAATAGTGCTTGCTTACAATCCACTATCTCCACCCCCCAATTACTATCACTAGAATTTACCTACTCAAACGTAATACTATCCCATATCGCCATCTTTCCTCCCCTACCTCTCACTCTTAGGACGCTTGTGAGATGATGTGCCTAAACTTTTGACCGGTGTTTATAGGCAAAAAAAAAAAAAAAAAAAAAAAAAATTCCACAGACCAATCAACATTAAACAACCAATCCATTCTTCACCAAACTGCTATCAACAAGCGCTATTGTTTCACTCCGTCACTTATATATATGTATATTTTTCTTCTCAAACAAATTTATATATTTATGTATCACTTTCGTTCCCATCGCATCGGATATATATATATATATATATATATATATATATATATATATATATATATATGTTACACTGCTTTTTTATTATGAATTGTTTCGCTTTTTTCTCGTGAATGACTTTTTAATATATCTACATTTATTGATCTAATAAATAGCAAACACTTTAAATACCTCGGTGGATCGATCAGTTATATGAAATTTAGTATAGAAGGCAAGGAAACAGAACATAGACTAGGCTGCGCTAGAGGGAGTTTCGTCCAACAGTGCAAATTACAAAACATTAACCTGAAAACTCATGTTAGCCTAGTCAGATTGAGACTTCCATATGGATATCATGTCCGGTGGCAAACCAGTTCAGAAATATCCAAAGTGTCAGCTCTATACAGTTGCTTGCTCAGATGAATAGTTAAAATGAGTTTGAGCGAGTGAAGCGTGTAGGTCTTACCGAAGATCATCCTTCTTCGAACCTTGTGGAGTGACCCTACATAAACGCAAACAAAGAACAGTACCAAGTAAAAAAAACCACAACACTTGTGGACTCTCAACAGCAGCAACAACTAAAATGGATAGCATATTTAAATCGAAGAGAGAATAATGATATAATCAAGATGTTGAATTTTCACACTACGAAAACTAAAAGTTTAGGAAGGGAGCTGATGGGGCAGCTGATGGGGGTCATCAATATTTGAAAGAACGATAACAGCTACTGGATTTGAGAAATCTATTTTCATGAAAGATTGTTTTAAGAGGAAGACGTATAAATGCTGTGGACGTTGAGATTGCCATGATGAGCAAAGAGGAGGAGAGAGTTTCTCAGAGTTGTTCTATATGTATGCAACAATAGGTGAAAGAGTGTAGAGACTTACCTGGTCGAGCAATATATATCTGATCTCCGCAACCTGTTGATACGTGAGGATGTTGAGAGGGCCATCTTAAGCAAAGACTATACGTGACGATGAAGTTTGTGTGAGGCCCACTTTCCTTGTTGAAATGTACGAGATCAAGGTCCTGTTTTTAAGCAATATTCATTGATGTTATTATTTATTATTGTCTTAAATTGAAAAAATGTAGCCTCGATCGGTCTCGAGAGACCATGGATCTGCGGCTAAAAAGTTATGCCTCATTTGGTGATGCCAGCGCAGCTTCTGTTATGACTGTGCTGACACACAGTCTCGATTGCAACTAATGCATATGAAGACACTCTCCTCCGATATCGCTCCAGTTTTCGGTGGAAATCGCGACTCCAACGAGAGAGATCGTTGGCGAAGTCTTTCCACATCTCGATGTTCATCGCCTTCGTGTCACTTTTGCAGATGTTCTTGAAGTGAAGATGAAGTCGCCTTCGTGCCTTCGACTGTTGCTTCCCGTGTTTTGTCGTTGCGCTGAGGCGAATAATAAAGTAAAGCGCAAATGTGATCGGCTTGCCCAGTTCAAATTTTAGCCGATGTCGTTGCGTTCACTTTCGCACAAATATCCTTGGAAACGTATGAATCCATTGTTTCTTCCTAAGTTATGGGTTAAAAAGCATGACAGGCTACTCCCTAGCTTTGGTTGGTAATCAGTCAAGGAGAAATAGTTTCGTAGAGGAGTTATAAACTCTACCTCATGAAAATAACTTGCTATTGAAGTCAGAGAATCAACACTATGTGGTGAGATAGTTTCGCCCTATACTCTAAAAGGGTTTCCTGGTACTAAGGAGCAAGAAAATACAACAATTGTATTTAACCTTAAACCTTAGAAATCATATTTCCTGCAATTTTATGAACGTTTTTCCTGAAAGAACGTTTTTTGGCAAAATATCTATTTTTGATTTGTATTTTATTTTTTTGGTAGATTCGTAAACCCTTCTCTGACATATAATAAAATATATTTAAACCTCATTCTATCTTTAAAGTGTTCATCTTCTAAAATTTCAGCGTTTACTTTCAATTGTTATTTTTTATTTTCGATATTATTTCTTTATTCACTCTTCACTCTCCCTAATTTAAACTTTCTTTTTTTTCTTCTACTCAAAAAGATTTATAAATGTTATCTATAACACACCTCTCACACTTGGTGCAGTACAGTCTCCTTTCTTCCATCGGCCATACAAAGCTAACATATCGTTCATTGATACAATTAAAAATATTCAAGAAAAATAGCAAGGAAAATACCTACGATAAATTGTCTTACGAAGATTTGTGTTCTATATATGGATTCGATATAAACATCTTTTTCCAGTGTCTTTAACTAAGTAATTTTTATTAGCCTCCTTCTGAGTTCCTCCTGATTAATGCAAATCTAGAGCGATTCTCAAAGAAAAAAAATGATAATTCGGATTTAATTTAACGGACAGACATCATTCAATCATCTTTCTTCTGCACAAAATTCATATGAATACGTATTGTCTGAATATTTTGGCGAACAACCGAGATGATGAAATAATCTCCACTCATTACATTTTGAATATTCTTTGGTAACATTAAATCTTTGATTCTATTCCCTTATAATTTCTTCCATTATTTCATTCTTTCATTCCGTTATTCTTATTTTGTTGTTTTGGTCAAAATATTTTTTTGCTGTTCGCATTTTATATGACACAGTCGATAATTTTCGAATCGAATCTATGACATGTTAAAACAATTTAAGTTCGAGAATCTTTCATTTGGTTCTTAGAGATTCGGTTATTTATAAGAATATTCTTTCTTCAGTATGAGAGAGGATATTTTTCTGACTGATTTATGAAATAATTATAATTTTCATTAGAAAACACTTCAGACTGTTACCAAAAAACAATGGGTGCCCAGATTAAAATCGCTGTGATCGAAAGAGCGAAGATGAAGATAATCTGAATAATTCGTGAAATAATGAATATGCTTTATGTCAAAACTCCAGAAAAAGGCAACAAAAATGTTTTTGTATTTCTGAGCAAAATCTATCGCTGATATATTCTGGATCTTAGTTTACAGCATATAAATTCCTTAATAATATTTGTTATGCCGTAAGGGCCTCTTAGCTGCTTTTATTCTTCCGACCAGTAATCTCTGTAATTTGAACCATCTCTGTTGGTGGTATTTTATCTCAGTCGAGGCCTATCGCAGATCGACAATTTAGATAAAGTTGTCAACTGATGACGTTAGAGGAAGTTGTCAACTGTTGACGTTCGTTCTATTACGCCATTTTCGGTTGAGAAACGTATGTTGACAATGACATTATTACGAATGACATCAAAGATTCAACAGATTTTTTCCACTTTTCTACTTCCGGTGCCAGATTTATGTTATCGTGGTATTTTTCAGGATTAAAAATACTGCAAAGAGGAAAAACGATGTGAAGCAGACAAATGTAAGAACAATTTTATCGACTTATTTCTGACTTGTTTGCACATTGGTCTGATATTCTAATTTCTATTCCACTTGTTAATCTTCATTAGGTAGAAATTCAATCAGAGAAAAAAAATGATGCAGATAAATATGTCTAATATTCCATCAACAATGAGGCCAGCGATTCAAATTAGACCATTGCTTAAGTGAAGCTATTGTGACATTGAATAACGAAATCATGCCAAAGGAAAGAGAGACAAGAAAATGTAGTGAATGTCTGATGATACTCTTGAAATAATGAAAACGAGAGATAAGCAATGGCAGAAAATATAGAATATTAAATAGAAGCTTTAAAAACAAATACAGACAGGAAAAAGTTGAAATGCTTAACTAAAAGTGTTCAGAAATAGAAAAACTGGGCGCTCTATCAGACCGATGCATAAAAGAATCAAAGAAATTACAAAACGAAAGAATTGCTCCTCGATAGGATGCATAAAATCGAAAGAAGGCACGCCCACATTGGAGAAAGCAGACATAGTTCAAAGATATTAGATTGGTGCAAAAATAATGTCGTTTTCACACATATGTTAATATGTGAGAAAACGACATTATTTTTGCACCAACCTAATAGAATAAATCAGGGAACTCTTCCATAACGAAAAGCGGAAACCCGTAATACAGAGGAATATAGAAGGACGGGTTGAAATGTTAAAGTCTGAGGTAAGATCGTCTTTGGTTATGTTGAACAGAAGCAAAGCACTAAGACCAGTTGGGATTGCTATCAATCTTCGACGATCTCAAAATCGGCGAAATGACTGATATAAAAAATGGAAATAGTGGAGACATAGCAGAAGAGGTCCTCTTAGCAGACTTCCATATCTTCCATATGACTGCCTCGGAATCCGGGTGGAAATGACGGTGAGATCCCATTGGACGGAATATCAGAGCTGAATGAGCCACACACTAATCTTCACATCCGAATTCTGAAGAGAGCGTGTATTAGACCTGAAATAGGGCAAGAATAATCTAGCTTCGTTAAAGATACTGGAACAAGTAATGGGATTTTTATGGCCCGAATACTATCAGGAAGCAAAAGTATGTTTTATAGACGACACAAAAACAAAAGATACGACACAAAGATTTATTTGAACTGTTAGGAAACTTGAATTTATTTGCGAAAGATATAATAATATATAATCATAATAATAATCAAGAACATTCACTAGGAAGAAACATCTTGCATGTCGATAGAAAATTGAGCAAATATACGAAAATAAAAAGGAATATAAATCTTCTTTCCCTCAGATTTATTTATCTTATACAGCAAAGTAATCCTAAGAGAGCTAGAAATCCTACCAGGATTTATTATTGGCGGATACGATTTTAAGAGCATAAGATATACAGATTGACATTGTGTTGGTGACAAAGAGAAGACTGCGAGGGGCGCGCCCTACCCTAAGTAAAGCAAAGAGAGCAGAAAGGTTTAGCCATCAATTATAAGATAGAATTTACGGTTTACAGTCGAAGATGTAAGCTACGGGTTGGAGCCCCAAATTAAGTTAAGTACATTTAATTGGGAAATGTTTTTTTTTATAAAAAAACATTTAACTGGGAAATGTTATAACAAAATATGACAGAAATCTGAAAGCGGATTGGAATAGCAAAAGATGCCTTCGAAAAGCTAAACAAAGAATTGAGCAAACATTTTGTTAGAAATAAAGAAAAAGTGTTGAGCTGCTATGTAACATGAATCTTATATGGCAGTGAATGCTGGACAATTTCCTCAGATATGAAAAGGAGACTTAAGGCCACAAGATGTAGTCCTACAGAAGGATGATGGGAATACCATAGACGGAATATGTGAGCAACGAAGAACTGTTAAGGAAAATAGGAACGAAAAAGATACTTGTACTTGGAGAGAGTTGAAATTTCTGGGACAGTTAGTGAAGTAGGCTTGGAGAATTTGACACTCACATGATATAGTAAAAACAAGCGGCGCAGAGGGAAATATTGAGTTTATTATCTAACGAGCTTATGTCAATGGATGGCAGAACGGAGAGCTACAAAGGACAGGAAATTGTGAAGAGCCATGATCGCGCGCGTTCTGAATGGGACATGGAACATGCAAAACAGAATATAATTAAAAAAAGAAGTCTTTTTGGGCACTTACATTTCTCTCATCATTACAAGTAATGATGAGAGAAAAAAACAACTCATGCAATACGAATAAAACGAAGAAAAACACACGTACTCGTGATTAGATTCTTTTAATACCTTTGAAAATCTTCCGTGAATATGTTTTCAGATGTTTTGAGTTTCGAAACTTGATATTGGTTTTCAAGCCAATCCTTTTTTTATCTTGTTGCAACATTTGAATCGGACTTTTCTGACGGTAAATATGCCATCTGCTGAACATTTTACTCATATTTAGGAATCGTGGATATATATTATTTATTGTCAGTTGCTTGAGAGATGATGCTTTCTGTTTTGTTAACTTGGATTTTGGACAAAACTCATTCAAGTTTACTTCAATTTTTTTTTATCTAGAATCTTTATTTCTTTTCAATGATGACTTTCATTTAAATTTAGTTCCTTTCTTTCTTAACATAAACAATGATGTAAATATTGTGCAAAAAAACACTTAGTGAATATTTTGTATATTTTAAACTTCTGTTCCTTACATAGGATTCGAACCAAGGCACATAACTCCAATGATTAACATCGAAGTACTTATTTTGTTTCTTATGCGTATGTATGTATATGTCTGTGTGTGTCTATGCTTACTTGCGTTACTTGACCCCGTTTAATATTTGATTAAAAATTACGTCGCAGCTAGTTTTGTAGACGTTTGTGTTTCATACAGAGGCAAACGTAGCTACAAAAACGCGGTCGTTCTTTTTTTGGCAGAAATTTTAAACGATTTCTATTTTTTCTCCCAAAATTTATTTTTGTTTAAATTTTCCCTCTCTTTTTTTCCTCTCTGTTCTTTTCAACAACCTCTTTCCTTTTTCTCTCAGATATCATTTGCTACGCTTCTTTTACTTCGATTTTTTCTTCAATATATATATATATATATATATATATATATATATATATATATATATATAAGCATTAGTTGCAGTAACATTAAACGTGGTCCGCCTCACCAAATAATTTCCCTTCTATTGAAAAGCGTAAATTTTCAGCTGCTGCCACATTTTTTCTTACAACCAAAGAAAATGACTAATGGCAAAAATATCTGCCAAGATTGGTATAAAGAAAAAAAGTTGGCAAATTTGACGCCAATTTTCCCCTGAAAATTTGGTTTGAGATTTCGGTTTAATTTGAATTGTTGTACTTTGTTGTTTTTACCTTTCGTTTTGCATTCTGCATGTTGAATTTATTTGTGGCAATTCGCCATTTTCTGACTTTTTTTCAAGGGTACTGTTTTCATGCAAAGACGAAGATACCTTGGCGATAAGTCTGCTTGTGGTGTCGAGTCAAGGTAAACAGGGAAATTAAACCGAATTAGACGGAATAGGGATGCACTGTATGAAGCATCCAACAAGAGCAACAACAATGCTGTACGTGAATAACGCTTCTCTGGGAAAAATGCCAGCGCAAACAGACAAATCTTTTTTTAATGCAGGTAGAACTTAAAATATTGTTGAATGAGGCTTAATAAAGACCAATATCTACGAAGATACCACTGATTAATGAGGTGTTTCGACCAGAAATTGAATAACTGAAAGATGTGGAAATCCACTGTAGAACCAACAGCAAAAATGGAAATTGTTTACGGCCATATCATGTTGAACTCACCGATTCTCCTCTGATCAAGAAGCAAAAACTCATTTTTTAGTAATTTTTCTCGAATATCTTTATTCATTCAAAATTTACAACAACAATTAACACAACTATATTATCTAGACCCCCACGATTTTCAAAATATAACGGAGAGGGGCTTAGCTCCCAAATATACACTCCAGAACGGCTCCTAAAATCAATTTTCAATCAACTTCTATTTAATAGTTATCGAATTTTCCTACCTTGTCAAAATAACAGAATTTTCCGTTAACGAGTTTTCCGGGTACCTTATTAAATGATTTGTTAAGAACGATTGGATTAAGCCAAATATTTGTCCAAAGACATCATAGCCCTTGAGCGTGTGGAGAAGGCCTGCATATTAAACGCCATCGACATATCTAAAGTCACAGTTCTAGCTTCAATGTTCTTATGTAGTAATAACTGTTAATACATCTGAGGTTGACCTAAAAAAACAAAAACAAAAAAAACAAACAAAAAAAACAAAAAGCGAACGCTATATTATTTTTTATCCGAAAGATGGCCGTGTGAAGTGAGATGCTTAAACAATTCGAAGTTGATTAGAAGTTCGGTTCTAGTACTTTGCAAAAAAGAGATAACTAACAGAGTAATAATTCGCGGGGGTCAGAAATTTCCACAGAGTTCTTAAAGACAGAAAATACAGAGGGTTTCAAACAAGTTATGCAGAAAGGGGAAGATAAGATTATGTTGTGGATCAGAATCAACCCACAATGAGGAAAGACAAAAGAAAAGTGTTTAAATATATAAAGATATCAGATTTTTTTTTTTATTTTCGTATTTTTTTACCCCTAGATAGATAGAGAGAGAGAGAGATAGAGAGAGAGAGAGAGAGAGAGAGAGAATTATGTTAATGATAGCAACAGAGTTAATGCAATTAATAGAGACAGGATAAGAATGAGCGAGAGATTATAGGATTAGTTTAAGCAACGGAATCAGTGAATTCATATGAACATCAGTAGAAGCGGTAACGATATTGATAGATATTGATAGATATTGATAGATATTGATAGATATTGAAGTATCACATGAAATTCCAATTTGATGAGCCGTGTTCGATGAATATGACTCGGGAAAAATATAAAGATAAGAAGGATAAATGATACTTAACCATTGACTTAAAGAACTTAAGTGAAGTATTCTAAAAAGTAACCATTCTTGAGAAAAAAAAGACGAACTTTCTTTGAAATGAGAAAATGAAGGTGATTCGATTCTGTAGAAAAAAATCTGTGAAGGTCTGAATTGTTGGAACTGAAAAATGGAGTTCATCTGAATATTTGCCATGAGAATAGCGAGAGAATAATGATAGACATGTGGCGATGCGTCTGCTTGTGTTGTGCTATTATAAAACATCACCGTTCTCACGAATGAAAACCCGATGGATTCGATATAAGTCTTAACATTCGTTTTAATGTTATTCAACTTCAGATAATACCGCCTTTGATCTTATTCATAGCTTGTCTAGTAGTGCACCCAAGTGAAGTTCCGTTTATGCATGAAAAAGCATTTAAGGAGGCTTGTAGCAACAAAGTAAAGCCAATAAGAAAAGGTATGAAAAAAAATAATTTGGACAGATAGCGAGGTTAAAGGAGGGTTATGGTCGTAGAAAGAGGTAGGTGCACAGAAGAGAAAGAAAATAATATAAAAATTTGGAACGTTGGTCAGATGGGGCGGGGCGGATTTGTCCGACTGTCATTCGTGTGACCTTGGCTGAGAAGAAACGGTTTCGCATGACTTCTATCATTGACCTCAGGTGCGCCCTTTCTGGGACTAAGTCGGCTCGTATTGCTCCCGATCGGTTTGTGTCTATACATCTCGCATACGCGTGTGACAATGTGTCACCTCCGTTTTCCGGGGTGAAATGGATGGTGTTTATGACGTTGCAAGCCGTGGCAAGAATGGTGGTGTGAACGTCGCGAGTGGAGCGAATATTGCGATATGAACGTTATTCTTATCAGGATCTGACTGGATTCTTTGGTTATCAGCTTAAGACGAAGATCAGATCTGATAAAAAGCGTTTGATATGGACAGATTTCAGCGAAAAGGAGGTGTCTGTGGCGAGCCTGGTTTTTCTCTTTTACGTCCTCTTAATGCAACCAGGCGGTTTCCTTTGGACCCTCTGCCTTTATACACTCTCCTTGAGGACACATGGCACAGTGGATAAGGGCGTTAGTTAGATCCAGTGACAGGACTCAAAGAGTGTGAGTTCAATACCCGGTTAAGGCAGTGGAGAATTTGGAGAGGGGAATTAACATCCATTAAAACATGGCACGTGGAACTAGAACAGTCTACCCCAGTTAGCGAAATAAAGCGTTCAGTTCGACATTCCAACTACCTGAAGAAGGCTGGAGCGTACAACGGCCGAAACGTTGTAATAAATATGGTGACAAAGATGAGGACAATAGTCCGAATAATGTAAATAGTCTCTCCAGTATGTTTCTGTCCTCGTTTTTTATCTTGTTTGTGTCAGACTTTGATTTCCCACTCCGTCATTTATTTTTTTCTTACCGCTTCTTGATTCTGTCAAACGGCAGAATACAGCGGTCACTCTTATTATTTTGAGGGCTCTACTAACATATATTTTGTTTTAGTTTGTCTTGTTGCATTCTTTAGTTTTTTTTTGAGTTTAATACCCCACCCCCATCATTTTCATTATTACATAATTGTTGTGACCAAGTAAATGGTTAAGTAATAACAAAATCAGGTTTACAGATATATCGTATATTAAACAGTAAGTACACCAGAAGAATATTACACGACTAGTGAGAGTGTATCGAATGAACTAGCACTCGATCTGTTCAATGTTCCTTCTCTCCTACTAAACTTATAATAGGCGGAAGAGTCTAACATAGACTCTTAGAGGGAGGACACCACAACAATAATTTTTTATATATTTCTGTAAAAGAAAAAAAAAAGAAAAAAGAAAACAAAAAGAGACATTTGAATATTCATGAATTTTTATGTCATGGGTTGTTTTGTAGGTTCCTTGTGAATATGTAGTAACAGTACAAGACCCCTTACTGGTCTATCATTGCCGCTACCTTACATAGCAAGACTATAGATAACGTCTACTCCTACACATTCGCGTGGTAGCACTAACTAACCACTATCATACATTCCATACAACCGAAGGCAATGTCATCTTCCTGTCGTCTGTGTCGATGTTGTTGTGGTGTCACTGTCACATATGGTTACTTTTTTACAAGCCGACTCGATTCCTTGACTAAGCTTTGTCTTTAATTTCTGGTGTTTGTGTTAGTCATCCAATTGTAAATATTTCTGTTATGCATTCACCGGCATGCTAATGCATAGTTTTCATATATATATATATATATATATATATATATATATATATATATATATATATATATATATATATTCCCATTCTTTGTAGTCGCATGGGATTCTAGGACAAGACGCTCTATTTAATTTCGAATTTCTGTTTTCATTCCATTCCACAGAAGATAATGACTTTTTTTGCGTAAGTATGCGTTCTTTGTGTAGTGCGATCATCTAATGGTCCCATTCTTACGAGCCGGGCTTGATTAGCAAATGTTTCCCTCTGTCGAATTTCGTTTGTTCATTTTCGAGTCATTTCACTGAGGGTAATTCCTTTGTGTTTATTTCTCCATGCTAGTATATAGGTTTCATATGACTTTTCCATTTCTAGCTCCTTTCAGATATGCATAACTAAAGAAACACCTTCAAAACAGTCGCTTATTTATAAAACTTACAAAAAACAGATTGAAATAATTTTGAAAAGCACTACATTACCCAAGCTTCAGGACATATGTTGGTCAATATCTATAAGTATTAGGTTGGTGCAAAAATAATGTCGGTTTATGACGTAGTTTTTAACGTCAAAAACCGACATTATTTTTGCACCAACCTAATAGTTTCAAGAATGACAATTTGAGTTCCTGTTATTTCCAACACACACACACACACACACACACACACACACACACACACACACACACACACACACACACACACACACAAGGGATTGGATATGGCGCAGAAAACAAGATATCTAAAATATTTCTGGAAATATTTGCGCACATCCAACATATATATCAAGGACAGAGGTTCTGATGATTACATGTGACATCCAATAAGCGGGTATGTTAAACAAAGAGGAGAGGGAGGAGGAGGAGGAGAATGGGAATCCGTGTTGTGACAGAGTAAATATCTCGGAGGCCAAAAAATAATCATTCTTAGGAGTCAAAGCCAGGTGTCAAAGAAATTCCAAAACCGAATGGAACTGCTATCTTTTAAAAATTGCCGTTCACCCCAGAACAATTATTAGTTTCTAAATGTGATATTTCAGCAGAAGATACCAATTTAGAAATGTCTTCTGTTGTTCTAATCAGCTGATTTTAATTCATAATCACAAATAGGCGATGGGAGTTAAAGTTTGTGGAGTGAGAAAAATGTAAATTTGGGTGGGAGTTGTCCAGATCCCACTCTCCAGATAGAGTTCAAAAGCGTCTCCGAGCCCTTGTGGGTGACGAATTATTCTCCATCCTTCAACCGCTCTCCCGCAGGCAGGATTTGGCAAGTCTCTCGCTGTTTTTTCCGCTACTTCAACGGAAAGTGCTCGGACGAACTACATTTTCTGGTGCTGCCATGGTAAAACTTCACAGTAAAAATACGCCATGCCATTTACATAGTAGCAAACCATCCACATTCCCTTCGTATTCCATCGGTGAGAAGTAAGTTCCACTCGAACAGCTTCTTCCTCCGAAACACTGTCCTATTTCCCTGATCACTATAATCTTAATCTGTTCAAGGCTAGTGTTAACCATTGTCTTCCACTCCTACACACAAATGGCCTCCAAACGTAACCCTCTACCTGGAGTGGCTCTCGGTCTTTGTAAAGGGTCAACCTCGTTGTACAAAAAAACAAAACAAAACATGCCAAATTATCAGACTATATATTTATATTAGGATTAAAAGAAGACCCAGGAAGTTAGAGGAGAAAACAAAATTCAGTAACGCGTATCGTCATCTAGAAGAACTACATCGGACTAAAGTAATGTTTTTGTTGATGGAATTATATGTGTAGGAGTATCCAAACAAATTTGATTAAAAAGAACCGATAAAGTCTGTCTGTTTAACTTTAATACATTTTTCAACCTTCGAATAAGGTGTTGGGTGTTGTGCTTGAGCTAGCACGAAGTCACAAGTCATCGTGGCCGAGGGCTTGAGCGTGCTGGCCTTGTTCAAATTATTGATCACGCTAGATAATACGCTCTTTTCCAGAAACTATAACTAACGTCTGTTCAACATAGTTTCAGTATAAACCACGGGTGGGCTCTGTGGGTGTTAAATAAACACAAATAGGGATTGGCTAGCCGCCCTAGTAGAAGGGTATCCTCGAATAGAGTGGCCAGCTATACATAGATTGTGCTTGAAGTTGTGGATAAACTGTTCGAAGTTCATATATTGTTATAGTTTTACTTAAGTACGTTCGATCATCACCGTCATCATAAAAAACCAATGTGGTGCCTGTGTGCTAGTTAGAATTTCTTTGTCTACATCCTGGTACTCTTTTAGAAGCTAGAAGTTTGAATTCGTCTAAAATGACGTTATGAATAACAATTATTTGGAATGAGGCCACCAAATAGAATGCAATTTATTTATTTTTTATTATTTTACTCATTTATCTGCATTTTTTTCTTAATATAATATATATGCACACCAATTATATCATATTCACTTTACCGTGCGTCCTGGGTATGACGATAAACTACATCCTCGTCCTGGGTAAGACGATAAACTACGTCCAACAGCAAGGCATCTGATCAGAAGGCTTTGAGGAGCGTGGAAGCACCTCTTAATTGTTGGTGTTCCCAGGTCCACCCTGACTCGGGATTGTAGCACCTGTTAGGGTCCCAACTATGGGCAAATAGTTAACACTCAAGCTTGTGTAAAAATAGGCTTTAATACCAGAAATATTTTGTTATAAAAAAAAGATTATTACCAGCAATAATTTTTGAAGGAAAAATTATCAGCAGTACTTAAAAAAAAAGTACCAGCAATACAAACAGCTATACATTTTTTGAAAAAAAAATATTACCAGCTATCGATTCTTTCAAGGAAAAATATTCCCAGAAATAAATTTTTGAAGAAAACATATTACCAGCAATAAAAATTTTGTCAGCATTAAATAGTCTTAAAGATAAGTGTGACTTAATTTTAGGAGAAAAAATTAGAATAATAAAACATAATAACCAAAGCCAACTATTGAATCAGAGGAATTAATTAGTACTAAAATATCGACATAAAAACAAATTCATAATATAGGTTTAACTTAATTAGCCATCCATTTTTCCATAACATTCACTCTCTCTAACCCTTCAAATGTAGACTAATTCTAATTTCTATATCTAACCTATTCTATAACCCTTTACACTATATTTGTAAACTTTCATTTACATTAATATCTTCCCAACTTTCTTTTTTATCTATATATATATATATATATATATATATATATATATATATATATATATATATATATATATCTTTTGGAATTTGTTGGTCTGATGAATTTATCGATTCCAATGTAATAAATTATAACCATGGAATATTAGTGTTTGAGCCTTTATATATATATATATATATATATATATATATATATATATATATATATATATATATATATATAAAGGCTCAAACACTAATATGTAATTTATATATATATTATTTATATATTATATATGCGCAGTACTTATGATAGAGCTAACATATTTGGTTGTGTTGATGTGAGTTTGTGATCCTGTCGTGTGTCAAAGGGCAAACTTTGTCAGTTTGTCTGACGATCGCAATGGGCGTGAAACCCAGGTTCACAAACACACATCAACACAACTATATATATATATATATATATATATATATATATATATATATATATATATATACGTGTGTGGGGGGGGGAAAGAGAGAGAAAGAGATATAGAAAGAGAGTCCAAGTAAGTAGTAAGAGAAGATTTGTGTATGTCCCTTTTTAACCTCAATAAATTCTTGATTATTTTTTCTGTAACTAAATTTTCTTTTGATGTCGCAATTTTCCGATTTTTCTGAAACTGTAATCAAAAGATTAAACGGACAATTTAAAATTTCAGAGCGATTCCTGCGGTTTCAATGAGTTTTTTGTTTCGTTTTTTGTTGCTTGATTTTTTTACAACTTAGTCGTGAGTCAAAGGGTAAGTATGGAAGGAAGAAAGTAAGAAATTAGCTTCTCACGCACATGGAAATATTTTTCTTTTTCACAATATGGAAACAGTTGTTTTTTTTAAAATAGAAATGTAGGTGAGCTTATCCATCTGTTGTCAGATTGACTGAAGTTTTAATCCAGTCTTTATTTTAGTACTTTTGCTTTGAAAAAAAAAAGTCAGATACTGAAGTGGGGGAGATGGAAAAGAATTTAGGGGAAGCCAAGAAAAAATATTTCAAGTATGATGCGAAAAGGAAAGCTCACCGGATTCACATATTCTTGATAAAACAGCATATCATATTTCATAATAAAACTACTGCTATTACAAAGAGGACCATATAAAAATAACAGTGATAAAAACAAAAACAAATACGGTTAGACGTTAAATAAGATCGCTCATTTTGTACATCTAGACATCGAAAGCGAAAAATTCAAAGTTCAATCCTATCAATCTATCTAACATTTTTAAAGATCATTTCACCCCGAGCAAGGCAATAAAACCACTATTACACAATGGAAAATAGACTTTTGTATAACAGATATTTATTTTGTTAAAATGCATTTAAACACAAATCGTAGAAATATCTATCAAAAGACGCGACGTTTTTCTTTATCTTCTGGAATGAAGAAAAAAAATTAAGAGACCGGAACACCGTAGAATCAGACAAGTCGAAAATTTATTAACTAAGAAGGCATTTGAATGAAGAAGAGATAGATACATATATAGATAGTTGATATGAGTGAAATATAGTATTAAGGAGCTAGGACAATAAAAGAACAAAAATTAAAACGACAGAAGATAATGATTGACATTGCATTTAAACTTTTGAAGATCAAAGTTGACTAGGAAGCAAGAAGCCGGAAGTGAGTTCCACATAAATCTTAGGTACCATAGAGGAAAGTTCATCAGAACAATTACCATGGAAGTATGTATATAAAAGGCACAAGGAAGCTATGTTATGGTAGTGGGAAAGTGACTGAAGCCGAGATGCCAGGTCAGGATCAATAACACTGCAGATTCTTCTTTGGATTTTATCAAGTATCTGTAAATATATAGCAGGAGCACCAGGCCAGATGTGGCAGAAATATTCAAAGCAAGGAATAATGTTAGACTTATAAATATGTAAGATAGATTTTGGTGAGAAACATTGTCTTGAGCGACACAATGAACCAATTTTCTTAGCTGCAGATTGATTCAATATACACTTTCCACCGGAAAGCGGAAAATGTGAAATGAGTCACCCTCATGGAGGTTATCATCAGTCATTCTGATAGAAGTTACAAAGGGTTCTCTCAGACGATATTGCAGATTTTATGGTAAAATTTTGCAAAAATTATCCAGCTGGAGACAAATTTTAAAATTCACGAAAATCTTTAAATCTTTTATTCTGTTTTCATATTAGCCTCCAAATAAGAAAGCCAAGTTTTATTTCTATTAGAATATTCAGAGTATGATGGAAATAAAGATCGTAATATTGATAAAATTAACGAAAGCTGCATATTTGATAGGGAGAAAGAAATAGACTTTTGTTTAACAGATATTTATTTTGTTAAAATGCATTTAAACACAAATCGTAGAAATATCCATCAAAAGACGCGCCGTTTTTCTTTATCTTCTGGAATGAAGAAAAAAAATTAAGAGACGGGAACACCGTAGAATCAGACAAGTCGAAAATTTATTAACTGAGAAGGCATTTGAATGAAGAAGAGATAGATACATATATAGATAGCGACAGAGAGAGAGAGAGAGAGAGAGTGAGAGAGAGACAGAGAGAGAGAGAAAGAAAGAGATAGAAAGAGAACTAAAAGACAGAGAAATAGAAGAAGAGAGTACGAAGAAAGAAGAACAGAAAGAGTGAGAGACAAAAGTGAAGTGAGAGAGAGAGGGAGAGAGAAAGGGAGAAAGAGGAAGATCATAAGGAAGTATCACTATATAAGACGTGTCTTAACGCAAGTTAACATTCAGAATTTTGCTTTTGTTGGTGATTAATTTTGACAAATAAATTTCTTAGAAAAATTAAATTTCGGAAACATTTTGTTTGTCTATTCATTTTGCTTTTATTTCTCCATTATATAAGTATTTATAGAAGGTAATTACAGTATGAGATAGAAAAATAAGGAAGCTGAAAGAACTAATGTATATGTTATGTTCACAAGATCTGCTCAGTAAAACAAGTGTTGAAATGAAGATATTGGTATGTTATTTAAAAAAGAGGATAGCTTTAAAACACTACTGCTTTCTTAATCGATCTTCTTCGCCATTCGCTCTCTTTTCAGTCTATGTAAATTGAGATTGATTTCATGATTTACAGGAATGAACAGAAGATCAAACACCTGGTTAATGCTTAAAATTGAAAGCAGAAAACAGTTTCTTATGTCTTGTGACTAGGACGGGCCCATCTTTATTCGTTCTTGCAATAGACTTAAAAGATGCAAAAATTAATTTCTGCTGCTGAGTTAGTTTCCTTTCCTTGACTAGACAATTCCGAACTAATTTGTTCCGATGAGTTGCAAAGCCATTAATAAAAAGTCGCATATTTGAATTTACGAGTTTTAAAAATTCTGAAGTAACATAAATGTAAGGGATGGAAATAATTTACTCCACTCCCAGGGTGAAATAAAAGGTTTAGTTAAAAAACATCTTCTAAAAAAATGGAGATAACAATATGCAGATGTTATGATAAACATTCACAGAGGAAGAAGCTAGTAAAAAAAAAATATATATATATATTTAAGAGCCACTTCTATTTTTTCTCTGTTCGTTATGACTGTTTTCGTCTTTTCATTCCTTACGTCTTTATTTTTTAGACGAGATACCAACCTTAACCCAGATCTTCTTTTGCTGGAGGAAAGAATAAACTTCTGGTTGACGTTCATTGCCTTGCACATTATAAAGCAAATTTTCTATTTCTGTACAACTGTTTTATTCGCTAAAACAATAAACAACGTTAAACACCATCACAGCAAAAAAACCCAAAAAAACAAAAACAAAAAAAACTAGCTTCTGCTGTTGGGAAAATTGCACTTAAATTATAAATTGCTATAAAGCAATTAAATGTTTAAATCGTTAAATGAATTAAAATGTTAAATGTTTATCAGATAATTTCTTTTTTTGTTCTTTTGACAATAGCCTCAATTAAGCGAAGACATCCACTATTCTCTGTTGCTTCAAGTCTCCCTTTCATCTGTGAAGAAATTGTCCAGCATTCACTGCCATACTGGACGATTGATATTGCCCAGCTATTCAGCACTCTTGTGACTTATTTGAATATTTAAATGCTAATAATGAGTCAATATATAAGTATTAAATTAACTTCGAAGTTTAAGTTTTGAACCAGGTGTGTTTCATTTACTGGTAGAAACATATTTATTAATATATATGGTCCTCCAGGTTGGGGGTTATGCAGTAGGTTAATAACCTACTCACTTAAAAACTAGCTTGATACAGAAACCTCAACGATATATTCAAACAACGACATGGCCGAGGAAGAGTCCTTCAAAGTGGAGTGTGTGACGCGTGCTGGTGAATATCCCCCGTGAAGGCAGCCGGAACGACATGATTCGACCTGAAGAGGATCGCCCGGAACCGCGTCCGTTGGAGAGGTGTTGTAGCGGCCCTATGTTCTCCAAGAGACATAATGAATGAATTGCCATATGTGACCACGTAAAGAACATTTTTTTTTTATAAAGGTGGTTACTGTTATTTAAATAATTATATACATTATCATTAGTTTTTTGAGTTCAGGTTTATACTATTCATAATTTATTTAAAAAAAAAATATTCACATCTGCCTATAATCCCATCTCGTCATGTGTTGTTTACATTGATGTACACATGCGCCTGAGGAGAAGGGACACCGAGAATTTTAAATTTAAATTATTTTTTTAAAAAATATATGTTTTTGTTATTTGTTCTAGCCGATTTCATTGACTTTCTTTTTCTTTTTGCTTATACTTCCATCACTTTTGTTATTAAATATGGCACATCGTGATAATAGAAAATCTGTCAAGAAATGGTAAATATTGTAAGAACCTGGACACAAATTTACTGTGGATAGTCTAGCGATTAAAGCACTTTCTATATATTTTCGTTTTAGTAGCTTACTTTTTAGTTTCTTTTAATTTTTTTTCTTTTAATTGCTATTTAATAACAAACTCTAGCTAACCCTAACCCTAACCCTAACCCTAACCTCTGCCGATAAAAAACATAAAGAAAAAGAAACGAGATGAAATTGGTGAGACTATATACCTAAAAATTTTATTTAAAAAAGTAATTTAAAATTCTCCGCGTCCTGTCTTTTTACATCAATGTAAGGATCACTTTAGTTCGATAAAGTCCTGAAGGACGAAACGCGTCATGACAAACTTTTCCACCTTGTCATAGATTTCCCAAAAATTGTTCTTGATATATAAAAATCTATCTCGTTTTCTCATCTTATCACGTGAAAGCGAGATAACCAAAAGATTTGGAACTACGTTGTGCTGGTTCTCCTTAAAAACTAAGTTATTTTAAAAAGAACAATTAAGTTTAAAGCCAAATATGAGAAGTGAGCGGCTAAAAAATAAGCATTGTCCTGATCTTCAACAGACACCTCCAAATATCCTCGCACCAAAATGGTTGCAGTTGAACTATGGAGATTTAGCATAAATTTATATTTTGTGTTAAGTATTTAATGTGTTATTTTGGCGAGATAATTTCTTCGAGGTATGGGCTGAAGGAATCACTTTGATGTCAAGTAAAATAATACATATTATCTTGACACGCATTATTTGTTAAATGTATTTCATTACAAGCCGAATTTAACTCAGCACGCTCGACTTAAGCCGCCCCACCATGGCTTGGTTTCAAGAGATTCACAGAAAAATGAATCTCAGTAGGAAAGGACAAATACACGCACATATTTATAGATGTCGAATTGTTTGAGTTGACACACACTCGACACACGCACACGAACACGCGCATACACACACACACGAACATACGCACAATCACAAATATTACTTGAATTCGTACACATGCAAACATATATATTTACGGTCATATATATATATATATATATATATATATATATATATATATATATATATATGGTTGGATACATGTGAGCTTGTGACCCTGGGTTTCACGCTTTAAGTACCGCGCATATAGTATATAAATAATTATACATATATATATATTTATTTATATTTATATACACACACTTTTCACACACACACACACACACACACACACACACACACACACACACACATATATATATATATATATATATATATATACGTACACGAGAGATATCAGAAAAGTAAAATACAAATATTTACTAATTCGACATATTTTTACTATACAAATAAAATATTGTTCACGTGTTAATAACCTATGTTACTTCCTCCCAGAAGTATCATCTAAACTGATACTCTTGTTCCATCGTTGCCACTAATTCATACCCATCCCTATAATAATCAAGGGCTTGAAGTCAAACTTGCATCTCAGTAACAACAATCTGTGTGGAACCACACAACAAATAAATGTCGTATGAGGGCCTTAATTTGATGGGGTGCAGTCAGAGTTAAGCTGTGGTTACATTAAAACACACCAATCATATCGCAAAAACCATATGGTATTGGGCAACATGATGACACCTTACGATTCATTGATTTATATGTTTTTTTTATGGCTCTTTAACACTTAATGGGTTATTTAAAAGCGAAACATATTTTGAAATGTAAGAATAATTGTTTTTAGTGAGTGAATAGAATACTGACAATTGTTTTGAGAATAACGACGTTTTTCAAATCCTATTATTCAACTCATAGCTGGAGGGAGAAGAGATGGATTCATATCTTTTCCAAGGCTATTTGCGCGTAAGCGACTAGAATTCGAAATCGGTTTTCCGATTTATCATTCCGAATATCTATTTTTTACACCACATGGACATCCGACGCATTACGAAAACGTCCTGATCTCCTATGATGAACAGTCGCAGTTTTTCTGCTCTTTCGCAAGATTTGACTTTATGAACTGTCTATGAAGTATGAAGGCCACAAGCAAACTTTCTTTTGTATCACAGAACACAGTTGCCATCAGTTTCTTCGCTCATTGCTGAATATTATATTTTGGTGTGGAATTTCGTTGACGATGTATGTTTCCAGATCATGGTATCAACTCCAGAAAGTCTCTATCAGCTTCCGTATACTGTTCCAAATGCTGAAAAGAAATACCCAGGTGTTCTTCAGTCAGTTGATTTGGGACCCAACCAAATGACAATTTTCCAAACATTTCTCAACTTGTAAACGATATCATGAGCAGCTGTCATCGGAAGATCAAGTTCTACTGAAATATTCTAAATCTTTCGCCATCTTGAATCAAAGTTTCAAAACTGACAATGCTCCTTTTCCTTTGTTGATGAATGTGGACGTCCTTCACGTGGTGTGTTCTGCAGATTCATTCGAAGCTTTATGAATGCACCACACCAGACCGATACCCGCTACATATTCATTACAGGTTGCGATAAATTAAAAAAAATATTGCACATCGCAACTCTATGTCTGTCTTTTGTTTTATGATGGAAGTTATCGTTTTCGTGATTGTCGCTCAGTATTAAAGTTTTTTTTCGCAGTTGCAAGAAGCATATAACTTTTTCAATGATGTGTCCATTCTTCTACTTCTATTATCAAACGGAATTTCCTGATTATTGAGCATATGTTTGCCACCCAGTATACAGTTTCACTCCTAGATCTCTTACTGATTGACTAAAGCGATGATCGAGTAGAGTTGCACTCAATAAAATCTCTTCTGATTGATTCACAAGTTACATTATGGTCGTGCAACCAGCTATACCGAAATTAAAAATACTTGCGTACGATTTAAACAATATATATATATATATATATATATATATATATATATATATATATATATATATATATATATATATATATATGTGTGTGTGTGTGTGTGTGTGTGTGTGTGTGTGTGTGTGTGTGTGTGTGTGTGTAAAAATATATAGAAAATAGGAAAGAACTCGTTAGGTAAATAATCCAAAGTTCTTTAGTATTTTTCTTATTATTTTTAAAAATAGTGCTCGATACAAAAGTAGACCATAAGGAAGAAATAGATATAATTGTCAGTGCAAAAAAATCTGTCCTCATTCATAATGGAGACCCTATGGATTAAAAACAATAATGACTATTGTTACATCACTATGGGATCTTTGGACTCTGCAGGGTCCTCTGACCTTGTCGGTCTTTTAATACTGTACAACCTGACCGCGCGCCGTGAAATAGATATTAAAGACATCGGACTGTATAGAGATGACAGGCTCATGGTAGTGAGGAGTTCTACTAATTTTAAAATAGAGAAAATTAGAAAGATCATATATAGTGATTTTAAAAATTTAAATTTAAAAACAACAATCTGTACTAAATTAAAAAGGGTAAACTTCCTCGACGTAACTCTAGATTTAACAAACAACACATAGCAACCTTATAAAAAACCTAATACTAACCCCTTATATTAGGTTGGTGCAAAAAAAATGACGTAATAATGTCGTTTTTTGACGTATTTTTTAACGTCAAAAAACTACATTATTAAGTCATTATTTTTGCACCAACCTAATATATACACCCAAAGTCAAATCACCATCCATCCATAATTAAACATATACCCTCATCAATAGAGAATAGAATCAGCATTAACTCCGCTAATAAAAAAATATTCCAACAACACAGTAATTTTTATAACGCAGCCCTAAAAAATAGTGGATACAAAAATGCTAACATCAATTATAGAAACAATTGTACTAACCGGAAAAAAACAAGAAAAGAAAAATCATTTGGTATACCCCTCCGTTCAACAGAATGGTTAGTATTAAGCTAGGACAGAAATTCCTAGCTTTAATTGAAAAACACTTTCCTACCAATAGTAGACTTAGTAAAATATTTAATAAAAACACCCTAAAATTAAGTTACAGCTGCACTGAAAATCTAGAAAGTATAATAAAAAAACACAATAATAAAATCCTGAATAAACCCCCATGCCAGAATAGTATTAATAAAAACCCTACACTTAAATTAGACGAAAATAGTGACAAATTATGTGATTGTAGAAGCCCAGAAGACTGCCCATTGGAAAATAAATGCCGCGTAAAATCTGTGGTATACCAATGTACTATTTCATCCATTGAGAGTCCTAATACTAATATGATATACATTGGGTCTACGAAGAATGTTAAAACCAGATGGAGGCAGCATAAGTGCTCTTTCAACAATATAAATAAAAGAAATCAGACATCTCTAAATATTTTCGGCATTTGAAGGAAATGAATAAAACACCAAAAGTAAAATGGAAAATTATAAACAAAACTAGAACTTGTAAAACTTGGGATGACTCATGCATACATGAAAAACTACACATTATTAAGTTTCTAAATAAAAAAAATCTATTAAACAATAGACAGGAGTTAACGGTTTTTTCCCGACATCATCAAATTTTCGCATTGAATAATTAGCATAAAAACAAACACACAATAAAATAATTTTTAAATTTACATAGTCTAAATAGTTTAAATGCCTACAAAAAAAAAAAAAAAAAATCATAACCCTTTATGAAGTCGCCAAAAAAAGAAATGTTAGCGACTTACGACAGTTTTTTTATATACACAAAACCCTTTTAGAAAAAAAAAAAAAAATAAATAAAATAAAAAAAAAAAATCTCCATAGACAC
>OZ010580.1:1159609-1194609 GCA_963932145.1 Acanthosepion lycidas
AAATACTTTGGTGTATTTCAAACTGAATTAAAATTTATTGGAATCATTATTTTTTCTGATGTTCATTAAAATCTATAAATTCGACCACATTGACAAATCTGTCAACACAACATAATTTTCGTTATTAATAAGTATTTAAAAATAAAACACGTTATTAATAATGAAGCATTTTTAAAAAAAACTTATTTAAAGTTTAATTGATATGAATTGAAATAAATATTACTTTTAGTTTAAAATATCATAGAAAAGCATCTTTTTAACATGGAAACTGGTGGGGGGGATTTGACGTGTTAAGAGAGCATGAATATTAAATTTAAATAAGGAGTACTATTAGAAATAAAATTACATGACGAAAGGAATGTGTACACCTTTTCATATATTTTTTTAACTATCCAGTAATCTTACAAATTTATAATAATTTAAGCATTCTAATATTCTATTAAATTTTAGGTACTTACGAAATTGCTTCTTTAGAACATGTTACAAAATTACCAATAAATTCTAATTTTACTATAGATATCAATCTTACTTTCTGATAATATGTATTATTAAAAATCGACATGTTTATGCGTATATAAAAAAATAAAAATTATTTTAAAAATACTGGAAGAATAAATCAAGTAATATTGATTGTCCGCTAAAAATTAATACAGAATTTAAAAAATTTAAAAGTTTCTAAATTATTAATTTCGAATTAAATAATGTCTTGGGTTTATATTGCATTTTTATTTTACGATTCAGAGCATATTTTTTGTAACGAGGGTCTTGCTTGACCAAAAATTTGATGATTTTAAATTTCCCGAAGAGTGTGTGGGGTGGTGGTGGTGGTAGTGGAGGTAGTGGAAGTGCGGAGTTTGTTAACAGATGTAAAAAATATTTCCACCATTAAAAGAAACCTTTAAAAAGCGATTTAATTCATTTCCGAACAAGTTACAATTAACTATTTTTGACGTGAATTTTCAAATCAATGTTTTTCACTGCAAAAAAAAACAAAAAAAAACGCCCCCACAACCCCTCACAACCCCCCCCACAACCCCCCCCACAACCCCCCCCCACAACAAAATACGTCTAATCTCTCATACAAATTTATGGTCTCACGTTGATGGCAGAAAAACAAAACTTTTAAACAAAATTTCCAACGTTATAAAACAAAAAAAAAAAAAATGTTTTACATAAGAAAATCTTTGGATCTTTTGTCTTAAGAATAACAAAGATTTTGACGACAAAATTTTGTTTTTAACATGTTTTGGGCCTTTTTTTTATCATGCACCCTTTTTTTAGCAAATTTTTGGAGATACCTATTTAATATCTTAGATGAGGTATTATGTTTAATTACATTATTCGGACTGTTATCCTCATCTTCATTGCTATATTCACAACGTTTCGGCCGTTGTACGCTCCGGCCTTCTTAAGGTGATTGGAATTTTTCTTCAATACCTGTCTATATTTCTGAGATGAGGTATTATAATTGCTTGCATTGTTTACATTATTCGGACTGTTAACCTCATCTTCATTGCCATATTCACAACGTTTCGGCCTCTATATCTCGGAGATAAGGAATTATGATTACTTGCATTATCTACATTATTCGGACTGTTATCCTCATCTTCATAGCCATTTTCATAACGTTTCAGCCGTTGTACGTTCCTAAGTGATTCGGTTCGAAATTCCAATCACGGAGCGTACAACGGAGTAATGAAGATAAGGATAACAGCCCGAATAATATAAAATATTGCAAGTAATAATGTTTTGGCCAATGTGTTCTTCAACCTTTTCTGTTTTAAGTGTCACCAAATTTATTCTTACATACTCAAGATGAACACTGCAAATACTTACATCAGAATGAACAAACAAAACAACATATAACCTTTTTTTTTATATCGATGGCCTTAACTGCCAATATTTTTTACGCTGACGCTATTTTTTACATGCGATTTCAAAGATGAATGTTTTTCAAGATCTGATTTAGCTATTTCGCATAAGATTACGACCGTTTTGAAAATTTTTTTAAAAACTTTCATCTAGGGAGACTGTCTCCATTTTTTATTTTTCTTATTTAATTCACACAACACAAGTCACAAGAGCCACTCAATGTAGAAGTTTAATGAGGGAGATTGTTGAAAGGGAGAGAAGGAAGAATTAAGTGCATATTATGAGGATATGTAGGATAGATGGACAAGACTTTTTATTTTTAATTTTTAATAAAATAACATCTCTGTTCTTATTTTATTTAAAACTGTTTTTATCAATTGGAGATATTTGGAAGCATTACAATAATTTCCTATCATTTTATCTAAGTTATCTCTGTCAAAGTTGATAAGAGGTGTAACAGTCTTTTCATGCCTGGGCATGTAAGCTAATTACATAATTGTTTTATTCAACATCGCACACCAATACCTTCTACGTCAGTCATTATAGTATGACAGAGATAGGGTATTTTATAAAAATAACTAATGCTGCGACAAAATGAAAGGTAATGTGGATTCATGTCTTTTTTAAATTCATTAGTACAAACTGAATATAAACATCCTCAGCTGGTCCATCGATTACATTTTTGGACTGACATATATGCCAACTCACATACAGCCGTACGTAACTGTTAAGTTGCTTGCATGTGCTTGAATGAATATATATATATATATATATATATATATATATATATATATATATATATATATATATATATATATATAAATATAAATAAAAACTCTGTCGCGTACATTATATATTCTCTTTGAAAGAACAATAAAAGTAGCGCTGAGTTCAAAGGCGACTAGTTTGTTCCCTTTTCTCCATTCATAAAAGTGAAACTCCTATCCGGCCTAATATCTGACATTGGCTTTTGGCCCGTACCTGTTCCCATTCCCGATTGGCAAAACGAAATACACCTCCAGTACGAAGTATGAATGGATGAGTCAAAATTGCTTTCAGTTTTCTGTTGAGAAATATTTAGTCAGTAACAGGAGCAAACTAAGCAGTGCGACTACGAAGTTTATATTTTTTAATGACGAAGTGAAAGATGATATCCGAAAGAAGTGAAACATGTTAAGCAAAACTAAAAAACAGACCAACTGATTTTTAATCTTTAGTTTTCAATAAATTAATTATAAGAATATATATATATATATATATATATATATATATAGGTAAAATGAGAACAAATGGAGTATAAGTACATTGAATGTAACATTTAATTGAAAAGATCGCTCAATACAGAGTAGTGCCAATATTTATTTATTTTAGGATATTAAAACAAAAGGAGGCACATTTATGGTGCTGAAGCATGATTGTATTTGTGTAGCGCCTTTTATCATGTTCTTTTGTTTTAATATCCTAAAATTATATATATATATATATATATATATATATATATATATATATATATATATATTTATGTATGTATGTATGTATGTATGTATGTGCGATGTATGAATTACCGTCTAAAGTACGCAAATATGACAATAACACTGACATCTTATTTTAACAAATATATTTACCAAAATTACACAAAAATATCTTTAAACAGCCAGTAAATTTATTCAATAAAATCGCCATTGGCTTCAAAAACGGCATCTAGACGACTTCGGAATCTACTGCAACTCTTCTGGGCGGTCTCCGTGATTAAATTGGTGAATGCAGCCATAATCCTTGCCTTCAGTTCATCTTTGATGTTACAAGGAGTTTTGTTGGTCCCTCGCTCAACTGCGCTCCACACATAATCATCAAGGTGTTTGCAGTCAGGGGAGTTAGGTGGCCGGATGTAAGAGGTGATGTGGTCGCAGAATTTGTCTGATAGCCATGACTGGGTCACGTGTTTGTATGGCATAGTGCAGAATCATAGTGCCTAACATAGGTTTTTCAAGCAGCCACCCTCTTCACCCAGGACAGCACTACCGCCTCAAAGCACTTGATGTAGGGCCTCAAGTGTTGAATCTGAGGCCCTGTGAAAAGATGAATGGAAGCATAACGCCGCCATCACTAGTTATCCATACAAACACTTTCGTAATCATCAAATTCTTTCCGAATCCTCTGCACTGTTGAGACGCAAACATTCGTAAATGTCCGTATTGGAGCTTCCGGTGCGAATGCCAAGCAGTACAGCATACTGTTTTCAAACTTCTGGCGGAGTGAATTGCGTCATGGTGCTCTTTTTCTTACAGATGCTGACCAACTGACCTTACTATACTGTGCAAATATAAAACGGCGACAATTTACCCATCGCACCATATGTGTGTGTGTGTGTGTGTGTGTGTGTGTGTGCGTGTGCGTGTGTGTGCATACTCACGCAGTGTAGTGGTTTTCAGCGTGGAAAGTGGGATCTGCATGTCCAGTTCAGGCCAAGTTAGTTGCGTTCACTTCCCATATAGTCCTGGTCTTAAACTTGGTTATTTATTTTCATTATATTTTAATTGTTTATTTATTTTACTTTGTTTCATTTTATATTTATTTATGTTATTTTGCGCACTTTCGTCGTTTGTAACATTCGGCATTTGCTTTTAAAGAATGTTTATTATTTATGGCTTATTAGATATTTAGCCTTTCGAAGCGTGATGTTGTAGGTAGCATAAAGGAATTTCTTTTTGCACTTGCATTTCGATATGTCTTCTGATTTTTTGGTTAGGAGTGATGACTATTATTATATGACAGGGCAGCAATGTATGTATATCTAATTATCTAGGTCATATTATATCGATCTGATATAGATGTTTATCTGCATTTCATGCTTTTATTCTACAATGTAAAAAAAATGCATTAAATTTTGACGGACAACTTTTAGGGAAAGCGAAAGAGAACATTTCCTCCATATGTGGCCCGTGTAATGTTTTATCATCTCGGATTAGGTGGATTAGGTTGTTCTAACACTTGTAATATTTCAAATGATAATTTTCTCTTCTTTCACTTCAAATTAGATTTTCAGCTTTCAAATTCAATTGATTAGGATTTATGTCAAAATATCTGTCAACCAATTGTAATAAAGAATGTATCATCTTAACTATTAACCATACGTGCAAGTCAAGAAGAAACATACCTGGCAATGTATACAGTTGATTAAAGAAAAATCCAAGACAACACATGGCCGCATGCAAGAATCGTTATACTTTTTGCATGAATAAACAAATGTTGGACCTCGGTTGGGGTCTGCTCTATTGCCAAACGCCAACTGCGATATCTGACTTTGCAACAACCAATCATTACCTTTCTAACGTATCAAAGAGCTGCCTGAAAACTAGCAAGAAAATATTGCAAATAATAGTGAATATATAACAAAATAATGAGGAGTCAAACTAATAATATTAATTGTCTACTTGTTCATTTTACCGTCCATCCGTCCATCCATCTACTATTCCTGTCTCGATTTTAAGCAAATATTCGATTGGGTAAAATTTCTGCACAAAGGTTTGACGTTATTGGAGCAGGATTATTTGATTTTCATTACAATGAATCTAATTATGATAGCAAATAAAACGCGTGACATTTCCACTGTCGTTAATATTAAGGTAAGTAAAATAAACACGATTTATCGCCAATTCGAACTGACTAAAATCAGATTGTCAGAAAAGAGAAAATATATTTATAAATTCCAATTTCGGCTGGAGGATGCACTTTCTTGAACTTGGTACTCTCACATTGCAATGCATAACCAACAAAGTCTATCTTGAAACCACATCTGGCCCTCGATGAAGATATTTTAGTTAGTTGTTTGTTAGTCCTAACTAAGTCATAATGTTTAATAAAGAGTGAATAATCATTTGGCAGCGCCAGGAGAACCATTGAAATGCATTGTAGTTATGATGCTCGCATCTTTCACAAGTGCAAAAAACTGTCACCAACTGAGTTTGCCCTTTGACATCTTCCGGCTAGTGATCCTGATCAATATATCAATCAACTCTTAAGGATCAGGGGACTCATATAGAAATATACCTGGGACCAATTTACAAACACTAAAGGAGTCAGTATGAAAGAAATGTTTCCTAGATATTGTTAATGCTAATGAAAAGATGGCGGCTAGTTAGAAATTAACCCTTCTTCCAATTATATTCAGTTGACCATGATGAGATTTAGATAACTGCAGTAAGATTAAAGATTTCGAGAAAATTGTTCAATCAGTTCGCAAAGCTGACATTCTTATGATTCACCAGTAACACAACTTGGAGATATTCAGTAGTCATACTTTCCTAGTTTAGCCACCAGAAGACAATTCTTATATTGTATACTTAAAAAGCAACACCAGTCATGCCAGTGGGTACGAGTGATGTTGCTGTTGTATCAACAAATGAAATAAGGTTTGCACTTCAAAATTAGAAACGGGGAATTGCACCCAACGAAGATGACATAATTGACATTTTTAGAAAGCACAAGTAAAGAATTTCCCGAATGTCTACCACAGCTATTGACAGGAATTTGTTATATTAATTCCAGTTTTTAAAAACGGACATATTTAGGATCTTGGTAACTAGTGAAAATCTTTTAACAATTCTCTGACAAACTAACAAGCATTAGTAATTGCATCGCTCATCAGTTTTTTTACACTTTTCTCCACGTAGTTTGTCAGTTGCTCGAAATTGGTCAAGTGTCTAAAATAAGGAATTGCATTCACTGACGTCTGGCACCCGAAAATAATCTTTGAACGCGCCGTGCACGTCTTTAATTTGTCTAAAAGGATTGCATGCTCGGATGGATGCAATAATCACAGATGATGAAAATTGATGCTTTTTTTTTCATGTTGCGGTTATTCACAACACAACAAGCGTACCTTGTCAAATTCGTCACTATAATTTGCAACGAGAGAAAAACAAGATGAAAAAAAATCAAAGGTAAACATAAAAGTAGAAAGAAAAAAGAGCAAAAAAAAAAAAAGAAAAAAGAAAAGAAAAAGAGACAGAAAAAAAGAAAAAATAGTTAAAAAGCAGAAAACAAAAAGAAATGAGAATAAGATAAAAAAAGACAGAAAGAGAATAAAAATTAAAAAATGACATATATATATATAAAAGTAGTCACTGAGGTCAACAATTCGTGGCGACATTCTGTTTCATGGTTAAACGAAAGGCCATGTATCTTGTGTTTTGGCTCGACTATTTATACATGCTGGTCAGGAGTACATTATGGCTAGCAAGGTCTATTGTGTTATCCTGTTATTGGGTTGTCGGTAACGTCTATGCTTCAAATTATTCTCGAGGCTCTTGAGTAGTAATAATTGTGGATTTGAATGCGCATATTTGTAGCTATTTTATAGTTATGTTTGTTAACTTTTTACTCGTTATTCATTATTTATTTCTTGTTGATTATTATTATTATTTCATTTACTTGTGTTTTTTGTAGATTCGTAGTTTTTTCATTTCTGTATCGTTTATTTAATTTGTTTATTTAAATTTTTAGTTTATATTATTTATTTTTTCCTGGTGTTTGGTCATCTTATTTGTTTATTTTAAAGTATTGGCTTTGTCTAATGTATGTTACATTATTTACGTTGTATCTAGTGTATATATTTGCACTTATTATGGTGGTATTTTGCAAGATCTTCACTTTCAGTTTTAGATTTTTAAGTAACGGTGTAAAAATTTAGTTTCGTGTCTGCATTTTGAGGTAGGTTCTGATCGTTTACTTAGTAATTTGTGTTGATCTGGAGAAGTGAATATAGATATTTTTTTCTTCAGACAGATGTTACCATTTTTTCGATTCATTGCTGTAGGCTGATGATGTTTTCCATTTTTCCATGATATTTTGGATGCAATTTGATTTTTGTCTTTAATTTTCTATATATGTTTAGAAAGTAATTTGCCGTTCGCGTATTTCCTATTTGTAAAGGATGTTTTGCGAGTGTAGCTTCTCTGTTTCCAGGGCATTTCAATTACTCCTATATACATATTTTCTTCGTTATTTCCTGGTTTTACAGTTGTTTGGTATATTACATTGAACAGTACAATGCTTTCTAAACATATATAGGGAATTAAAAATAAAAATCAAATTACACCAAAAATATCATGTAAAATAAGGAAAACAGCATCAGCCTACAACAGTAAATCCAAAATAGCTAAACTTTATTAATATTTGCAAAAGTAATTCGTTTACCCAAAATTTCACAGACGAGATAGGAACTATTTCAGGAATGATTTATACGAATATCTTTATTTTTGCTTTGATTGATTAAAAGTCTTGCCTAAAAGAATTCTGATCCATTGTAATATTTAGGATATTATATGTAAATATTAAATAAGGTAAGCCTAGTTTTGCATAGAGAGCCACACTTGGTTTAGTTCGAGATATAGGGCTTCAATGTAGTCGGCTGCTTGAAGTTTTGTTCTCTAGTTTTGTCATCTCTTCAACACGACCGCAACAGTTTGACACAATTGAAATCTTTCAAATGGTCACTAAAACGCAATCTTCCTGTCAGAATGTCAGATATCAAAACTGCTATACCGCCGTTGAATTTGAAACTCCATTACTGACTTCCATGACAGACTATTTTATTTTTTATTTTGCCTTAAATTGGTTGGAAAATTCATTAATTCTGATTCGAGACAAACATTTAATTTCGAAAACATTTCATTCGAAGGCTATTCACATTTTTCGGATTTGTTCTTTTCACAGAACTTCTTTTTATCATAACAAAATAAGTGATAACTCGTGCCATTCCACCAATAAGTGCTTTCGCTTAAAATAAAGCCCAGGTTACCTAGTGATACGCTTTCTATGTGGGGATACTGATGAAAATAAATCCGTTTTTATTTGTAATTTTCAACAAGACGTTTGGTGTTATTTGGGCAGTGGAGACTCTGACTTCACAAACAGAAAAAGGGAAAATATACTTTAAAAAGTATCAAATATCGCAAAATGGTTAAAATGTGTTAATATTTGTTATTTGCATTTCCAATTTGTAATGAATCTCATAGATTGTACGATGTTTTAGGATCACATGGCATCTTCTTTCGTTTTGCAGAAGATATATTTTGGCACGATGAAACTTAAATGGGAATTGAAGATTACTTATATAAAACATTTATAGAACAATAATGAACAATTCAGAGATTACAACTTGGAACGCTGGATTAAAAGTCCCGAATTCTAACTCTTGCATTATAGAAACGCTGCATTAAGTTCGTTCAGTTTATGTTAATTACTAATTATTGACGTCACTGTAATTTTCTACTATAGCTTGGATATTCATGAGTAGATTCAATTCCTAGAATTCTACCCATACAATCGATGTCCGTAGTTTGTAATGTTTATGATTATCTCTAGTAATTGATTATGGTAGAATCATTAATAGAATTCCGCCGCTTCTTGAATCTAGGATCGAGGGATGGAGTCGGTCAGGATTGTTAACTTTTATTTGGTATATTAACAGAGATTTGAACACATTTCAGTGGATGCAGAATCATGAATGTCAACTGTTGGCCACTTCGATGTGGTTTAATCGTTAGCAAGCCTGTCTCGCTGCAACAATTATGACTGAATGGGGAGTTCGATCCTCACTGGGTGCCCTATATTGTCGGCCTTCTACTACATCTAAGCTACGCTTAGATATTTACAATGAATGCTAACCATTATAGAAGAGACGCCTGCTGTATTTTGCAATTATTATAATTTCGTAGGTATAATTAGAACGTTCTACTATTATCGCTGCATTCAGTGTTAAGAATGTTAAGCATTAACCCATATATCCGTTCGTGGTTATATTACATATGTTTGAACTCCGATTGCTGAATTGGTCAGAATGCTAATCGTTACAACATAGATCTGGTGCCAGTTGCAGGCTGAGGGTTATGATAATCGCACCATAGATCTGGCGCCAGTTGCAGGGTGAGGATTATCATAATCGCACGATACATCCGGCGCCAGTTGCAGGGTGAGGATTATGATAATCGCACGATAGATCCGGCACCGGTTGCAGGGTTAGCGTTATATGATAATCGCGCACCAAAGAGAACTGCTGACTGATGCTTGTTCTGTTTATGTCCATTCATATTTAAGGAGGTTTTTAGTGAAATTGAATGGTTCTACCAAGATTTGAATTCGAGTTGCATGAATCAAACACTAGAAAGCTAACCACCATCCTAGAACCGATTCGAACTATGTTTTCTGCATTAATTCATAAATATTTATCAAAATCTGTGAAATTAGCTGCTTCTCCCAATATTGTATCTGGGATTAATGGATTTAATATCCATTATGCTAACCACCGAACTGACGCCGGTCCATTTTCATGCATAGATTAATTAGTACTTATTCAAATTTCTTTCGGAATTTCTAGGAATAGGTGCCGCTAATAAATAAAGGACAAATGGCAACAGATTTTCAACAGCAGCATCAGCACCAAAAGAAAAGAATCTTAGGAATGTGCAGTCAGACATGACAAGCAGTAGAAGCCGCATCCCATTCACGTTAATGTTCCAACACAGAATTGTCCCATGGTGGCCTAGTGGATTAAAGTATTTGTTCGTGAAGTTAGTGAGATGGTAATTGTAAGCTAAAGCCCTGGGCCGGGCAGTATGTACTCGAAATCAATAGGAATAAGGCGATCAACACCGGTGCCGTTCTAAATAAGAACTAGACATGGGCAGTGGAACGACAACAATCTAACCCCATAAAATAAAGCGTTCAGTTCAAAATTCCATTATTTCCTGGTGAAGGCCGGAGTGTGCAAAGACCGAAATGTTGTGATAACAACTACAAAGATGAAGGCAATAGTCCACATTAATGTAAATAAATATTGACATCTTTGGCATTAAATGATTTTACTAAGGTTTTGCCGGGTTCAAAGTCTCAAATTCGAACCCATAGAATCGACACTGCAATAAGCAGTCAATAATTATTCACATCTGCTTGTGATTTAAAACGCTTTGTCGAGGTTTGAATTCCGATCGTTGAATACAGAATATTCTAACCATTACACTATAGAACCACCGCCAATGCTACATTCCGCATAAATTCATCAATAATTATTCTCGTATGTGAAATTAAAATGTTCTACCGAGTTTTGAACTCGGATCAGTGGATTTAAAACCCAGGATTCTAAACATTACGTTATCCAAATCCAAACTATCGTCATTCTCTGTGTAAATTATTAATAAGAAGGAAATTCTATTCCGGAAGCATTTTTTTTCTAAAAACCGCTACTTTGTTGAAGAGACTTCTGAGAGGATGCTTTCACGATCAGGAGAATTTTAACCTCTTCAAGTCTAGTATTAATCGTTATATTTCCTATATATCCGCATAAACTGCACATCTTACCTACCCCTCCTCTTAGGCTCGTGCAACAACCTCATTCAGTAACACTCTAGCTTGTGTGGCTCTTGTATTGATTAAACAATTATTTACAAAATGATTAATCAATAATTATCCATCTTTGAAATCAAAAGCTTTTTCCGAGATTTGAACGCGAATCCAAACACCACAAACGACGCAACTTTGCCTTTTCTCCATGAATTAGTAATTATTATTAACATCTGTGTAAGTAAAAAAAAGGTATTACCGAGATTTAAACTTAAATTAATCATTTATCAAACCTTTGAAAAAAACATTTTTATCGATACTTGAACAAGAACCGCTAGATGTCATATCCAGAATGCAAACCATTACACTATAGAAAAGACGACAAGCAGTTTCCATGCATAAATTAATCCTTTTCTCGCTGATTATTTTGGGAAAAACGTTTCATTTTCAGACGAATTTTTTTAATTTGCTTTTATTATAGTAACTAAGAAACTGAAGTACCTTGAAGTACCCGAGAGGTGGCTAACACCTTTACCAGATGTATGCGTTGCCAACTGAACTCAGAAGACAAAAAAAAACAAAAAAAAAAAAACAAGATCGACGTACAAACATGTCTGGAGCTGTTTTATGTTTTGGACGTGTTTATTCGCCCGTGTTTGAAAAAAAAACATATATACACGTCAACGCCGGAGAAACGTTTAATAAATAATTATTCCCATTCGTGTAATTAAAAAGCACAAATCAAATTTGAAGTCAGATAATTGAATTCAATTAATGGCATGTCAATCCATACATCATGGAAACAACATCGAAATACTTTTCTGCATGAATTATTCAATAATTACTCACATTTATGTAGTTAAAAAGGTTGTACCAAAATGCAAACACGTATCACTGGATTCCAAATCCCAAATACTGATGATTTCCCCATAGAATTGAATATCTGGAAAGTATTTGAACAGAGGACGGAAGGTGTGACACTGCAATCCGAAGACACTTTGGGAGAGCCAAATATACATGCCAAAAGTTAAGCAAAGTATTAAGAAACAGAAAAACTTCTTTAGAAACAAAGTTAATGCTGGAAAATCTACTCAAAGATGGAGAAGAGTCTTAAAGAAATAGAAATATGGTTCTACAGAAGGATGTTGAGGATGCCATGCACTAAACATGTGAATAACGACGAAGTTTTAGAGAAAATGGAAACCAAAAGGAAAACTTATACTTAATACCAGAAAAAGACAGTTGAAATTTCTAGGGCACATAATGAGGAACGAGGGCTTGGAAATTTGACACTCACAGGACGGACTGAAGGCAAGAAAGATAGAGGAAAACCACTCATAACTTAATTCGTGAGCTTGAGTAAATGAATGGTGGAACACATTTTCGGAGTATTAACAAAAAGACAAAATGTATTAAGAGCTACTAAGGACAGGTAATTTTGGAGGGTCATGACCGTCTACGTCCTGAGGGGACACGACACATAAGGAAAAAGAATCAATAATTATTCAAGTCTGAAAAAAAAGAAATAAAAAGATACGTTATGATTTGAACTCTTATCGCTTGATTCAGAAGCTAACAAACAACCCATTTAACCAACACCGATTAGTACATAAATTAACCAATAATTATTGATACTTGTGATAATAAAATGTCGTATCACTGCATTCAAAGATTACTAACGAAAGAACCGACGCTGATCGGCATAATTTAATCAATGATTACTGCCCGCGAAAATTAAATTGGTCTGGCTGGAATTGAACTTAGAACATATTCAAAATACAGAACATATTCAAAATACAGAACATTAATATTTACACCATTGGACAGACACCAATACCCCTTCTTTGCATAAATTAATCAGTACTTATTCACGCATGTGAAATTAGCGAAGAATGCTGATCATTGACGTTAGAACGAACGCCAGACAACTTTAACGAATAAATATTTATTCACATTACTGAAATTAAAATGCCTTTTTATGATTAGAACTCGGATCGCAGGATATGCAGTCCATGATGTTATCCATTATGTCATAGAACCGACGTAGCTCGACTTCCCAGCATAAATGAAGCAATGATTATTCACATATATAAAAATTATTTGGAAATGTCCAGATTTGAACTCAGATCGTTGGATTCTGAGTACAGAATGCTAACCTTTACAACATTGAAGCGACACTAGCGATATTTTCTATTATTTAAAGAATAGTTTTTCATATCTGTGAAATTAGAACGCTCAACACCAAGATTTAAACTCAGACTATTTGGATTAAAACATCTAGAATACCATAAGGCTACCAAACCAAGGCCAGAGAACTAGTTGCATAATTTATTCAATAAATTCACATTTCTAAAATTTCTACCGATATTTGCTGTTGGGTCACAGGTATCTAACGATTCGTTCATTGAACCGACGTTATGTAGATTTACCGTATAAAATTTTATCAAAGAAAATTGCGTCCTCCAGCAGGATTCGAACGCGCATCCCCTTTGCAGGAGAAACCGTCATTTGATCCGACGTGCATTTGACCACTCGGCTATCAAGTACTTTATAAACTATCAAGCTTCTAATTACATTTAAAGCAAACTTTATCCGTTCATATTTCTTCGAAAGTCATAACTGCTCATACACGTAGACACACACAAACACACATAGATAATTTCAAAAGAATCTGACATATACATTAATAAATAAAAAGCATTAATTATTTAGAAATATTTATGTATATATTTCTAAAGAATTAATGTTTTTATTTATTTGCTAATCTTACATATATATGTATGTGTGTGTATGTGTATGCGCATATGTGAGCAGTTATGACTTTCAAAGAAATCTCAACGTGTAAAATCTTTAGAAATATACATATATGGCCTGACGTGTTTAGCATGAAACAGGCTGTTAACCCTGGGTGTTGATTTTAATGTCCACGTTTATATTACATACGCTCTATCCCTGATATTGAACACTTTAACCGATCAATATAGCATGCCTTAAAACCATATTTATATATATATATATATATATATATATATTGATAAGAAGAAGATGGAGACCGTAATTATCCATTTCGTTTATAAATTTTTATTTCGTGAACACCAAGATGTTTATCTCAACAGAAAAACACGAAATGGATTATTAAAGTTTACGTCTTCTTATAATGCTCTGTAGTCTAAATTGAGCTCTCCCTGGATCTATATCATCCTCAGAATTATCCTCACAGTCACAAACTGGTATAATATAATATAATATAATATAATATATATGTATATATAAATGAATAAAAAGAAATATACATACTTATATTTGATATGAAAAAATAATTTTAAGTAATGTAATTCTATTACATTTACTTGTTTTTAAAAAGAAATATAGTCTATAAGCAATTAAGAGCAAAAGTATTTTAAAATTATAGTTTAATAAAACGTATTTTAACACAAACGCATAAAAATCTTTGAGTATACAAGGAAAATAATGCCGAAAAACTTTTGCCGTTAATAAAAAAAACCAAGACGTCATGCATTTAACAGATGTCAGAATTTGTTGCAAAATAAACACCTACCCTCCCTAAACTTAACCTCTTTTTCGAACGTAACTCATAATTGATACAAGAATAGTTAATAAAAATGAACACGTTACCGCCCATATCTGAATGATTGGATTTCTCTGTATCCTTGGAAACAGGAAATTATGAATTTGTGTGCGTTTAAAACTCAGTAAATTTAAAAATAAGTTATTTCCATATTCTCTTGAAGATGAAACAGAACTAATGTTTTTAATTTAATTATATAATTAAATTTAAAGGTTTTAGCTTAAATTTTTGAAACATGGTTATTACTGTGTAACGAAAAGCCATATCTTAAATCAGTTAATTATATATATATATATATATATATATATATATATATATATATATATAATTATTTATTCGAAAATTATAACATTAATAAGTTATAAAATCACTACAAAAATAGCTATTTTGTTTCAACATTTCTGGTCTCTTATCAAGTGATGATGTTGAATGTAGAATAAAGGGATTTAAGATATATATATATATATATATATATATATATATATATATATATATATATGATGTTGAATGTAGAATAAAGGGTTTTAATAAATATATATATATATATATATATATATATATATATAATTTCTAAAGAATTAATGTTTTTATTTATTTATTAGTCAGACATATTTACCAAAATACTATTTAAAATAAACGGAGCGGCTACTAAAACATGCGTATCCACTAAAAATAATGTTAAATTAATACAAATATGTCATATTTATAAAGGAAAAACTCCATTAATTCTTAGAATTAATTCTTTATATATATATATATATGTGTGTGTGTGTGTGCATATATATATATAAATATGTGTGTGCGTGCATATATATATATAAATATGTGTGTGTGTGTGTTATGATGCATTCCACAGCAGGGTATTAGTTAAGGAACTAGTGTATGATTGTGTCAGTCTTTTGACTTTCAACTGGAATCCAAATTTTATTTTAACTTTGTGCCAAAATATATGAAACTTTCTTCTCGCCGATGGATGAGATCTTTTGAACAGGAGTAGAGATTCATCCCTGGTTTCCTGTTTAGGATTGAGTTTCTGGTTACTTCTAAAGTCTTCTCATTCTTTACCCCCACCAATAACCCTTTGCGTCTTGGGTGGCATTCTCGCTTTGCTTGAGGTAAATAGATTAAAACAAAATGTATTTATAGAAAAGACTCGCGGAAGCTACGTTACGGCGGGAAGGGGGAAGTAACTGAAGCCGAGATACCAGGTCAGGACCAAAACATTGCAGATTCTTCTTTCAATTTTATCAAGAATCTCTAAATATATAGCAAGAGCACCAGACCAGATGTGGCAGCAATAAGGAACCATTTCACATTTCTCTGTCGGTGTAAAGAGCTGAAGTAAATTCGAACCGGTTTAACCAGGCAAACATAAATCCATTCCAGAAGGGGAAGAACGGTTGTGGAAAGAGTAGGACACGCCTTGGTAAGGGAGAGAATCCATCACGACCGTTGGATAAAAATCAATTTCAAAGTGAAATTATTCTAAGACCGAATCACATCAGAAAGATATATGAATAAAATTCAACATGAACTGGACAAGTCATACAATAGGGGATTTGAGAAGGTCAATTAACGTCAAATCCAGAAACTACGAGCGGCTGAAATTTCATGGAATGAGTTGCAAGCAATGTTGAGCTTGTGAATTTTGAATAGAATCCTTCGTTCAACCCATTATTTTCATTCTATTTTAAGAAAAAGTAAATAAAGGAAAGAGTAAGAAGAAAATTAAGAAAAAATGAAAGAGTATGCAAAGGAAAGAAAAAGAAATCTTAAGTAAAACGTTAAAGAAAAAAAGAAGCCCAACAAAGAAGAAATAGAAGAAGAAATAGAAAATGGAATTATTAAAAATAAAAAATAAAAATAAGTGCAAAAATATGAGTAAAACGAACCAAAAGAAAAATGAAAAGATAAAACCAAAATTAGTTTTAACTTTTTAAATAAGCAAGAAAATATTTTGAAAAAAGATTACAAAAAAGAAAAAAATATTTCATTTTTCTTTTGTAAAAGTGAAAAATGCAGTTTGCCCGACATGCGTTCCGAAAAAGAAAAACACACACACACACAAAAAAAAAAAAAGAAAAAAAAAGTAGAGGATAAATCTTGGTTTTATCTGAAGGAAATGCCTACATTAAAGTAACGATTCTTTCGCTCTTTATTTCTCTCTTCTTTTCTTTAACTATGTCCCTTTTTCATCTCTCCACTTATCTCTTACCCTCTCTTTTTCCATTCTCCACTCTTTCTCTCGACTGAAAGGAACTCATTTCGAAAGTACTTTGTTGTAAGCTTGAATCGAACTCATAAGCCCATCGAAATGATCTTCAACACAATTTTGCTAACTATATATCTTAGTAGGCGCGCTATCGTGATGTAATGGTCAATAAGCCAGGTGTGTTGATCATTAGTAGTGAATTCAATCAACTGATTATAGCGTTATTGACTTCAAATGTGGATAAGACAAAGAATTGTCTACTTTTTATTGGTTACGAAGAAATCCCAGCCTGTATCTGTTGGATTTGTCTATAAATTTGGGGAGGTGAAGTTTTTAGCAGTCATTCCCATTAGATTATCATTATAACCAACATTTTCTTATTCGAACGGATGAGTGCACTCACATTCCTTCTCTGATGCCCTCAATGGAGATAAACAAATCTAAACAAAATACATATAAATATTTAGAAGTGTTTGCATTTTTCTTTTTTATATATTTAAGTTTTCATTTATTTTTTATTTTATTTAAGGTTTTCTTTTTAACATGTAAAAAAATATTATTTATTTATTTTTGTCCCAAAAGGGTAGGGAAAAAAGAATTCAAATATAGAAAAAGATGGTAAGCAAAAAATTCTGGAATGGCCTCGATTTAGAGCATTAATTTTTTTTATTTTGCTGATAGACTGTAAAATCAGCGACATTTTGTTCTGATTGAATATAGTCCAACTTCATTGACCGTTCAGCAATTCACTCCTTGTAAATGGATAGTTTATTTCTATGTTTTAAATGTTGGTGGTAGACAGGATTTAGATAATGATTGTCATAAGTGGCATTTAATATTTGAATAAGGAACTTTGTTTCTTGTATTGCAGATGCGAATGTCATATATTCCGTTTCGCATGTTGTTTTCTTGTTTTCCAAGAGATCATTGAACTGCTTGTCGATAACTGAAATTACTTTCTTTCTACTTCAATATTTTCGTATCTATCTATCTATCTATCTATCTATCTATCTATCTATCTATCTATCTATCTGTCTTATAGCGATCAGCCAGCGAATTATTTTTTTTGCATGGATGGAATTTAATTCCCTAATCGATCACAGTCGCCCTCATCGTTAACTTGACCTTTATTTGACTTCTTAAAATTAACCTTGAAGTATAAAAGGAAAAATAAGTTGGGACAAGCAAAAATGTAACAATTGATTTTTTTTTATTATCTCCAACAATTAAAAATGATTTTAACTTCAAAATTTTCAGGCCGGTCTTCCCGTCTGGATTCGAAATATTGATGGAAAGTTTGTCTCTGTATGTCGTTGATTTTTCCATCGAAAGAAGAACTTATATTGATTCATTTGATTGAGAGTTGGTGGAACCAGTGAGTGCTTAGGAATGTAGGGTAGCGTTTTCAAATTAGACGAAATAATAAGAATTTTGAAACGTACTCTTATATGTCATGGGAGTTAGCTAAATGGCTCTGTTGTCTACAAATATATCTATTAGGTTGGTGCAAAAATAATATCGTTTTCTCACATATGTTACTATGTGAGAAAACGACATTACTTTTGCGCCAACCTAATATATACTTATACTGGATATATATGTATATTTATTGATAAGTGTATATGTGTACTTATATGTTTGCGAAAGAGCGTATGTACGCGCGTGTATAGTAATATATATATATATACGGAAACTGAGAAATCCGGTTTGTTTCAGATACTTTACTAGAGTAGCCTCAGAAAAAAAAAAAAAAAAAAAAAATGAGGTACCTTAGGTACCCACCATCTCGATGCCACAAAATGACTTCTTCCTTTTCCCTTTCTTTTTTTTTGTACATCTGTAAATCACTTATAATTTTTTTACTTATTTTGAAACGCCTTGTCACTTGAGTACGTAAATGAGAAGTCAAGATTGCGTCTCGAAATGACAAGAGACTCCAAATGTATGCAACGCACGCACGCAAGCACGCATCCACACACGCACGGGCGTGCGGTGGAATTTTTCATCGTATGTAAATAGCTCAAACGACAGAAGTCACGAATTGGTGCAGTTAGTGCGAATTGCAAGGAGCGATTTATTTTCGATTTTCAATCATATGGATTTCCTACAACTTCATTTATACCGTCTCTTCCTCTTCCCCGTTACCAAGTATGACACTGGACACTTGCGATCACATCGATACGTCACGTTTGTACACCAATATATATTATGTATTATTTACCTGTCTATATTTGTGCATTTTATAACTTAATAAGGTATTTTTAAAATACCCATTTTCTTCCCAAAATATAGTCAAGAAAGAGAACAAGCAAGTCTCTGTGTGTGTCAGAAAGAGAGAGAGAGAGAGAGAGAGAGAGAGACTAAGTGGTTTGTGGGCACTGAATATTACACGAACACACATACGCATATGCACACACACACACACACGCACACACGCACGCACGCACGCACACACGCGCGCACACACACATACACGCACACACACACACGCATATATATATAAACATCATAATATAGATATACATTTACAAATGTACACATATATTATATATAAATATTTAATGTTGAGTCCTATGCCAAAAATGTACATATGTACATCTGTAAATCCATATATATTACGATGTATGAATGTATATATATATATATATGTGTGTGTGTGTGTGTTTGTGTTTGTGTCTGGGTGTGTGTGATCGGCTTTGATGTTGATAAATCACACATTTTCTTCACACGTGTGTGTGTGTATATATATATATATATATGCACGTGTATGTAGATAAGAATCTATTTATCTATCTATGTAACCATCTAAATTGACAGATATTTGCATTATTTAGGCATATCAGATGTGTACGCAAGTTTCTGGAAGACTTTATTTAAAAAATTTGGGAATGACTGCACATAAGAAAAGTTTGGTAACTGTTGCATATGCCCAATATAGACGCTTTATATCTACCTAAATAACTTGCAAGTCTGAATATTTACTTATACACTAGTATCTATCTATCTATCTATCTATCTATCTATCTATCTATCTTTCTCTCTCTCCCCCTCTCTCTTTCCCTCTCTCTCTCTCTCTCTCTCTCTCTCTCTATATATATATATATATATATATATATATATATATATACATATAATATGTGTGTGTGTGTGTCTCTGTGTGTGTGTGTGTGCATGCGTGAGAGAGGGTTGCCTTGTCCCGGTATTTCGAGGTATGAGAGACAGACAGTTCAGTTTAGAACTTAACCACCAGGCTACACACACATATGGCATCATTCTAGGGGTGGTCTCGTGTAAAACCAGGCATAAATTTCGAAAGAACTGATATCAGAGAAATTGTACAAAGTACCCCACGAAATCTCCAAACATCCATATTCAGATTCGAGTACAATTTTCTTTCTCCTAAACTGGTTAACAATCAAGACGAAAGTGAATGTAAGAAACTTAGTCGGAATTTGAACCCTGCCCGTCGATTGCACTTCGTGTCGCTAAGCAACCCCCTTACCTATCACCACTAACACTCCCCACACATATTTTATTTTGCTGAATGTTTAAAATAATGCCTTTTATTTGTGTATTCACTTTTTATGCATTTTCTTACATGCTCTTTTACAGAGAAGTTTTACACACTGACAATAATTCTCACTTTGTTTCGCAGCCTGTGAATATCCGGATATCGCCAGTGAGTCTCTCTCCGCACACACGCACACATACACACTTACTCACAGACACGCATTTTTGGAACCTCCAATCTCTGATCTGCAGGAATTATGCCTGAGATATTTTCCTTTTACGCCTGGATGCATTTCCTTTTACACCTGGACGCATATTGTCATCATGGACGCAGTTGGAGAAATCCGTTTCCACATTTTTCTTATTCCCACAGGCTTTCCAACTACACTTGACGCAAGCACGTGTGCATTCTCTCCCCCTTACTGATTCCCTTTTTCCGTACACACTCACTACTTGACAACTTTGTGGAGAGCCACATAAATAAAACTTATATAACAACTGCACCTCGAACTCATTATTGTACCTGGATAGCTACCGAAACATTACAAGTACTCATACCAACACCCATCTCTCTCCTACTCTTTCCCACATACAAATATATTCATAGATTCTTCTCACAAACGCATTGCCGAGATAACAGCAGAGATATACACATTAGCCTACCGGGGGTACTTACAAATTTGACTCAAATTTGTCGAATCTACTCGTGTACCCGATCATCTTTGGGCCAAATTAATGTGCATCTTCTGTGGTTCTACACGACTATTTCCCCCATCTCTGTGGTAAGAAATTTTTCTTTTTTATACATACATACATACATACATACATAAATACATACATACATACATACATATATATATATATATATATATATATATATATATATATATATATATATATATATATGCAAATAAAAATTTTATTAAGTATTTTCTCAAAATATATTCATGGTGTACTTTTTTAAAATTTCTTTTTGATTTTTTAATTTACCTGTTCCAATGACTTCGTATAGCTTATTTTGAAATTGAAATTTTCTTTTTTGAAACATCGTGAAATTCGCATTTTAATTTCGAATATAATTTTTCAGAAAAAAAAACAAAAAACAAAGAAAGAAACAATTTACTTAAAAGGTGCAACTAAATCTGTTATTATTTATTTGACTCTGTCTATATTTTGTCTCGGTATTGTATTTTAAATTGATTTTTTGCTAGTTAATTTTACAAAATGTTCTAATGCGCAATATATATATATATATATATATATATATATATATATATATATATATATATATAAGCAAAAAAGTTTTTATCATTTTATATATATATATATATATAAGCAAAAAAGTTTTTATCATTATATATATATATATATATATATATATATATATATATATATATATAGAGTGGATGTTGAAAAGTCATTGTCAAAGCATCTTCAAAAATTCTGACCAAATGATCAGAATTTTGGAGGAAATATTTCAGCAGGTGCACTCTCTATTTCTCTATTTCTTCTCTTCTCTCTCTTTCTCTTTCTGTCTGTCTGTCTACCTCTCTAACTCTCTCTCTCTCTCTCTATATATATATATATATATATATATATATATATATATATATATATACACACACACATACAAACATATATGGGTATATAAATATACTGTACAAAATTTGACATTAAATTTTATATAAAGAAGAGCTCAATATCAGAAATAGTGTGTTCACAGATATAAAACGCATGTATCCAGGCACATTATCTCTTTCTTTCTCTTTCTCTATCTCTTTCATTCTTTTTTCCGCTCTCTCTTTACATGTGTGTGTGTGTATGTGTGTGCGTATGTATGTGTGTGTCTGTGTGTGTATAGATAAATTTGGATTTGAAGCCCACCAGCAAATGTTCTTTGTTTAAACATTGATTATTTATTTCTTTCTTTCGGTCCGAACCATTTTCTCAAATATGTTCTATGCCAATGAGAAATGGTCCCAGTTGAAGAAAAATCATTAATAAATATATTGGACATCAATCCTAATAAATAACACTGGACATCAATCAAACATGTACAAATAAGAAATTGCCTAGTAATACACACACACACGTACATGCAAACACACACACACGTATATATATATATATATATATATATATATATATATATATATATATATATATATATATATATATATGCAGTGTGGACATAGGTATTTCATACTTGATGTCGACAGTCTATTTCGTGCCTAAACGCAGTCATCAGGCCATCGAGGGTATATATATATATATATATATATATATATATATATATGTATAATCAGTATGTAATAAAACTTTTCAATTGGCTTAAAGAATTTATTCAATGTAAAATTCGCATTTCGACGTTTTATATAAAACTTTCCTAATAAAAAGTTTGCCATTTCTGTCTTTCAAAACGTATTTGAAGAAAACAATTTTTGTTTTTAGGTTTTGCTCGTCATCTTTTTGTTTAACTTTACGCTTTTTAAAAATTGATTTGGTTCACTTCAGTCACATTTGGAACAAAGTCTTTTTTATCTATCTATCCATTTCTTTTCCTTGCATGTGAATGTTGAGATTTACATCACTTGATTCTAGTCAGCAAGAAAATGGATGTTTTTTTTTTGTCGAAATCAACACATTCGGCGTGTGTTCATTTTGAATTTAATTGTTTGCCTTTGTTGTTTCGCCTTTTACTTTGTTTCAATGATTTTATATTTGAAGTTCACTTTTATTTGCTTCCATATTCAACTGCAACTTATGTACAAAAAATATCATCATCAACAACAATAAAAATAAACATATATAAGTAAATTATAAATTATAAAGAATTATTCAAAATTTTAACTTTTTCGCTGAAAACAAATTTAAAAAAATTCTCGGCTATTCTGAATTGTATTGTGCAAATCGATTGGAACTGGTTTAAATACTTTTGAAGGCCATGTTTACTTGACTGTTTATACCGTTGGAGACGCTACATTTCCCTCAAAAATAAAACTTGGAATAATGACGCTGGATGTAAGAAAGTGAAGTTTACATCACCGAGAATCCTACACCTAATTTACTGAGAAAGCGACTTTTTCTTTTTTACCAATTTTTTCTTTTAAAATTAAGGCGGTCAAATTACAGGCTTAGTTTGTAAGTTGATGCGTTGTCGACAATTTGAAAACTCAAATGTAAAGAAACATTGACTAATTTGAAATTACTAAAAGTAAAAAAAAAAAAATGTGAAAAAAGGGAAAAAAGGAAGACGAAAAATAAAAACTATAAAATATTTGATAAAATATTTGATAGTCGAAACTCTTAAAACGACGATGCATAGGAGCAACGAGGAAAGAGAAAAAGAAGTCAGAATGTAACTACAGGACAGAGAAAGGAAGATATAGGAGAGAAAGAGGTAGAAAGATGGAAGGAAGGAAACGATGAAGTTAGAGGCAAAGAGAAAAAAATAAAAAAAATAAGCGGCAGATATGTGAAAAAAGTAGTGAGAGAGTGAGGAAAAGATGCTTGTATATATTTGAAGAAATATAGTTTTAGTGTATGTTATATTTATGGGATAAAGTGCTCAATATTAGAGATAGAGCGTATGTAAATATAAATATAAAAGTGAACATTGAAGTCAACACTCAGAGGCTACAAACTGTTGCATGCTAAACGCATTCATCAGGCCATCTGTCTCTCTCTCTCTGCATATATATATATATATATATATATATATATATATATATATATATGTATGGGGAGAGAGAGAGTGATAGAGATAGAGAGAGACAGAAAGAGAAAGGATTTGGGGTTGAAAAAGAATAAGATTTAGATATCACTGAGAGAGAGAGAGAGAGAGAGAGAGAGAGAGAGAGAGAGAGTTTCGGTGGGAGAGAGCTAAAAGCTAACACTTTCTAATTTCTATTAGGACCGCAATAGAGACAGGTAGAGTTTAGATTGAGCGAGGGGGAGAGAAGAAATAGGATGCAAAGAGAGAGGGAGAGAGAGAGAGAGAGAGAGAGAGGGAGAGAGAGAGAGAGAGAGAGGAAGCAATTACAAACAAGAATTCTAAATTTGTATTAACTAGGGATGTAATAATTCTAAAAAAAAGTCTTTTTGGCTTAGGGAATTACCAAATGTATAAACCTAGCTCATCTCCCCTCTAATCCGATAGAATCGACAAAAAACTCAAAAAACAACAGACAATTAAACGTTACATGTTTCCTATCTGACACGCGTATGTCTTCAAATATATTTTTAACTCTTCGTATGTCATATTAATACTTCAGAGAAGATTTACGGTTGTCTGTTTTGTTTGAAACATAACTCTTGTGCAAATTTCACTTATCAAATCCCTCTGTGATTTACATAAAATAAGTCCCGTTACAGAATTAGATTTGTATTTTAAGCCCCATTTTCATTGGTCAGAAGAAGAAAAGGAAGATAACTGCTATAGTGCAAATATCTAGTCTTTTCTTTCTTTTCTCTCTTTGAAGTTCTCAAAATATGAATTGAATGTCCCTTAGAGATGACGATACACTTTTAATAGGTTTCCTCGTCAGTAAAGTGCATAGCAAAGTGAAATAACTACAAATTCTGATGCTTTTTTTCATATGAATAAACATGATTTATATATTTGCTATAGGTGTAAATTTAAACATTGTGTACAATCCAGAAAACATTGATATTAGTTTGGATTTACAATATTTAGTAGAGGCTTTCATTTCTAAAAGCTTCAAATTTCAATGATTACCTCCCTAATGAAAGAAAATGAAATTATCTAAGAAGAAACTATTCTCTTGGTTTTAATAATTAACGATTACATTTTTAATAAGAGCGTTTATGTGAAAACCAATACTCTGTCTTTGAAAGGAAATGATTATTAGAATTAGCAACAGGTGTTCGCATCTATCTGGGCGCCATACATTTGAAAATCAGCTATCATTCAATATATAGAGTTTATATATTGAGCAAAATTAGGATGTTTTTCGGAGCATTTACGAGTGCAGTCAGTCTTGTGGATTGTATGGTCTATACTAGTCTCGGTTAAAAAAAAAAGCTTTTTCAGAGACCGTTGCGTTCGCTTTCGTACAAATACACTCTTTTGTAAATGTGTATGAATCCATCTCTTGCCCCCCCCCCCAGTTAGGGGTAAATAGCAGGACTGTCTGGGCTATCTAAACTTTGTTGGCAATCGATCTAGGTGAAGGAACAGTCTGAATACAAAACCGGTTGAGCGTTAGGGCCAGTAACTTCACTCCTTGCATAAACCTCTTGAGAAACGAGTGGTGTCATGAGCCCGTGGCCCTTTATAGAGGAATCTACACAATTTATATATATATATATAGGGAGAGAGAGAGAGAGAGAGAGAGAATATACGGTAAATGCATCGAAACAATGCATCGAAACAAAGCATCGAAAATTTCTACTGAAATCAAATTAAATAAAAAACACGTAAGTACTGTCATTGTTGTTAGAAGTATTCAGATAATTAAACTAATTTTTGTTCATCTTACCACAACAGTTCAGTAAATATGTTCTTTACTATTGCTCGAGGAGACGCCGGCGAAAATGTTATTAAAAAAACGAAGATAAACAATTTAGTGGTCGGAATGGTGGGCCAAAATGGCATATTATAATTCTGCTTGCTGCTTCGTCAGTTAGTTAGCAAGACCGTTATGCCCTGCCATAAATATTTGACTATTCCGTCTTGATAGCGCAAGGAAAGACGGAATAGATATATGAGAGACACTGTTTGTTTTCAGTGGGAAAAAGATAAAATGAATAAAAAAAGATAGAACTCGAACATAGAAGAGGTAATAACACTATATGTTTAATGACTGCTTCTGTGAAATAGAAAAATTTCTTAATTTTTAATGTTTTCATTTGTATCCTCTCATTTCGAATGATGAATTTCGATTCATTATTTATGACTTTTATTGCAATATTTTATTAAAGTTTTTAAATTCAAATATTTAACGAAACAATAGTGAAAATTCAATGGCTATTTTATCGTCGTGAAACTTGCAATAAACTAAGAAATAAGATTCATCAAAAAATTCTAAGAGGAAAACTATCATGAAATTTTTAGAGGTATTTCTAGTTTTTATTTAATCGTGTTATGAACAGTTTCTTGACATTAATAAAACATTGTTTATCAGCATTGTTGTTGCATATTATTATGGATCCTATAGTTAATATTTGCTGGGACGGTGGCATTCACCAGCGAAAAAATGATCATCAACCTCAACATCAACATCAGTCCGATTGTTGTCGTAAGGTCGCTGCGCACCTGACCAGGTCCTTTCCACATATCTGGATTGAAAGCCAGAGTAGTATTCATTCATGCGTAGCCAGTCTTCGGCAAATAGATGGGCGCTGCCAATCCATCTCCAGGTTAAACGAGAGTCGATGTCCTCCAAATTGAAGGCTCACCTTGTTTACGGATATGTGGGTGATGATTTCAATCGGTGGGAGCCTCCGCTCTGACTTTTGACTTCAGTCATCGAAAGCTTCCGCCCAACTGTGTTAAATATATATAAAGTATCACGAGATTATCAAAATCAGAATGACATTAGCCAATGCGACACACACACACACACAATACACACACACACATTACACACACACAAAGACGCGCGCAAACATATTCCTCTATATATTAATCGTCCATTTTTTCCTTTTCTCAATGCTCGACGTCTTCATTTTTCATTTCTTCTTTCTCCTGTTTTACTTCCTCCTACATATCTTCACATTTCTTACATTTTTTTGTACTATTTTCTTCCTCCTCTGTTTCTCTGTTTTTTCATATTTTCCTCCTCCTCTATTTTTTCTACACCTCTATCTCTCTCTCACCTCTTCCATGTCTTCTTCCACCTCCATCTTTAATCTCTACTTCATATCCTCTTTCTCCTCCATCTCCCTCCGCCATCTTCCTCCTCTATCTCCACTCCCGCTTTCAATTGCATATCCTCCTCCTCTCCCTCCCCTCCACCTCTCCCTTGAAATATTTTCTTATAGTTTTCTTCTTTTATTTCCTCGCTCTTTAATTTTCATCGTTTATCTTTTCATTTTATTCACTTGATGCCAGGCTTTAATTTCCTATTGTCATCAAGTCATAAATTGATTCCCCTCTGATTACTAAAAATATATTTAAAGACTTATATATAAAAACCTTTCACCAACAGTAACATTTGAAATAACAAAAAGCGTTTGGGAAAAAACGTATGAACAGAATAATAAGTATGAGGATATTCGTCTAAATAATCCATTGAATAAAAATAATGTTTGATGTCACAACGACAGACAACATTTATAAACACTAGAAAACGGAGAAACTGATAAAAACAGTTTTCCTCTTTATACAGGGCGCGATGGATAAATTGTCGCCACTTTATATTTTTAATATACGCGTATGCACGTTGTTTGTTTTTAATTTTGTCGACTGCACAGTGTAGTACGGTTAGTGTGTGAGAAAAAGAGCACCATGACGCAATTCACTCCACCAGAAATTTGGAAACGGCATCTGTATTACTTGATATTCTCACCGGAAGCACAGAGTTAGAGTTAGGGTTAGGGTTAACAGAGTATTTAGGTGTCAATCTGAGGACAGTGCAAAGGATTCGGAAAGAGTTGGATGAGTCTAATGGCAATTTCGAAGGTACGGCAGCTCGGAAAACTCTGATCGTTCTTATAAGAAAAGAAGTCCCGAATTTGTTGGTGAGAGTCTCAGACTCAACACGTAGGCCGACATCAAGTGCCTTGAGGAAGTAGTGCTACCCTGGATCAAGAGGATGGCTGCTAGAAGATCCTGTGTCTGGCAACAGGACTTTGTGCCATACCACACAAGCAGGAGAGCCCAGTCATGTCTGTCAGACAATTTTTGCAATCACATTCCCCCTTTACATCTACCCGCCTAACTTTCCAGACTGCAACCCCCTTAATTATGTGTGGGGCGTAGTTGAGCGAGAGACCAACAAAACTTGTAACACCAAAGATGAACAGAAGTCAAGGATTATGGCAGCATTCACCAATTTGAACAAGGAAACTGCCTAGAAGAGTCTCAGGAGATTCCGAAGTCGTCTGGAAGCTCTGGTTGGAGCTAATGGCGATTTTATTGAATAAATCTACTGTTTACTATTTCAAGATATTTTTTCTGTAATTTTGGTACATATATCTGTTAAAATGAGATGTCAGTATTATTTTCATTTTTGTGCAGTTTAGGTGACAATGTATCCATCACACTCTTTATGTGTTTTTTTTTCCCTTATCCCTCAATATTCGGACATTGTATTTAGGGAAAGTGAAATCCTAATTCCTCTAGTGTCCTCTGTAACCTTGAGACATCAATCCCTCTATTACATAAATCCTTCGGGGTCCTCTCTCCACACCCCACAGATTTCGCATCATGATGTGGGCTGTTTGATATTATTAGACATGCCTTCCAAGACGCCACTGAAATCTAAAAATGTCGTTCTTGGATAGATTTCAAATAACAAACAAAAAATAAGTTCCCATTTAGATGAATATCTTTCATTTCTAAATATTTTCTCTGTTACGTTCCTTTTCTGAATGTTTCATCTGTATTCCTGCTTTCATTCGATAATGACTGTCTATCAATCTTTCCTTGTTTTTCTTTTGAATAGCCTCTCCCCTCCCCAACTACTTATCTTCTTTATCATTCCGAAATTTTCTCTGCTCGCATTGACAGGCTTGTTACCGCAACTGACATTCAATTTTCTTCTTCTTTTTGAAAGCCCCACCCCTCATATCGACAGAAAATAAAATTGCAACAGCTTGAAGGACGATACCGAGTGATGTGCCAGTGAGTGGAAGATATACTGATAAAGCTTTAAAAATCTTCCGCTATCTTGTGATGGAGTAATACTCATACGAGTGCAGTTAAGTTTAGGCAATATCAAATACTTACTTACGGCGATGCTTTCGCAGGCCGTTGATAGTGCAGTGAGTTCGATCCTCCTATGATTCGTAAATATTCACTCTCCTTTTCAACGCCTCTTTTTGTTTTCTCTCTTTTTAATCTTTTGGTATTTAATTTTGACTTCATTATTAATTGCTTCTCCTTCTTTTTATTTTCCCTCTTCTCTCTCTCCCTCCCTCCCTCTATCACCTTTCCGATGTCACTCTCTCTCGATTTCATTATTTCATCCTTTCCCTCTTTCTTTAAAGATTCCCGAACGGGAATCTCCAATCATCTCCATTTTCCTATTTTTTCATTTCCGTTTTTGTCTCATACGTCTTCAACTTATTTTTCTCTTTTTCCTCTACTCTTCCATTCCTTCCTCTCGATCTCTTCCTCCTCCACCACTTTTCCTTCATCTCTTCTTCATCTTCTTCTTAATCTATTTCGACTCCCCCCTATTCCCCCTCCACCACCCCTTCATCCACCACTTCCTTCTTCTTCTTCCTCTTCTTCTTCTTCTTCTTCTTCACTTTCCTCGTCTGTCGCTTTTCCTCCATCTTTTCTTTCTTATACTTTTTCTAATCGTTTTTTATCTTTTCCTTCGCTTTCCTCGCTCTTTATTTCTAATTATTAAACTTTCTTCTCTTCACTTTCTTTTTCATGTTCTTTATCTTCTTCCCCAAATTTTGTTTTTATTTGCGGGAAAGCCTCAAAGAATTATCTTCTTGAAATTTCAAGATAAAATGTGTTGCAAAATTTATCTCTCCTTCGGCAGAGCCACTGTTTGACAAAAGTGAATCTTATCTCACCTGCACTCTTCAGTACTTTTACGCACACACAAATGCAATATTTGTTGATATGGAAGTACTTGAATTCTTCGTTTCTTTTCTCACAACCTCTCGATTTATTTTCTGCTTCTCCACTTAGACTTGTTTTTCAACAAACCAAGAAGATTAATTTTCTGGTCGCTTTAAACATTTCAAAAAAATCCTTTCTTTTTTGTTCTCCTCTTTCGTCTTTTATATAGCCTTTTTATCTTAGCCATTTCAACACATGTTTTTGACCAGTCGTCATGTTTTCCAATCCCTTAATTCCGTCTTCCTCACAAATCCAGCTCGAAATTCTCTTGGGTGATATCTAGAGTGTCAGGGCTTGGTCAGATTAAAGAAGATCGAGAGGAGCATCTCGCAGTAGCCACTCCACGAAACTGTTCTGACCCATCTATTATACATCCACCATATATATTTTAAATATCTCTCTATATAAAACAGAGAATGTCTCTGTGTGTGTGTGTGTGTCTGTCTGTCTCTGTGTGATACCTTTTCACTCGAGATCCTTCTAACCGATTTTGACCAAACTTGGCAAATACATTGTACAATGTGAGAGATAGGTTCTTAGCGTGAAAAATCGATAATTTAAAAAAAATCAATAATCGCTAAAGCCGATCAAAGATCCATAAATACAACTTTTTTTACTTACATCATGACGAATTCAACGATACCTCATTTTTATTTCTACGCCACTCAGTTTAGCGAAAAACGAAAAATAGATTTTCAACACAATTTTTGAAGTAAAAACTCCCCCATTTTTAAGCAATCTAATACAAATTTCACTCAATTGTAGCCAACAATAAGTTGTTTGTTTAACAGTCATTTAACTTAATAATTGAGTCCACCCATATAAGTGAAAACCCGCGTAAATAGCGAAAAATGTCAATTTTTACTGATTTTTTTCTTAATTTTCGTTGATCTTTCAACCGATTTTCGTCAAACTTAACAATTGCTTTATAAATGCATCCTCTTTTACATAACTGATAGCATACTGACAAATTGAATTTCAAAAACTCCAAAATAATTGTGGTCAGAAGTGGGTCTTCATGTTGTCTGTTTTACCCCTTCATGTCCTCGGCTAATTTCGATTGAATAAATACAGACGACTTCTGTTACATCAGTAACTACATTAATTCAAAATGTTTTTTAATTAAAGTATTTTAAAGTAATTGAAGAAGGTAAACTCTGTTACATCTAAACACTAGCAACCATACCCAGCGTTGCCGGACAAAAAGAAAAATGGCATTTCACTATAAGTGATAGTTTATTGAATTTTTGTAAAACACCTTTTTTCTGTACAGTACACTCTAAATTTCGCTCTAAATTTGGTTGATTCTGACTTAAATAAAAATAAGTTTTCATCCTATTTTTAAATTAACTTAGTCAAACATAGAATTATATTCCTTTATGTCCAGGAAACGCTGGGTATGGGTGCCAGTTATGGAGAAAGAGAAATACAAATAAATAGCAAATGTGAATAAAACCTTTCCACCAAATTTTGTTCTGATTAAAATGCTTTTGGTCTCTAGGACCCCGCCTCTCTCTCGCTCTCACATACGCATATATGTGTGCACAAGAGTTTTATTTACATGTCTGTATCTAACTCCATGTTACTGTATTTGAGCCAGTTTAAAGATCGATTTGTTTTATGAAAGCTAAAATATATAACATTTTTTTTATCAACCATTCATTATTCTACTGACTTTATTTCTTTCCTTTTCATTTCCCATTCATTCATTCATTCATTCATTGCTTCCTTCCTTCCTTCTTGCAGATTACGTTCATTCTTTCACATTTTCATCTTACATTCTTCCATTATTTCTTTTCTTTTTTCCTTCCTTCATCTTCTATTCTTTTTCATACCCAGTTGTTTCTTTTCTTCTTTCACTCCTTTTTTCTTTCTTCCTTTTCCTAATTCAGCTTTCATTCTTCCATTTTCTTCTTTTCTTTTTTCCTTCCTTCATCTGTTCTTTCTTTCATATCCAGTTCTTTCTTTTCTTCTTTTTTTCTTTCTTCATTTTCCAAATCATCATCTCATTCTAAAAGGAATTCCAACGAGTCTCGCTATTTTGTCTGCTTAAGGTAAAAAAAAAAAAAACTCCCAAAAAACAAACTCTCTCTTCCTCTTTTTTTACCCTTTTCTCCACTTTCTGGCATATTTTTAACTTCTACAGAAAATTAGTCATGGCACCTTATCCTACCAAAGCCATGCATCAACTCCTGAAAAATGAATTGTGGTGAAAAGTAAATAACAACAAGAAAAACCCGTGTAACTAAAACCTTAGCTTTCATTGAGAGATCGTCTGACATGTTTTGACATGGCCGACTTTCGTAATTTGGTCTTGCAGGAACTTTGAAAACTATTTGAAACTAAATTAGAGCTTTTATAGATACAAATTTGTAGTCATTTTTTTTAATCCTAGATAATAGAGAGAGAAACATATTACAAAAATGGAACGAATACACCGGGGAACTCTTCCGTGGCCAAATTTGAACAGGAACAAAGCTTCAGGACCAGATCGAATTGTAATCGAGATACTTGCAACAACAACTGATTTCGCCATTTAAAAAATTACAGAAATAATTAATGTTATATACAATAATGGTGATATACCGGAAGACCTAAACAGATACATTTTCATGGCGCTGTGTAAGAAGCTAGGTACAAACGAATTGTAATCGAGATACTTGCAACAACAACTGATTTCGCCATTTAAAAAATTACAGAAATAATTAATGTTATATACAATAATGGTGATATACCGGAAGACCTAAACAGATACATTTTCATGGCGCTGTGTAAGAAGTTAGGTACAAACGAATATGAATACTATGAGCAAATCAGCAGAATGAGACACAACGTTTATCATCCGAATTCTTAATATCACCCTAAAGACAGCACAGAGCAGAATTATACTAGAAGAACAGTGCGATTCCGTTAAACACCCTGGAATAAGGAATGCGAAATTTATGCTCAGAAAGAGTAGGACAAATTCAGAAGGATGTATAACTATGTTTTATTGATTATGCTGAAGCGTTTGATAAAGTAAGACACAAAGAACTATTCGAACTGACAGGTAAACTTGGAAATCTATTAAAATAACCCAGAACTTATATTGGGAGTTGTTGTGGATTCCAGGATGAAATCCGGTACCAATAAATAACAAACGCCAAGAATGAATATAGGAAAATAATGTATTAACGTAATAATACAAACTGGTAATGCAGGTTAGTAGTCCCAGGAATACGGGTTAGTAGCAAAATATCTATACAGTCTTTGGTGTTGAAGTATCGCTGTATGACTTCTTACTGAGACTACGTGCTCTCTCACGGTGACTCTTGCTCGCTACGTTCGTTCTGTCTGTCTGTTACCTTACTCTCACTCTTCCGGTTACCTACAACCTTTCACTCTCCCTCTTCGGTCTGTCGGGTCTTCACCTAGCAGCAGTATATGTATATACTGGGTGAGTCCATTTGTGTAAAAAGGGGAGGACCCCTCAACAGGAGCAAACCACTTGCATACGGCAACAATATTAACAACACAATATATACAGATATTGAGAACAGAGACAGAAAGGAAAATACAGAATATAGTAAAGGAAAGTGAGAAGAAAGGACTAAATATGAATTGTAAGAAGGCAAAACGTGTCTGGTCGTTTGAGAAGGAAGAAACCAAGATGTGAACAATAAATTGGAAATGCCAGAATAGAGCAACTATGCAAATTTAAATATCTGGGAAAGATTTTAACAGAGAAAGGAAAATATGACACCCCTAAATCCGAAATTGCATTGAAATAGCGAAAGATGCCTTCTAAAAGCCAAGTAAGGTATTAAGAAACAGGGAAATTACATATATATATATGTAAAGAAATATAGTCTTAAGGTTTGCTATATTTATGGAATAAAGTGTTCAATATCAGAGATAGAGCGTGTGTAAATATAAAAGTGAACATAGAAGTCAACACTTAGAGGCGACAGTCTGTTTCATGCTATATGCAATCGTCAGGCCACATATGCTGTTATTTTTCTCGGCTATTAATATATATACGGGTTAGTGGTGCATTGTGGGTATTCTATTATGGCGGTTATTTTACCGGAAGTCGTTTGTTTATTTATTTGGGTCAAATTATATTGCTTGTTTTTATTTTTTATTTTTTTGTTTCTTATTTATTTATTTATTAACGTAGTAAAAATTTGTTTATATCACTTATATATACTTAGTATATTTATTCGTTTTAATGCAGACATGAAAATAAATTTTTACTACGTAACCTAAAAAATGAAAAACGGAAAAAAATTAAATAAAAACAAATAAATATACTAATAAACAAAATAACAAATTGAAATAAAAAAATAATAAAATACTATGTTATTTAAAAATCGAAAACCGAAAAGAGAAAATATACAAGTAAAATAAATTGACCTAAATTCATCCAAGTAAGTAAACAAACCAATCCCAAATAAAGGTAATCAATTAAAAACTGTTCCCGTCAAAATAATAGTTAGAATGAACTACAACAATCAACCCCAAAATTGAACAAATAGCTTTAATTAAATACTCAAACCAAAACAAAACTGTTAAATAAGTGATATAAACAAATTTTTACTACGTTAATAAATAAATAAATAAATAAATAAGAAACAAAATAATAAAAATAAAAACAAGCAATATAATTTGACCCAAATAAATAAACAAACGACTTCCGGTAAAATAACCGCCATAATAGAATACCCACA
>OZ010580.1:1197109-1247109 GCA_963932145.1 Acanthosepion lycidas
CTACAGAACAAATTGATAAGTGTTGTAGCGTAGTGGATAATGTTAAGACTCAATTCAAAAGGACGTTATCATTATCACGGGGGACACAAATAGAGAAGCTGGCAAATACAGATCCCGTAATGAGCGTGGAGAAAAATGGTCCCTATGGTACACAGCAAACTACCAAATGATAAATAACATCTGGTTTAAGAACATCCAATACGCTTGCGAACATAAAAAAGCCCAAGAGGATAAACAGGGAACTGAATAGACGATATAGGAATCAATAATAATAAAAATAAAACAAAACAAGAATGCAGTTCTAAACCCTAAAAAGAAGTGCAAAACAAGAATGTGTCTTCTCACATTGTATTTATTTAAGCAATACAACAAGGCAATACTAAGTGAAGTAGGAATCCTAAGTATACAAACTTAGACTAAAATTACATAATTGTGAGTCTCTGTTGATGTGAGAACTTGATATTAGACGCGATTTTGAAAGTTGCTTTTCAAGGTATGCAACTCACTGACGCAACACAATCATCTAACTCCAATTTCCTTCCATGCGTAATAGAACCAGATGAACTTATGCTTAGTAAATATTTAAGGAATCTGTCTGTTCGCGAGGAGAATATTCCCCAACCCGCCCAGTTGCATGAATGAGATCAGTTAACAACCAGGATATAAAATGCAGAATTTCAAGGCGGACCTCTCAGTTCCCTCTACTTAGAGTACTGGCGCAGTACAATCTTCTACACTTATCTCTCTCATTTTTAGCTTGAGCCAAAAAAGCTAAAATTAATCAATACAGTTTGTGGGTACTTATTCACAAATATTCAAATCTATTTTAAACTTAAAAAAAAGCATTTTCTAGAAATAAAGTGTGAACGATGAAGTCAAAAAAGTTCCCAAATTCCCCAAAGTGACGACAAAAATTCAATAAAAAAAAATCACTCCAGATACAAAGACAGCGCAAGATGCTAACTACAAATTCGAAACATCAAAGAAGGCCCAGAAATTTAACTATATGGCAGGTGTTTGAACAGAAAACGGAAAATGTGATATAGAAATCCGAATGCCAAAAGAGAATAGAAAAAGAAGCCTTACAAATGCTAAGCAAGGTATTGAGAAACAATAAAATTTCGTTAGAAACTAAGAAAAGAGTTTTGAACTGTTATTTTATAACAGTCCCCCTACATTTCATTGAACACTAGGCAATTTTCTCAGAAAGGAAGAAGAGGCGTGAAACCACAGAGATACAGAAGGATGCTGAGAATACTGTGGAAACAAATGGTACAAATATATTTAGAATCAGAAACAGACTGTTGACGTTTTAGGGATAATGAAGAAAGAAGGCTTGGAGAATTTGACATTCACAGGACATACTGAAAGCCAGATGTGCAGGGTGAAACAGTGAGTAACTTACTTAACGTGTTTGTGTCAATGGATGACAAAACATGGGTTACAAGGTATAGAAAAGGGACAAGGACTGCGGAAAGCTACAAAAGATAGAAAATTGTGGCGAGTCATGATTGCCCACATCCTGAAGAGATACGGCATATAATAATAATAATAATAATAATAATAATAATAATAATAATAATAATAAAACTTCGTACCGGATTGGTCGTCACCCGGGTCAACAAGGTTCGCGTACCCCAGAGAGGAACCAGTCTGGTACCGAAAAACCTTCCACTGGAACAAACTCTTCCAAAAACGAAGAGACACTAGGTCACCAAACCCGAACTATTTCTAACTTTGGACCAAGTGTCTCAATGCCAAATCAAATAATAAAAAGAAAACGAACGAAATGGTCTCGCGAAGAGTATAAACAAGTCATGACATCATTCTTCACTGCCCTCGAAAATCCATCAAAGCCATTTCTAACCTTAGGTCCCTGGGCGGGACCTGGATGTGTACTCATCAGAAATCAAATAATAATAATAATAATAATAATCTTAGAAACGCCTATTTGGGCAAATAATTTAATCCTCAAATAGCTACCGTTCAGGCTTTACCACCAAAAGAAGCGATTTCAAACTAATTCTACGTTGATGTTTTATTTATATTATTTTAAGCGATTACTTATTATGATTACTTATGTACTTTTAATTAGTTACACTAAAAAGAAGAGTTATATTTGTACATATTTAGTTTAGTTTGACATAAGGATAAAAAGTTTGATCTGCAAATGACTTCACAAACACTTACCAAGGATCGACTGGAGTAATGCCATCTAATTCAAGCGAAATCTTGTTAAAAAAACAGAAATTTTGGGTGAAAAGCTAAGACTTAGTTCAGTAGATCGACTCAGTAGAGACAAATATATCAGGTGAATATTTGATAAAGATTTTAGGGGATTGCTCTTTTTAAAATAATTTGTCAAAGATTTTCTTTATTAAGACTACAAAATACATTTTTTTTAAAAAAATTCCAAGAAATAAAATTATAATTCGAATATATTTTTGAAAAAGATTATTGGAAAACGAATCAAAAGATATTGATATTCCTCATTTTAGTTTGTTGTTTCTGCCGCTTAATGTTTTAATGGTTTCACTGACGCAGCAGTGACTACCTCGCAATGAGATGGATATGTATTGATGCACTTCAAGACTGTTCTTTTGTCCCTTTTCTTTTCATATATATATATATATATATATATATATATATATATATAAATGAACATTGAAGTCGACCCTCAGAGGCGACAGGCTGTTTCATGCTAGACGCAATCGTCAGGCAGATTATATATATATATATAAATTTATATATATATATATATATATATATATATATATATATATATATATATATATATAGTTACTTTTGCTTTACTCGTCTTGGAAGTTTTTTTCTTCTTTGGACTCTGAGCTTGGATCCCGGACATTTGTTTTCACCTCAATTACATGTTCTTAGTTCTTTCTTGTTTTATCCCTTATTTTTCCTTGGGTATTGGTTTGTTCATTTACAAGCCAAAACACCTTCGGTTTTTCCAGACGAGTATAATTACTTATATTTATTTTGAAGTCGCTACACAAAAGGTTTCGTGTTTCAATACTTTGTTGTACTTCTTCAGGTGATGGTAAGTAGCTGGTGATTAAATGATTTTAAAAAAATTTCAAAAACAAACTTCTTTTCCGAAAGATAAAGGGGGGAACGTAAAGTAAGAATTAAAAATAGACTTGTGGTCATGTTTTGATTAACCAATCAAATGACAGATCTGCGCTAAATGGAAAAGTAAACTCAAAGGGTGGAGGTGGGGGAGTTATTTTTTCATGCCGTGATAAACCGGAACATAGACATTAATTTATTACGGCAAAAGGTACCACTTTGCTTTTTCTTAAAAAATCATTTAATCACCAGTTACTTACCATTGGCTGAACGTACAATCATAGTATTGAAACATGAAAGCTTTTGTGTGACGATGTTCTTATAATCTCTTATAACAAAATAATATATATATATGTATATATATATATATATATATATATATATATATATATATATATATATATATATATATGCATGTGTGTGTGTGTGTGTGTGTTTATTTTTGTCTGACTGACTTGCCTAAGATTATTGCTAATTTCTTTCTGTTGATGTTCCAAGCAGGCATTTGTCAATTGATACATTAGAAGAATTGGTAAAAAAAAGAAGAAAATAGTGACTACTGAATATCAACATGAAAGAAACTGCCAAATCTGTCAATCTTAGCAAAGAAAGAAGAGAGGAAATTAACCTTCAATTCTTTATCATTTTTTGACATTGTTTTGTATTTCTTTAACATTCAAAATCTGAATTACTCTTTTAACGTACAATGACAAGCTTCCATAATTCTTCATGTGATGAAATATCTTTCAGCCGTTTAACTTCTGTCGAACGACAAAGGTAATATGTACACACATTCCGGAACAATTACTATAACACCTTTAACGTTATTAACTTACTGGTGAGATTATATTTTTATGGGCCAAACATTGAAAAACTAATTGCAGGAAGCTGCAGGGAATCGGCTACCCACGCCCGGGTAAGCGAGAGGCAAATCGGGATATTCATTTTTTAGATTCCAACAAAAACATTCGCCATCCTCATTGATGTACAAAATACTAGATTCTATTACACTAGTTTACCTAATCCGTCAAAAATAATGGTATATAGGTTTTGCTAATTTTTCATTCAATATAAGACCTATGATGCAAACAGAGTTGGAGGGGTTGCTGATTGAGGTTATATGAACGTAAGAGGAGGGGGAGGTTAGAAGTGTAGTTCAAGAGGATACTTTTTTTTATAAGCATTTCACCCCAAGCAAGGCTGGAAACCACTAGCACGCAAGGTGTTACATAGTATTTGGATCGAGAGCAGATAGGAGTGATAGAGGAAAGGATGAAGTGAAGGATAGTGGATAGATCAAGGCAACTGGAGATATCCATTGACATTACATTTAAATAATTGGAGATTATAGCTATCAGGGAAACAGGAAAAGGGAAGGGAGTTCCACAGGCGAAAGGTGCGAGATATGAAGTTATTGGAGTAGAAGAGACGGCTACATTTAACAGTTTCAATAGTGAAAGGGTGAGAGCGGGATGCCAGCCACTTGAATTCATGAAGTCTGGGAACCAGCGAAAGCAGCTCATCAGAGCAATTACAATGAAATTATTTGTAAAAAAGACAGAGAGAGGCGACGGCATGTCTGTGAGAGAGTGACTGCAGACGAGATGCCAGATCACGGTCAATTACATAGCATATCCGTCACTGGATCTTATAACGATTAACCCTAGACTTAAAGAGGTTAACATTGTTGCATTTTGCTTTTAAATCTGAATAGACCGTTCACTCACCAGTAATTTATAATCGCCTGATGAGATGCATTGATACGCATTGAAACACGACTACAAATGTGTAGCGATTTTGAAATGTTTTGCAATATCCTAAAATAAATAATATTGCTCTACTTTGGAATTGTACTCTATTCATTCTCATCTTACTTGAATATCTATCTATCTATCTATCTATATATCTATCTATCTATCTATAAATACACTTCCATATACGTTTATATATATATATATATATATATATATATATATATATATATATATATATATTTTGGCCTACCAAAATATATAAACCGCGGAGAATAGTTGAAAAAAAGTGATAGAGAAGAAAAAGCGAAAATGAGACGTTTAAGATATTTGGAACCAAAGGAAAAATAGAAGTCATTGAGAAAAATTTGGAAGCAGCCACAGAAGTCACGCTGTAAGCAAAGAATAAAAAAAAGTGAAAAAGGATAAGAAAGATAAACGGAAAAAAAAGTGAAATCAAAATAATTTTTCCCGCCTTTTTATCATCTTATCGCACCTCTTCAACAAGATTGCCCTCTCTCGACACTCACTCTCCACACCATTCACATTTTTCCCTTTCTTATGATTTTTGATCGTCGGGACGTATGTTCTTATCCCCCACCCCGCTAAGGTTTTCATTGCATCCAAATGAGAATCTAAAGAAAAAGGCAACAAGCTCTTCTTACAAGTCGACGGCCTCCCGACTATCCTGACGTTTCGCTTTATTGATAAAACCCATAAATTTTCGGTTGGGGGTATTATTTGATGTCTATTGCTGGATTTATATATTTAAAAATAATATTGAAAGATGTCGAGAAACCATTTCGTGTTTATTGTGCTGCTTGTACTTTAATAGGATTTTCTATACTCGATTTAGAAATAGAAATTCTTCTGGCGCTCTAAAAATACACTTCCATATACGTTTACACACACACACATACACACACACACACACACACACACACACACACACACACACACATATATATATATATATATATATATATATATATATATATATATATATATATATATATTTGTATCTCTGTTTATATATATACGCAGTACTTAGTGGAGGGTGCTCAATATCATTGAGAGAGGTAACATATTTTGTCTGATGGTCGCAAAAGCGTGAAACCCAGAGTCACAAACTAATATCCATACAACTGTGTGTGTGTATATATATATATATATATGTGTGTGTGTGTGTGTACATATATATATATGTATATATGTGTATATATATATATATATCGTTATCGCATATATATATATATATATATATATATATATATATATATATATATAGAGAGAGAGAGAGAGAGAGAGAGAGAGAGAGAGTGAGAGAGAGAATTAAAGATAGATAGAAATAGAAATAGAAACAAGCCGGAAGATAGAGAAATAGATAGGTATGAAGAGAAACATAAATACATATGGATTTCGAAATTTTTAAACGAATCATTATCAGAAATATAAGCCGGCTGATAAACCATGATTCCTTCCTTGAAAATCTTGACTTTTATTAGATTATGATTGATACTGTTCGGCATTATAGTGCTAGATAGAAAAGAAATTGGTATGGATGTTAGCCTCGAGCGCCTTATTGTCTAATAATGATTAGTGAGTTAGTCACGCAGATCATTACAACAGTAGTGAGTATGATTCAGTTTTATGGCCTTGTGCTGAATTTTTAAACATTAAAATAAAATTAAAAATACAGACATCAACAAAAACGGAAAAAGAAGAAAATATGAAAGATGGTGTATTTTTACTGTAAATGTTTTCGAAAACATAGTTTTTAATTTTTGTCATTACAAGCGGGAAAATTAGTTTATTTCTTTGTATCTAAATCTAACACTTTATTTTTACTCGATATGTTATATTTAAACTCACAATTTTTCACGCCAGCTTTTACTTTAAACGAGTCAATCATTCTCAACCTCAGACTATTCAAAGAACATTTCTTTTTATAATTGGCGATTAAAATGACACTATGATTTGACTTCATCACAAACCAAATATGGTTGCCTGCCCTTTCCGTTTCTTTTAGACTGTCTCTCACTTACAACAATATCACGTGGTATTGTGGCGGTGATACTGCTATTCTCCTGTAACTGTCACCTGAAATTTTTGGACTCATTTCTTTTAATAACAGATATGTGCAGCAAAATCTGGGTGAGATTTTCTTCGTGAAAACACGAACTTTCGCTCTTGATATTTGTAAATTAAATATTGCGTTCTTGTTCTTGTTGAAGGAGTCTCAAAACGGCACACACAGACAGTCATATGAAACAGACACAAGATGAAGGCCGAAAAATATATCTGCTGGAAGGATGTAACAAAAAACAAAAAGATAAATATATTACTTCAACTAATTTTTTGCATGATTTTTCTAAACAAAAATAGTTGCACTTATTTTAATGTATTATTATATTTCTTTTAAAAACTCCTGTTGAGACTGGAATTGACTTATGCGTACGTCGGCCATAATACATTGACATGAAGGAATTAGTGCAAATTTCATTGGGTTGAAATGTCGGATAGAGAAGCAGTTTTCCTTGTAATACTGTACAGATGTAACTAAAATGATTTAAAAAAAAAAATTATTCCGTTAATGTTCGTTTCTTTTAGATAAAAAGTTTCATTACCCAAAATACACTTTGTATTTCTTGAAGCAAGTAATCGTCGTAATTATTACGTGTTCTGCTTTCTCACACTTAAGGATAGAATTAGTTCTGACGGCTGAAGCTTCGCTACATCAAATCACAAGACGCTGACACTTTCATAAATACTAAATGTATGTTAAATAGAAATTCATGTATAATAAACTAACACTCAAAATATTTTCCATCTTGAATTACAATGTACAATTGTACACATATTCAACTTAATAAATCTGCCCTCATCTTCGAGGACGACCTCGAAAACGACTACATGTCCGAATTAGGAGTGTTTTTCGCGCATGTTGATCATTACTTCCACGACAGCGGCCTTCAACAAGATTTTGGTATTGTGAAGACAATGGCTAGTTTCCCTCTCAACAATGACGCGGCCATATAGTATTCCAGTGGATCTGATATATAATGTGTTTAGGGTAAAATAATGATGAACATATTTGGCATCTGTTCCTGGGTCAGCTAGAGCTTCCAGAACACATACAACATTTCGAGCATACAGTTCTGCACATTGACGGTGGCATTGACCCTGAAGCGCGTGGAAAGAAGTCATGTGACATGAACTTTGTGTCAGTCCCTGTGGATACTTCCATGGACTTTGCGTATAACTCCCTTCCTCCTGTTCACCTTCTGCTGTAGTTCGAAGTTTTGCTGATCAGTGAACAACCTGAGATTCTCAAATCAAGCTTATTACTCCACAGCTGAAAACATGTCCCAAAGGCAATATAAACTTTATCTTTGTCAGTATTGTCTGTTTTGATGCCATTGTGTGTTAAAGACACAAAACGTCATTATCCGAATATAACTTTAATTTTACAATATTTTAAAAGTTTTGTTTTTATGATTAGGATTTTTTTTTAAAATTTATACTTTATAAAGGTCGACAGACTGCCTCAACTGGGCAATTACTCATGGCCTATGCGTTAGACACGCACACGCATGCACACATACAAATTAGATTATATTGCACAATATTTTTTAAAAATAATCTCATGAAATGATTAGCAACTAGAGAAGAAAAGTCTGGGTCTTGGTTGGCAATCAATCTAGAGATGACTGGACTTTTGATTGGCAGTCAACCAAAGATCCAGCCATCACAAGATTGACAGCCAATCAAAGGCCCACTCTGAGATTTTGTTTGACATATAATTTAGAGCGACTTGGCTTTTGGTTGGCAATCTATAGATGAATGAACCTTTGGTTGCCAGTTATTCTAGAGATGACTGGGCCATTGGGTGGCAATCAATCTATAGATGACTGGTCTTTTGGTTAGCAATCACTCTGGACATCAATCTGACGATGGCTGGGCGTTGGTTGGCAATCACTCTAGGGATGAATGGGATTTTCTTGGCAATCAATCTATAGATTAATGGACCTTTGGTGCTAGTCATTCTAGAGATGACTGGGCCTTTGGGTGGCAATCACTCTATAGATGAATGGGCCCCTTGGTTGACCATCAATCTGGCGATGGCTGGGCGCTGGTTGGCAATAACTCTAGAGATGCTAACTTGATAAAAAATACCCTATGAAAACGCTCATCCAGTAAATTTCCTGCCGTAAAAACGCACAATGTCTGCTATTGTGTAGGTTGCACAATTTGCAGTAGGCAAAGCTAGTCTCTATTTCTATACGAAACTGATCCCCAACACCGATGTATTTTCTATACGAAATTGATCCCCAACATCGACTTTATACAATCGTTGACTGTATAGCGACCCGAGAATAATAAGTTTTTGGAGTAAGAGCAAATGCAATACGAGTGACAATATAAGTTTTATTTTCTCGATAACAAATTGTTAGCAATTTTTTGTCAAGAAAATAAAAATCTGAATGATTAAATGGCAAAATTATTTTATTTAAATTACTAATCCCTGTTGAAATTCAAATCTTACTTAAAGTAGATGTTTTTTTGATCCTCTTTTGTTTTAATAAAACTTTTCAGCCGAGATATTCTTCGACCTACCTTAGGTGTATGTTCTATCCCGTTTTAAAACGCTACTTCCTACTTTTTAAAGTTCTTTGTTCTCCAAATCCAAACCCATCGTTTTCCTGAAAGTGGTCGATTACCAAACATATTCGTCAGAAGTCGAGTAGGTTGCAACTAGAAAATTTCATTTCAAAATGGCGCACAAAGTAGAAATAAACTGCTTACGGATCACTTTGTTACTTCACCCACAAAAAGTGTCTCTTATTTTTGCATTACAGTTCACGGGTGATAGAAGTGAACCATGAAAATATTTGGCTACGCCGCTAGGGAAATTGAGCAGTGAGCGAATAAAGTGTGCAATTTCCCGCGCAAAGCGTGAAAACTCATTAGCATCGGTTCTTTTTCTTAAACAGTATGGTGGTCGGGGTTCTGTCGACAGAGGGCGGTGCCATGGGATCTGAACAAAGAGAATTTTACTTTTGGTGGCAGATACTAATTAGATTTTGCAGCTAGAAACGTTCCAAATGATGTTAATTCAACTCACTTTATCCTATCGCCAGTCATCTGAACCAGGGGTTTGCTGTTAGCATCTTGTTTTACTCATATCCCGCAGCGCCCATCGGCATTTCCGATTTCCCAATTGTTATTTGTCTGATTGTATTGCTATTCTGTATTTTGAGTGATATATTCATTCATTGCTGGACGTAGCGATTGAATTCACAACTTCCAGAAGACAAGATTAGCTCTTTCATCTACTAATAACCGAAAGGGGTTCCATTTAACATTCGTTGACAGTTATAAGAGACGAAGAACAAAAAGGAATGCACAAAAGTCCAGTGGCTAAAATAATGATAACTCCATATCCCAGACATTTAGACAGAAATAAAGATGAAAGCTTGAAAGAATGTGGCTATCAATTTATATATATATATATATATATATATATATATATATATATATATATATATATATATATCAATGCGTCTGCTCAGGCGATTGCAAATCACTGGCGAGTGAACGTTTAACTTGGTTTCAAAAGCACAATACATGTTCTTTTTTCGAGCTTGAGAGCCTTACCCTGTTTCACCAATCAAATATGGTCTACGTTCGATTCAAACTAACCGAAAAGAAAAAAAAGAAAAGTTTCTTAGAAATGGGTCATGACCGGGAGTTATCTGCCAACACCAGCCAGACATTAAAAACTGATACAGATGGTTACGTAAAGTGTATACAGGCCAGACGGCCAACTTTCTCAAGAAATAAAAGCGGACGAGTAGAGAGGTAATTTAACTTAATGTAAACTTTTTGTATACTTTGTATACATATGTGCCATAAACTTTTTTTGAAAAAATATTAAAAAGTATTTTGCTTCTGAAACCAAATTAATCTCTCACTCGCCAGTAATTTACAATCGCCCGAGGAGACGCATTGGCATGCACGACTGCAATTGTGTAGCGATTTGTACATGTTTATAATCCTAAAATAAATTATAGTGCTCTACTCTATATTGTGCCCTCTTTTAAATCAAATGCATGAACGGTGGAATTGTACTCTGTTCCTTCTCATCGTCGCACTGATGAGCTGTGTTACAGCGAAATAGTAGTCTGTGAATGATATATATATATATATATATATATATATATATATATATATATATATATATATATATATATATATGAAGAAATATAGTTTTAAGGTGTGCTATATTTATGGGATAAAGTGTTTAATATCAGAGATAGAGCGTATGTAAATATAAATGTAAATATCAGAGGCGACAGGCTGTTTCATGGTAGACGCAATCATCAGGCCACATATGTTGGGGTTTTCCTCGACTATTTATATATACGAGTCAGTGGTTCATTGTGGGTAGTCCCTTCTGACGGTTATTTTGGCGAGAGTGGTTTGTTTGTTTATTTATTTATTTGGGTTAATTTATTTTACTTGTTTTTTATTTATTTATTTTTATTTTATATATTTATTTAATCTTTTTTGGTTTTCGATGTTTTAGTTACGTAGTAAACATTTTTGAGATTAGTCCAGATCATTTATTTAAAGGTTTGGGAAGGTAATTAAAGCTATTTTTTCGTCCAATCTTTGGATTGATTGCTGCAGTCTATTCTAACTGTTATATTACTTATTTATTTTTTAATTTTTCTAACGGTTATTTTAGCGGGAGCTAAATTTTGTATATATATATATATATATATATATATATATATATATATATATATATATATATATATATATATATGAACAAACATTTTATACTACAGGCTTTAAATATGGCTTTGAAAATGACAGAACGCATTCTTTTAAAGGGAACAATCGATATTGGATTTCATTTGATTAATAACCTGGGTTGCGCTTCCGAATATATTGACAGGGAGTTTTAGGTGCTGCACAAGTCTCGGTCAGTTAAACATTTACGGTTTTTAGAAGCTTTTTTCATCAAGTTTTATTTGCCAAATTTGTGCAGGCAGAAGGAGAATTTTCCTCGATCTTTGTGTGGGTGGGTCCTGAGTAATCCTTTTTTATGTTTTATACTCACTAAGCGCTTATTTACACAGATTTGTTTGCCTTAAGTAATAAATCTATTTTAGTCATCGCTCTTTATTTATCCCCACCCCGTCTACCTTTATAAGTTTTGCCGTATTTGATTATTGTCGTTGCAACGAATCTTTCTGAAGAAATGATGTACGAAAAGGTTGTAATCTCTTAGCATGAATGTGGTAAGCTTATAGATGCTGCATATTGTCCATTGATTTAGAAATTACCTTTAATTAATGAATATATACATAAATAACCAAACACCCAAACCCGATTACAGAGATAGGACCTGTAACAATTTTATGAGACTTTGCGATAGACACAGAGACAGTAGAACCAAAGCTAATCGCCCAGACATTGTGACCAAAGACGACAAAAACAGAATATGCTTTCTTATTGACATGACATTCCTTGCAGGTTGTAATGTAACTTTGAAGATTTTCCAAAAACTATCAATATACAAGGATCTTGAAACGGAAATCTCAAAATTGTGGTACATTAGGGCATCAACAATTTCAGTTTTAGTTAGATCCCTCGGGTTGATTGGAAAAGGGTCCGTTAGATTCATTGACATGATCCCTGGTAGGCCATACCTTACAAAATACAAGTACAGCTTACACATTACGAAGAGCTTTATCTATCTTTTTTTTTTGATCAATAGAAAATGTCATCAAGCCATTTTCTGACCTTAGATCTCTGGTTGGGACCCGGTGTGTAGAAACCGAAAGGATATAAGGAAATAATAATAATAATAATAATAATAATAATAATAATAATAAATACTCTGATTCTGCACCATGCATCACGATCATGTATTCTGAGAATATTTAATTAATAACGTTTATCTTGTTCATAATTTGTTTTGGTGAATTCAGATGGGCTACAGTAATGATTACGTTCAGTACCACATAATTTCTTGTCATTTGTCTAACCATAACCAGTTAGGCATGTCGTCTCGGGTCTGAAGCATTGTGAATCTTGTTGTGAGGGAGCATCATGGTCGGATGTCAAGAGAGTCGTTTTTTTTTTTAAGTTTGAAGAATGAGGCAACCACCGAGATATGAGAGTTGTATTTAAATACTTGGGGACATCCACAATCGAATACCGAAGAGTGGGTGATCCGACCTGCAGATGCATTCACCTGCATCGCTGCTTTTATAAAAGCTTTTCACTATATTGTGTAAATTTGATTGTGATGCATGTGCTTTGTGTACCCTTATCAGATTGGCTGCTATTATGGCTACTTTGGGCTTCGTATAAGTCTACCCCAGCGTTACTTTGTTGACTTGCTGTTCTCTAATTCAATAATAATAATAATAATAATAATAATGATAATCGAGTGTTTATTTGTCAACATAGAATTTGCCCGCCTCCTTTGGCAGGCAAGTAGTTTGCTTAACCTGGAAACTGTTATCCGGACATGTTTGTTTGTAATCTTGATAAAATCCCACTTATAATATCTCCCTGATTCCCCAAATTGTATTCCCACTCATGCTTATGACGTTATTTATTTTTATTCCTATTTGTTTGTTTATTTACAACACAGTTGTTTAAGTTGTAAATTTGTTACAATTGTGTTCGCCTTCGAAATAATGTCCAAAGCTCAAAGCCTAACAGACCACCATCCACGCCATTGCGTCATTAAGAGATGCCATCACAAACCTAGAATAGAAACAAGCGCTATTTGCCACTGATCGTAAAGAACTGCATTTATGTTTTAAGTGCGCATATGATGAATGCGCATGCGCATACTTATATTTATCTTCCATTTGCTACTTGATAAATCGTGGTGCATATAATGGTGAAAATACTGTAGACAAATATTCAGAAACAGGACAAAAATAAATAGATGGCATTATTCTGAAACAAGAACCTTTTATTCAACGATCCATCAATTCCAAGGTATCTTATGTAAATTAACACTTGGCCGATATATATATATATATATATATATATATATATATATATATATATATATATATATATATATATATCGTAAAGATTATCAGCAAAGAAAGTGTAATCAGTAAACCGAATTCAAATTTCTGACGATTTTTAAGCGTTTTTTTATTTTATTCCTCCTTTATTTATTTTTATTCTCCATGAAGAACTGAAAAGAAGCAAATGTTTTGTTTAAAACATTAAAATTTGTTTAGAAGGCATGCCATAAAAAAGAATTTTAATTTAATCGTATACAATTCACAATAATGAAATACCAATGACAGTTTCCCTAATTAAACATTAGTATTTTTTTATTCTACAATAACTGATTTTTTTTTTTTGCTTGAAAAGTGGACATCCCCTTCTGCAGCAGTATTGTAATAAAAAATGACAACCTTTCGTTTTTTATAGCATTGTGATTTCAGGTGATGACAAATGCATTTTGCTTGTTAATAGAAAACGAAAAACACAGTGGTTATTAGTAAATGACGAACTCGTGCCAACACTAAATCCAGGACTGCATCCACAGAACTCATTGCTTTGTATCTGGAGGCAGATGAAGTTTTGCTCATGGCATCATCGCCAAAGGCCTGCTGAATCTTCTGGATGGTTTAAGCTTCAGTATCACCAAGATTTGGCAAACCTTGATGCAATATTTCTATTAGAGGCGTGCAAACGGAAATCTGGCGAGTGTACAATTACTCTAGGTGTAACAGCTGGAAACGACGCGGTCTACTAGCGCCAAATTTTCCATGCATGCGCAGGAATGGTGGCATCATCCTCCGCCAAAATGATTTTAACCACGCGGCTTTAGTTTTGGCAGAGTCGGATATTTTTTGAACGCACCTCATATTTACATCTTAAATTATGTTTACTTCAAAGATAAATGAATTGTTATTTTGTAATTGCAATTTACTTGCAACAGATTAAAGATTGGTATCATTGTGTAGAGGCGCTGATAAACTACTATATATATATATATATATATATATATATATATATATATATATATATATATAATTTACATTATTCGGACTATTGTCCTCAACTTTGTCGCCATATTTATTACAACGTTTCGGCTGTTGTACGCTCCGGCCTTCTTCCGGTGGTTGGAATGTCGAACTGAAACCTTTATTTCGCTCACTGGGGTAGACTGTTCTAGTTCCACGTGTCATGTTTAATCGATGTCAGTTATCAGTTATCTCCTGTTAATTTCCCTCTGAAAGTTCTCCATAGAATCGCCACTGTTTATATCGGATAGATTTCTATTAGGTATGGTCTCCCAAAATATTATCACTTGCTATTAGTACATAGGATGTTGAGTTTTGTTGTAAATAAGCCATTTTCAAATCATAACGAGACAGACCACAATTATGATATAAAAAATGGAATTCCAGAGAAAACAATTCACAAAGATGAAAATGTTTAAAAACGCTTTAGTTGTTGGTTCATCCGCAGGAAATATTCGGCCAGTTTTTTCAAAATTTTACCATTCTTAGCAGACTTTCTATTATCACAATCTGGGATTATTTAATAGCAAAATTAATGGAAACATAAACAAAAGAAAGAGAATCTAAATGAAATCGACTCGATTATTTACTCAAAGCACTCATTAAGAAATGATTTTTCATTTTAAAATTCTTAGCTATTCCAGTTCATTGCCATGGCTTGTCGTATCAAGATAAACATTAGTCCGATGCTGTCCTAAAGGACGAAACGTGTCACACATAAAACTTTTCTACTTAGTTATAATTTTTTCACCTAAAATTGTTACTTGATATAGCAAAAATACATATCGTTACTCTTCGGTAAATCGAATCGAGTTCTCTCAGTAAATGTGTGTTTATCTAAAAATAAATACGCTTAAATTCACTTTCATCCCTGCCGTGCGCCAACGGCTTAGTGGTAGGATCCCCGACTGACGCCAATTCAGTCGGCTTTCTATCCGAGTTACACAAACACTTCCCGGAATCAAGCACCCTACACAAAATATTCAACAAAAACACAGTAAAAATCAGCTACAGTTGCACCGAGAACATGGTACAAATAATAAAAAAAACACAACAGGAAAACTATCAACAAATAACACGAACAAATTAAACCCACGTGTAACTGCAGAATAAAGAACGAATGTCCCTTAAACAAAGCAAAACAACGTAATATACCAAGCCAAGATAAAATCACCAGATAATGAAAAAATAGTATACATAGGAGTAACTGAAGGACCCTGGAAACAAAGAAATTATTCACAGAAAAAATCTTTCACAAATAGTAAATACGCGAACAGCACAATGCTTTCAAAATATATCTGGGAAATTAAAAACAAAACGCTCATCACATCAAAAATATCTTGGAAAATAAGGAAAAGATCAACAGCCTACAACAACCAATCCCCGACTTGCAAACTTTGCTTGGTTGAAAAAATAGATATCACTACCTTCCCAGACCAAACTAAATTATTAAAGATCCGAGTTCATCTCAAAATGCAGACATGAAAACAAAATTTTACTACGTTACTTAAAAATCGAAAACTGAAAAAAAAGCAAAAGGACAATAAAATAAGTAAAATGAATTAACCCAAGCAAATTACCAAATCACACCGGTTAGAATAGACGGAAAAGAATAAATAAATAAAAAATAAAAAACAAAATCAATGAACCCAAATAAATAAAGTAAATAATAAATAAATCAACAAACCATTATGACCAAAATATTAGTTAGACTATAAAAATCAAACCAAAAATCGGACGAAAAACATAGCTATAACTGTTATATAACGATAAAAAAATATACTACGTTACTTAAAAATTGAAAACCGAAAAGTGTAAATAAAAATATACAGTATAATGAATAAATAATAAAAAACAAGTAAAATAAATGAATCTAAATTAATTCAAATAAATAAATAAATAAACTAACAAACCGATCCCGATAAATTAATCGTTAGAAAAAACAAGTAAAGATAATCAATCCAAATAAATATATGGAGTAATAAACAAATTAAAAACTTCTCCCGCCAAAATAATAGTTAGAATAAGCTACAGCAATCAACCCAAAAATTGAATAAATAACTTTAATTATCTTCCCAAACCAAAACAAAACTATTAAATAAACGATACAAATTTTTACTACGTTAATAAAACACCGATTAAAATAAATAAATGAATATATAAGATAAGAAATAAAAATAAAGATAAACAATAAAAATAAATAAAAACAAACATAGTCATCTAACCCAAATAAATAAATAAATAAACGACATCCGGCAAAATAATAGCCAAAATAGACTACCCAGAATATAAGACTGACCCGTATATATATATAAAGAGCCGAGGAAAAAAAACAAAAACAGCACTCGCGGACTGATGATTGCGTTTAGCATGAAACAGCATGTTGCTTCTAAGTGTTGACTTCAATGTTCACTTTGATATATATATATATATATATATATATATATATATATATATATATAGTTAAGATGAGAACTAATAGAGTACAATTCCAACGTTCGTAACATTTAATTTAAAAGGGGACTCTCATCTTAAGATATATATATATATATATATATATATATAAAGAAAAAACAGTAAGATATATAATCCCGTGTTCTTATAGATATTTTTATTTTTACAAAAAATAAATTAATTGATTTAAAATATGTTTTTTTTCGCCACACAGTTCTGACCATGTTTCAAAAATGGAAGCTAAAAGCTTTGAATTTAATTTTGTAATTAAATTAAAGACATTACTTCTATTTCATCCTCAAGCGAATTTTGGAGTAACTTATTTCCTTTATTAGAAATAATTTATTTCCTTCATTAGAATATCTTATTTCCCTTATTAGAAATAAGTATTAGGTTGGTGCAAAAATAATGTCGCTTTCTCACATAGTAACATATGTGAGAAAACGACATTATTTTTGCACCAACCTAATAACTTTATTTCCTTATTAGAAATTTCTTTTATTAGAAATAAGTAACTTATTTCCTAGTAACTTATTTCCTTTATTAGAAATAAGTTACTACATGAAAACTGCCGTAGAAGCATTTCCACTATCGATGGGAGTTGGGAAATGCAAAGTCGGTCTTGGCCTTTTCAATAACTTGGAGCATGTGCATGTAAATTTTGGTGCAAATCTGTCGAAAATTGCGGCCGTGCATTCGTTACATACACGCACACATTCTGCCTTATATATATATATATATATATATATATATATATATATATATATATATATATATATATACTGACGACTATCTATCTATCTATCTATCTATGTTTATCTTCCTCCAGCCTCAGGGCAATTGGGAAAAAGATAAATTACTTGCTAAAAAGATTATATAGCGTCATAATCTTAAGTAGAATGACTCTATTTGCTTCAGCAATCAGCCTTATACATTTAATCTTTTAGCCAGATTCGAAGATGTATTGTTGATAGTGAACAGAAATAGAGAGCTACCTCGGTTACTCTGCTGACCTTTTAGGGAGATTTTGTGTGCGTTCACGTCTGCACTTTTACAATGTCGTAATCGAGCAGCTGTAATCTACTGTATGTGCAAAATGTTTCTGTCTGAGATATGCTGTATCCTTTCAAGTATTCATGTGGATTGCATTTAAGTGATTGTATTCATTCGTGTGCATATTTTCAGACTGAAAATGCTGATATTAATTCCAGTTTTGCTGTGCGATGATTTTAACATTCCTGTTAAGCACGAAATCAAATAAAAAAAAAAATGAAAGAAATTACGGATGTATCCAAGACAAACAACAGCTCTCTTCATATCCTCAAGAAACTGATAAATTCTTCGTTTTATTCCTATTAATTGCCAGACTGTAATGAATATGACCACTTTCTGGTAAATATTCTTTTTTTTTTTTGATTGCTGCAGAACCTTTGTCGATCAGCGAAATGTGCCATTAATTTTAATGGAAAAATCTGGTGTTTCTGCTTGAAGTATTCTGAAAGTCATTTTGTGTTATGCCCGGATACACTTCATGTTACTGTACCTTGCAAAGAACTAGAAACAAAAATAAAACCTGGCATATTTTGTCAAAAATTCTTCTGGTTTCATTGATATTTTTTCAAAGACTTGGTTCCTATCCAAGCCTTGCGTTTTGTAGGAGATCCGATTGCTTCTGTTTCGGCAAATGAAAGCAAAGTGTTTATAGAAAAGTAAGAATAAGTAGTGAGTATTTGATGTAAACATATCACTCATTCAAGTCACGCTTCCTTCGGCTTTTTCTTTAATCTCCTTGCCACTAAATCTTTGGAGTGGAAATGAGTTCAGTCTTATTTCTTGATAATATATTTATTCTCTGTTTCAATATAAGATCAAGAATAGGATATTTTCATTTTACATTTTCGAATTGGCATTATTCACGACAGAGAAGAAAATATTTCCTGCCTCTACCACTAGCAACAGGCATTGTTTTCATTATGTTCTCCAATGCATATCTATTGCTATTAAAATAAGATATATTGCTTTTGCTTGTATCATCATATAATTTTGCTTGTTCCTTAGTTTTTTACTTAGTTTTTTACAACAATACATTATAAATAATAGTCTGTTTCGTTTTGAACACTAGGAAAAGCAGAAAAGACATATCAGAGACGCTGTTTGGTTTTAGTGAAAAAATGAAAGAAAGGGAAAACAGAGGAGACGATAAGGCTCCCACGTTTTTAATGCCCGCTTCAAATGAAAAAAATTGTCAATTTTAAACCTCTTACTTCTTTAAATGATGATCGACATTCATATTTATGACTGTTATTGTAATATTTTAAATTGTTAAGCTCAAATATTTAACGATGCAATTGAGAAATTTTCCAGGGTATTTTTTCGTCAAAAGGAGCATATTCAATCATTGATTTAAGAATTAAGATTCATAAGAAAATTGAAATAGTTGTTATCATTTTATCTTTCGGTTTTTATTTGCTTCATTATATCTTAAAACGAATTTGAGAATTTCGTTTCAACGTGAATATGTATGAGTGGATATGTATATTATGAATGTAAGTTTTATCGTACGAGAACGTCATTTAAGAACTTAATTGTTTCATATAACGACATGCAAAACTTCGTTTTTTATCCAAATGATAGTAAGACACTAATGGCGGCAGATATAAACAATACTTATTGAACGAAGCGTTCTTTTAAAATCAGATTCATTTCTATTGGTCACACTGAACAAGTCACTTGCAATGACAATTCTAAACTGAGAAATTTGGTCATGATCAAGTCTTGGGTATTTCTACAAAAACTAAAACATGTATTAATAATCGGCTATAAACCCAAGATATTTTACCGTGAACTTTGAATTCAGTTTGTCATGTGAACTTCCAAACGGAACGGCTCAATTTTTTCGTAATGTGCAGAGTCAGGTGCAGCTTCAAATATAATGTTCACATAAAACGAGAATAATTTACATGTTCAACTTAGATGGCCACCTCAAATCGTGGGAAATTAGGAATTCTCATGTTTCTACTCAGAAATGTAAAAAGCTAATAAAAGACCATATTTAAAAAATAGCAGCAACTGTTTTTAATTGATTTCCTGTTTTCAGGAAAGTGAAACTCTTGTTGAAAGACGTCAATGGTATTTTTATTTGTTGTTCTAAAGTAAATGGAGTGATTAAACGAAACATTGATTTTAAGAGAAAAGGAAGTGATATGAATTCACAGTTTTAACGTCGATTTGCACGATGTGAGCATCAAACAATATCAAGTGATGAATGCAATCGCTGTTCCACAGTTGGTGAAGGAGAATGTAGGGCCATTTAAAATAGCAATCAAGGGAAAAGGAGAGTTCAGAAACATGACCATATATATTGAGAGAAAAATTAAAACTTGTAATTTTTATGATGGCTAATCTCAAAAGTTATGATTGTACCTACCAATAATTAATCCTGGTAGGACTTCTAGTTCTCTTAGAAATGCCTTGCTGTAAACGTTGAATGAATCTGGTGCGAAAACGAATTATTATTTATCCACATTTCATTTTTGTAATTTGCTCAATTTATTTTCCAATTTTTAAGTTAGCAATTTTCTCCCAGTAAATATTCTGCATTATTCTTTCCCAAATAAATCAAGTTTTCTTAACAGTTCAGATAGATCCTCGTGTCATACCAAGTCAAAGGGTTTTGTGTAATCTGGTGAACACATCCTTCTTCATTTTTATCTTACTCGCCCTCGTGTCATTCTTATCGTAAATATCGCACTTCTTCCAGTGTCTTTAAGGAAATTACACGGCGTTATTGTCTTTTTTGCTGGAATAATTCTGCCATGCGCTCTAGTCATCAGAATCCAGATGATGAGCTTTAGTTTTGTGGTTCATTAAGGTATTAATCCAGTGTAGCTCCCATCTATTTCTAGGGCACATAATGAGAAAAAAGAGCTTCGAAATTCTATCACTCACAGGGCATACTGAAAAGGTATGTGTAGAGAAAAACAGTTAGTAATTTACCTATTGATATATATATATATATATATATATATATATATATATATATATATATATATATATATATATGGTCAGCAACGTTTCTTTTAAACATATTTCGTTGAATATGATAGACAAGGTAAATTTAATTTATTTTTATTTAGTTTTTCCAGCATTCTTACATTTTTCCGGAAATTGTCCGTATTGTCCATTGTCCCAAGAGCTTTCGTCCACTTTAGCCATTTTCAAGAGGATTTGTTTTTTGATATTGTTAATTTCTCTTCATGTTTGACTGTATGTGCTTTTGTGTTGTTTTGAATACGAGTAGGAGCGTTTATTCCGAACCTTTGTGTCGAGCGCGTCAGGAATTCGTGTAAGCGTCTTTCTATTTTTTAACTTTCAACACCGCATTAACACTGTTGAATAAGGTGAAGTTGATAGTGGGAGCGTGATGTTTTATATACATGGCCTCTCTCAGAGCGAGATGTCTCCGGTAGTTTGATTTATATAGAATTTTTTGTGTTTTTGACGAGGATTTTCTTAAAATTGTGTGTGGCTAGAGTTTTTTTTCATGACATATAAGGCGTCTATTCAAGGAGATGGTAGTATGTCCGATATAGGTAATTGATTTATGACAAGAAATGCCGTCTTATACTGGCCAATTATATATTATTGAATATGACACATAGGGGAAATCTTATAATTTTTTTATTAAGCTTTTCTAATGTTTTTACAGTTTTCCTTTCTGGAAATAACAAGGGTGTGCAGAAACTATCGGTAATGTTTATTGCACTAAGAGCTTTCGGACAATTCATTAGCCATCTTCAGGATTATGTTGTTAATATGTTTATAATATTTGTGTTCTAAGGGGTAATGTGAAATAGAAGTAATAGCGATCTTAGGCTGAGAGAGAGAGAGAGAGAGAGAGAGAGAGAGAGAGAGAGAGAGAGAGAGAGAGAGGGGATACTGCAATGTTGGGATGACTTGTAAAAACCACCAACACATTGGAACTATTGTTAAATAAAGTGTTATGGTAATTTACCCATGCACACATGGATTCTCCCAGCTACATATAGGAGCAGGTACTGCCATTTGGAGAGGGAAGTTTCCAGCAGTCAGCTCTGACAGTCGGACCGAACATTCTTGCTCTAACATTCTCGTTTGTATATGTTTATATTACTGTTTCTGTTAATATATTTAACTCAATTCTTCTCTTGTGTCTTTATTTCTGGCCACAACATAAAGTAAGCACGATGCATGACTTAAATTGTTTTATATAAAAAGTTTAGATAATTTCAGTCGTCGTCGCGGCAGTCATATTTCTGTACGTTGATAGTGTACATTTAACCACTTGAAAATGTGTGTGTGTGTGTGTGTGTGTGTGAAGACAAAGAGACAGGAATCAGTTTTTATTCTATTTAATTCTGCGTTTTGGTTGTTGCACTTCCTGGTATAACTTGTAGAGAAATTGTCCAAAGTTTATGTTTTTTTTTGTTGCAGGTGTTTTGACTATCTCTTCTCAATATAATGTATGTTAATGCTATCAGTTACATTTAAGAATATGCTACAACGTAGCCAATGAAATAATGGTGGAATTTTTTTTTTTTAGAAACGCTATAAATCTAATTTAGATGTACATATAGTGAATACTATTAACTTTTAGTCCAGAATGTATTTCTTTAACTTAATAAAATGAATATACATTTCAGATGAATAAAACTAGGACAATAGGAATTACAAAGCTTGAGAATACGATGATATAAATTAAGTACATCCACTAATTAGTGATAATTCGTTTAAAATGAATTTTAAAAACTGAAAAAGCTTCCTTGAAGCTTTCATTTTCACTTTAATTGATACCTAAATGATTAAATCTACTATTTCTAGTAAACAAACTACTCTGTAGTATATTTCAAACAAAAATTATTTTGATTGGAATTGATTCAATATTTTTGGCTGAACGTAGCTGATTAGCAACCTTTTTTAGTCATCTGTCATCGCAATGTAATTTCCTTTATTTAAAATATTCAAAAAATAAAATATACTTTTCTGAAACTTTATTTGTGGAATATTAGCTGATTTACAATATAATTAATCTGATTTGAAGCAAATATTATTTAGTTTAAGTTTAAAATAACAAAGAAATGGCCTTTTTAAAACAAAACAATAGCGGTGATTACATACTTGTTACGTGATTGATCAATGATAACAAGTACTATTAAGGTGTTGACAGGCTTATTGTTGTTCTACAGAGACTTTATCTGTTAAAACATAATTTTAAAAAATTGCGGGTGAAGGCCTTTTTATATAATTTTTAAGTACCCAGTAAGCTTAAAAATGTTGAAAAATATTCTCTGTAATCTAATTTTAGGAATGTTGACTTTAAATTTACTATAGTTATCGATCTTGTTTTCTGATAATGTCGTGTATGGTGATCCATACTTGTAAAATGGGCACATTTAGATACAGCCCGACCCAAGTTAAAAATTATTTGAAAAATCTTAGTGTGTGATGATTTGTATTAAGCTTTTCAATTTTTCATTAGTAAATATATTTTTCACTTAATAGCTTAATAACTTAACGCGATCAAAGTTTTGAATATTTTTGAAACTTTATAAATTATTATAATTAAAAAAAAAATGAATCAATTCTTGTAAAAATTCATTATTCATAAAAAAATGTTTTCTTAAGACGATAATTTCCTTAATATATATTATTTATAAAAACATTTAAAAGCTTATCTGATTAAATAATGTCATAGTTTTATTGCATTTTTTATTTTACGATTCGGAGCAGACTTTCGGGAAAACTAATAGTTTGAAAAAAGTGGAGTATACATTCTTCAAGAAATCCTACTTTTAACTAATATAACAAAGTCTGCGATCAGAATTTAATTCCTCGAATTTTCCTGAAATTAAGTAAAATAAAAAATAAAAAATAATAATTTAAAAAATATTTTCATTCAGATGTGAATAAGTCCTGGAAATTTAATTAAAATCAAACAGTTATTTGATTTTTGCTAGAATTTCCAAATTAATGTGTTATTTTGCCGGAAAAAGGCGCTAAAATTTTAATTGTCAGTTTTCTTACACCACTGAGGCAAAAACAAGATTTTTAACCTAAATGTCGAAATTTAAGAAAAAATAATATTTTTTAATTATAAAAAAATACTTTAATCTTACCTCTTAATAATAGACATTTAACGATAAAATTTTATTTTATTAAGATTTTTTCATCATGCTATGCTGTTTTTTAACGAAAAAAGTAGAGGTACCTAATATAAATAAATAGAAAAATATTTTCACCTATATAGATGTTAGTTGTTTATTTTAGGTAAGAATAACTTTAAGCATTCTACGTCTTAATTTAAAGGAAGGATTTGTTTGGAACAAAGGCATAAGCATTCCTCGAGTTCATTTATAAAGCGCAATTTAGTATTTGGTTGAAGTAAGGGCTTCCAGTATTCTGCACTTTATTTATAAAGAGTGATTTAAGCAGTCAGAATGTAAAAGGTAAAATTCTTGTTTTCATAAGGAAAAAATAAAATCGTTTAAAAAATGCTAGTTTCTTTAGGAATGTTTAAAACTTTTCGCCGTAAAATCCAGTGTTAATTATGAAAATAAAATAAAAATACGATATTAGTATTTCGTTTCTATAAATAACCCACTAATTCCTACCACGCCCATTTTCTTTTTAACTCTAGGAATTAAAGAGTTATGGTGAAATGAAATCTTCCTGTTCTGGTCATTTTTGAATTGCTATGAATTATGAAAGGTCATGTCAAGAACTGCTTTTTCGAAGGTTTGAACCTTTTACTGAATAAAGATCCAGAAAGCTCAGTTGTCGTTTTCGGCGTTTCTTGTAAAAAAACAAACAAAAAAACAAAACAAAACAAAAAACCCCCCAAAAACATAAACTCTTCATATGCTGAGATGAGTATGGAAACTGGTATGTTATACAGGTATTGGAAAGACGTAGCGAATGTACTCGGTTTATGAGACTGAATAAGTTTTGGCGAAAATAACACAACAGAGCGTAAGTGATAATAAAATGGAAGAAACAAAGCAAGTGTGGGAGTAGAAGCAGGAGAAGAATAAGAAAAAGATTAAGGAGAAGAAGAAAAGAAGACATATTTACATAAAATTATGAGAAAAATGCAGTGAATTATTTTTGGAAGTAGATTTTGTTTTTGCACATGAAAAGAACGAAAACAAAGAAATAGGAGTGAAAAATAAAAAAAAAAAAAGATAAAAATTGGCAAGAATTAAAAATAAAAAAATAACTAAATGAGTAAAAGAAGTCCTAAATTACTATTCATAGCTTTCGTAGGTTTCTCTATCAGGTTTCTTGTTAAAAAAATAAAAGCAACATAAAAAAGAAATGGCGGCAATTGCGTACTGAGATAAGAATAAGTTAATGCGCAACGCCTTAAATGAAAGCACGATAAGCTTTGATGTCTCCGAATTGAGTTTGAAAAAATATCGTCATCGAATTTGAAACCGTCAGGCTGTTTACACTGACCGACGCAACTGATAATTTTGTGGTAGAATCAGTATAAAAAACTGGAAAAATAATGAAAATGAGAAAGTTTTTATTTATATTTTATTTTTGCATTTAAATGCTAAGGACCCAAAGGCAAAAAAATCAATTTCTACTTTTTGCTGTCATTCTTTCAAATTTCAAGTTAAAACTATGAACAAAATAAAGATTCCAGTTAAAAAAGTGTCATCCGAATTGCCATGATTAGTTTTTGCCATGGGGAGTGCGTTCCCTAGTAAGACCTAATTAGGCTCAAACGTGTTTGCAAATTTACCAGACATATATCTTCGGGATGTGAGTAGCTCGACGCCATCTTAATTCCTTGAAGGACACTTCGCTACAATTTTAACCTTTTCGCGATTTAGCTATTTGATATTTTTGACAGTAATGATTATCAAAGCCAAGTCGGAACTATTTAAAAGATTGGTGCAACGCAGTCTTTCTGTTATTTATCCCTTCACTGTTTAGCCTAAAAATTACGTTTAGTATATCTATCTATCTATCTATCTATCTTATGCAAAATATAGTTTTAAGGTATGCTGTATTTCTAGGTAAAAGTGCTCGATATCAAGGAGATAGAGTGTATAGAAATATAAGTGGAGGTAAACAGCGAGTGGCGAAAGTCTGTTTCATGTTTGAACGCCATGTGTGTTGCTCGACTATTTATATACGCTTGGTAATGGGGCATTATGGGTAGCAATTTGTGGTATTTCCATTTTATTGCATTATCCTAGGGTTTATTGGGTAGACGGTATGTATGTGCCATTTTTCCTCCAATCTTTCGCTACCTTTCAGACAACGTCATGATTTTATCCTCCCAGAAATCGGCGTCTTTCTGGATGATGAAGTTCTCGAAGTGGTTTTACAGACTTCCAGAAAAATGAAGTTCTTCTCATTAAAGGTATCGAAAAAGACGAGGTTAGTACGACGGGTGTAGTAGAACATCCCAAACTCGCTTTATCAATTTCTGCTGGGTTTGTAAATAAATGCGAGGTCTTGTTTTGTGGAAGACGACATTTCCGGAAGCTATTCATTGTGTTTGCTTTAATCGATTCAATTAGGAACACCACTTATTTCAAAATCTGATTTTTGCTTCCTTTTGCATCAAATGAAGACCGGCTTTTATATTTGTTAATGATGGCTAATTTCGTTTTCCTCTGAACTTCCTTTACATTGTTAAAACAAGCCATTTCCCGTCATGTGTGAGCTTTCTTTTAAAAAATGTGCTGTTTTCTTTGGGTTTGAACTGAGAATGAGACATGGAAATGCTGTCAAATCAATTTTTTTCTTTAATTCGTGACGCATCCAAATATCGAGGCGATTCACATATGCAAATGTTTCCGAATGTTTCACAATAGTCTTTTGAGAAATGTGGAATACTGTGATATCCCGTTTTGTGTAAATTGTATTATTTTTAATCAAAGTTTTACTCATAATCGACGACTGTTTTTCTGCCGAAACCATTTCGCTCTACCAGATCAAAATTGTCATTTCTTAATTTAATGAAACACATACAAAGACTACTCTTAAGTGATAGATTTATTTAAATAGTATTTTCTTCTGTTTGGAAAGAAAAGAGCATCAAATAAAGAAAATGCATCCTCCATTTCACTTTTCAGAATATTTATAGATATAAATTAATTACGTGTCAAACTAAATCACATGTTCAAACATTGGTAACTAGTGTTTCAACTTCGGTAAATCGAATCGAGTTCTCTCAGTCACTGTGTATTTATCTAAAAATAAATAAGCTTAAATTCACCTACATTCCTGCTGTATGCCAAAGGCTTAGTTGTAGAATCCCGACTGACACCAATTCAGTCGGGTTTCAATCCTAGCTAGAGGCAACTAGACGTCTAGTCACACTGATGGGCTGTGATACAGCGAAACAATCTTTCTATGGATGACAATATATATATTTTATTTACTTAAATAATTATTTTTACAGGATATCCATATTGGTGTAGATGCAGATCATTTCGTTTTTCTCACGATTTTCTCTTTTTAAATTGTTAAAACAATCCATTTCATATCGTTTGTGAGTTTTATTTTCAAGACGACTCGTTTATTTATTAAATAGATACCCATTTTTGTCTACCGGCCTGAATATCGGAAGTTTTTTATGTGCGCTCTCAAGATTCGAACCTGCGTCCTTCTGAGTAGCGGAAACCGTCGTCAGATTTGGTGTGCTACAGACATCACGGCCTCGAAGTGCATCAATGATAACTCAAAGCTAAATAGTGCCTTTAAACGCAAATCTTTCTCAGACTCTTGTAATATACATATCTGCTCAGTTTCGTAATCATAAATATATGAAAAGCTGCAAGAGGAATTTACTCGATTGCCTGTAATAATTGTCACAAAAAATACATAGGAGAAACATCAAGGAATCTAAATAAAAGATTATATGAACACAAAAGAGATATTTTACAAAATAATACATCAAATACGTTAGTTGCCCACCGTAAAGAAACTGGCCACAATTTTGACATAAAAATGATACTCTGATCAAAGTAGAAGACATTTCACTGAGACGAAATGTCTGGAGAGTGCCTTGATCCCAAGGGCATCTACAGTAAATTTGCATCCGGGTTTTTACAACCTTTCACAATTCCTGGCAAAACTTCTATTAACACATTATAGAATACCTACTTACAAAAGGGATTTCTAAATGAAATCGGCTAGATTAAAAAAAATAATTTAAAATTCCCTTATCCCTCCTTCGTGCGCATGTGTAGTTGGACCAAGAAAACAAATTTACTCCTATGAAGACCTAAAGGACGAAACGTGTCACAAGAAGACTTTTTCCGCTTTGTTATACATTTTCCCCAATATTGTACCTGATATATAAAATATATATTATTACCTGATGTTAACTTTCATAAATGTACAGCTGTTTTATATAGCCATTATGGTAGTTTATACGTAAATATTCTACTTCTAATTTTCTCGAAACAAATTGCTTCCTTCAGAAATACATTATTTTCTGTTTTTCGACTTCGCAACATGTACGCCTTTTTATTTTCGCTTTGACTCGATGACGCATCGACACATGAATGTTAATTTGATTAGAGTCACTCTGCTGTCAACTGAATGAGTTGGCAGCTTAGATGTAAGTTTCACTATGGAGGTTGGGGAAACGTCGATATGTGTGAGGCGAGGAATTGCAGGAGGGCTGAATTCAGAACGAGAGAAGCAAAGACTTACCAGCAAGCAACCATATACACGAAACACCCTCCATATCTATCTATCTATACATTAAGCGTTACCAGATTTAAAAAAAATTTATGTCGCATACCGACCCACACATTGTGCTACTAAACAAGAATATATTGCATATAGCGTACCATATGCGAATGTGTATGTGTTTGCGTTATCTGCACACTTACGTGTTTATCTATTTATTCGTTTGGTGTATGTGTACTTTTACACACACATATATATACAGCGCCGTGCAAAATTCTTCGGCATTTTAAAGTATTGTAAATTTCTTGTAATTGCCAGCGAATAAGTGGATGCTTCGCATCGCGGTTTCTACAAATGAATCAGGGGCCCAGTTGGAATCATTTCAATACCTAATTATCATATTTTGTAGTAGGAGTTCTTAATAAGGGTGTACGTGAGGTGGAGGTGGAATGAGAGGCATAAACAATGATCGTGTAAGTTTTCGGCCATCTCTCATAAACTAAGTCAGATATAGTGTTTAAAAACAAACTGTTTATTGAAATTTTAAGATTCTTTTCCTTTTACAAAATTGCTGTACATACGTTAATAGTTAGTGTTGTTTCTCTTGGCTTGAATAATTGCATCATTTCGCTTAAGAAGTGGGAATCGTACAAACCCCCTTCTTCTTCACAGTTATGAGAGATGGAATTCTCTTTGGCTAAGTTCTCTTCAAGATTGATTGAGTTCTCTTTAGTTTTTGTCCAAATCTGCTGGATAATATTTAAGTTAGAGTTTTAAGCTTGTTCTTCATCGCCTTTATTCTGTCGTGCTGTACGCGATTCGTGGCAGCAGATTTTTCGTCGTGCCTTCACCCAAGATTGCATCGAATGGTTCTTTCAGCAATGCATAAGAAAGAGCTGAACGATCAATATATTTCCTATCGACGTCGGACGTTAAGGATTTATTGCAAAATCAATCGCGAATTACTTAACTAAACTTGAATTGTCATAAAAAGGAGCAAATGTATTAAGAGGCTGCAAAATTAGGCGTAAAATTTTCTTTAATAAGATTTCTCGAATATTCAGGCCGGCAGGGGAAAATAAATAAATATATTGTTCAATAAATAAACGGAGCCCCGAGTCAAATATGAGTACACACACAAAATAACGTTTAAATATATGTGTGTGTGTGTGTGTGTGCCCGCACGCGGGTATGTGAAAATCGAGGATCATGGATTAATAGATGAAGAGAGCGAGAAGGCAAGAGATTTACTGAGACACTGATATTGAGAGAGCGAGAGAGTGAGAGAGAGAGAGAGAGTGAGAGAGAGAGAGACCGAGAATCGTGTAGATATACAAAGAGCAACAGATATAAAGAAAGCGATACCGATAGAGACTAACTGCCTGGGGTATACGCATGCGTAAAATATAATAAGATATTATACGGTTTTCATCGATATTAATGGCGACTAGCGAGGAATACGAAAACTGCAATAGGCGAAGGTTTTCTGCTGATGGAGCAGCTGTTTTCAAAATTTACATTCGAAATTCTTACCATTTACCAAGACTTGGACAATTATTTGTGTTCCAATTTTATTTATTATGTTCAAAATTTATTGATACGAACGAATTGAGAAAAATCGAATCTTATGAGGAAGTCGTCATTTGAGACCATGAATAAAATTGAAAGGTGAAACAAAAAATGCGGTTTGTTTGAAAATATATTCGACAATAGCCGACGATGCATTACCAACAAAATAACTTGACGAGATTAAAATGGATGGATGAATAGATTAACAAACAAAATATGACTTCTTAATATTTGTTTCTTCTTTCCTTCGTTATATTTTACTCTTCTTTCTTTCTTTTATCTTTCTTTCTTTTTTTCTTTCTATTTTTCCATCGTTATATATCTTTATTCTTTCTTTTGTTATATTTCTCTTTTTTTCTTTCTTTCGTTATATTTCTGTTTTTCTTGTTTCTGTCATTTTTCGTTATAGTTATCTCTTCTTACTTTCGTTATATTTTCTTGTTTTTTTCCCCTCTTTGTTCTTTCATTATATATTGTAACCTTTCATTCGTTATAATTATCTCTTTATTATTGTCTCTTTTCCTTCCTTCCTTCCTTGCTTCCTTCCTTCCTTCCTGTTTCTATATTTTTAACCTTAACGCTTTCATTATATTTTCTTTTCTTTCTGCAAAATGAAATCAAACGAAATTCAATAGATAAAAGCATAAATTATGGAAATCATTTATTAAATCTGTGATTTTCAAAGGAAAATAAATTCTTTTTGTCACACTTTTAACATGCCTCAAATTTATTAAATAAACAAATAAAAAGTAAACCAAGACATTGATTATCTCCAGTAATTTCCCGAGTTTTTTTCATTACTTACCAGTTGGACATTTGGAAATTTCACGAGTGTTGACAATTAAGATTATCTGTTATCTCATGCCTCTTCTTTTCCCTTATCCTTAACCGGCATCTTCTCATTCTTGACCTTATTCTTTTACAAACTTTGTTGTTCGTTCGTGTTTTTTTCTAAATGTTATACAAATTTTGGTTTTATTTACAAGAAAGGAATAAGGTCTGCACGAATGAATCCTCTCTTTTTTCTTTTTTTTTTCTATCTTTATATAAAGAATTCTAGTCCATCGTCCTTTTTATGCCTTTCCATCGCAACCTGCTTTTCACTTTCACTCGTTGTCTCTTCTTGATATCCAGTCAGCAAGGTTGTCTCTCTTTTACTCTATCATTTTTCTCTTCTCTAAATATATTTAATTTTCTTTCATCTAGTTTTCTTTTCCTTTTTATTTAGCCTTTTTTTTAATACCCTCAACTTCCCTTCGGCGCGCCATCTTTTTTCCTTACATCTTCCCTTCATTTTACCCAATCCTTTTCCACTTAATATTATTTTATGTTTAGAAAAACGTAACTGATTCTAACTAAGAAGAATCGACCATCTGGCAAGTATTATATTTTGGTCACAGGTAGAAAAAGTTTAATGGTCGTATGAACAAGTAGACTTGTGGCTAAGGAAGGTTAATCGAACGAAAAAAATTCTCGCAAGTTTCTTTAATCAATTAAAAGTCTAAAATAAACAGTAATAAAATGTGGCTTTATGTAAATGAAAAATCAAATCGAAGCAGTGAGAGGTTTTAATAACATCCAATCTTCTTCTTCTTCTTCTTGTTCTCCGCCTCCTTCTCCTCTTCTTGTTCTTCTTGTTCTTCCTCCTCCTCCTCCTCCTCCTCCTCCTCTCTTTCTTCTCCTTCTTCTTCCGCATCTATTTAGGAAATAGATAATCATGGTTTTCTACAACTTCTTGCCCCTGGTGGCCAGCGTTTCTCCCTTTGCCAAGTCTCTCGAATACCTTTCCACCATCCATCCATAAAAGCTCGTCAGGAATGTGGCCTGCTGCCTTTCCCTATCTCTCTTACCCTCGATATACCCGGGGAGAGTTTATCCTTATTCATGATGCGGCCCCAAAATTTCAACTGTCTTGTTCTGATTCTGAGTATGTGTTCTTTTTGTTACCATTTTTTAAAGACCTCCTCGTTGCTTATTTGCACCGTCCATAGAATTCTCAGCATCCTATTCATAGAACCATATCGGCATCGGCTCACAACGAAGACAATAACCTCTTTCAATTCATGGTATTTTACTTTTTAATCCCAGGCTTAGAGGTAAATGAATGCGTGAGTGGGGTGTAATGGACACTGGCTCGGAATGAAGAATCGGGGAGCTAAGTTCAAATTCCAGTCGAATTCATTACGTGCAAATGGAAACGGCATGAATCCATCTCCTAAATAGTAGGGCAGACTGAACTCTTTAGTTGTGATAGGTAACCAGCCGTAACTGAGCATTGGACTAGTAAAATCCTTGCTATGGAAACCACAGCAAAAATGTGGAGCTGGTTGAAAACTGTGTGCCCCACCCGTACTCCTTGTGGTGCCTACGGAGATTGCGTGACTGAGTGTGTTTGAGGCAAAAAGCATTTAAAAAATGAAAAGAGAAATCATGTGACCATATAGGTCAGTGAAGGTTTTCAGATTTCGGCTTGACAAATTCAATCATGATTCATATCCATGTTGTAGAAACAAACATTTGTTCATGGATGTTTTTAAAAGACAATTTGTCATCGTTTTAACTCATACGACCAGAAATAAAAAAAAACAAAAAAACAAAAAGAAAAATAAGACTTAAACGAAAGGAATAAATAAAAATTTAGACACAAATAATTAAAAACTGTTTGCCTTAACAATTAACATTTCGAAGTGTCGATGCTGCATTTTGACATGGGTAAAGGCCAGTTTCATTTACTTGAGAATGTTTGCGAGATAAAAAAATAGCGTGAGAAAATTTAAATTAGCAATAAAATAAAACATAGCTGTTAAAACGATACACTATAATGTTAAGTACAAAATACGTACATCATTTCTCCGTAGAGGCCTGAAAAATTGTTGAATTACTTTCCCCTACGTTTGGGTCTTGGAATTTTAATTGTTTTATTTACTTTGTGGGTGGAAAGAGTATGGTGTCTCTGGAAATCATTCAGTCAGATACGTGCGGGTGGTTGTACAGTTCTGGGTTGTTGGCAGAGATGACAGCAGGTATTTAGGGTATGTAATGGAATTATGTTGTTGGAGGATAAGGTCCCTCATCGCGGGAAAAATAGTTACTAAAAATATACGAAAGGGAGCTGAAAAGCTATTTGCCATATCAGGAATTTCTTCTCCCATTAAAATCTAAAGTTTATTCAATTGGTGCCGATTTTGTTAAGTGTGTTAAGCCGAGAACATTTCAACACACCATCATAAATAACTACACATACGGGAACTTTCTGACAAACCCATATCCACTTCAATCAAACAAATATATATATATATATATATATATATATATATATATATATATATATATATATATCGCGAATACATAGTAATCAACAGTCCATAATTTTTGTCAGTTTCACGTCTTAAGCGATTATAGAACATTGTCTTATTAATTTTCTTTGTATAGGATCTCTTTCTATATAATATGGAAAGGAGGAATCATCATTGTCTACAACCACAGCACGGCTCCAAAGATTATACAGCTAATAAGATATATCTTAAGACTAATAAAATTTCTAAAAAAACAAACAAATTAATAAAATGTAAAAATATAATGAAATAAATGAAACCAAACTAAAAAGAAAAAATTAAAAATAATCGATAAATAAATATAAATAATGTAAACAAATAAACTCAAACAATCAAAAATTTAGCCGCAAACATAAAATTAGCAAAAACACTTATAATCTATATAGTTGTAAATTAATGTGAGTTTTCATTGGGTAATCAGTTTGATGGGACATATAAATAAACTAATCATTAGAATGTTACGGAATAGAGTTCGTAAGCAGAATTAGATTTGAAATAGGGTAAGAAGAGCATCACATTGTTCATGACACTGGAACAAGAAATGCAATTGTTCAGATCAGAATTTGAACAGAATGTGTAATACAACTGTAGAAAGATCTGTACCTATGTTTCATAGATTACACAAAGGTATTTGATAACGTAGAAAACGATTAAGAAAGCATGATGTACATGGAAAATATATTCAAGAAATCCGTAAACTCTGCTGGAAACAAACAATGTGTTGAGTGAATAAACAAATATTGAAAGAAGAGAACAAGAAGGATCTGGATTCTCACCGGATTTATTCAGCCTCTGTACAGCTACACGATCTCTATAAGAAGTACCATCATTTATTATAGGCTTTCATAATTTATATATTTAAGAAAATAATAATTGTAATAACAACGACACAAGTCGATAATGCTTAACAAAACATTTAAAATGACGAGAATATATAAAATATAAAATATTTAAAGGAGAACAGATCTTTACAAAGAAAATTGAGTAATAAGAAATCTTGAGTAAAATTAGTCAACAGATGGCTTATCCGGCCCTGACTAATGGTCTAATCGCGAAACTAAAGACTGGTCGTAATACAAGTCCTGTGAAATTCTTCTATACGAAAAAATAGCTATAACTGTTACATAACGATAAAAAAAATATTACGTTACTTAAATATCGAAAACCGAAAATTAAAATATACAGTATAACAAATAAATAATAACAAGTAAAATAAATTGACTTAAATTCATCCAAATAAATAAATAAATAAACTAATCCCGATAAACTAACTGTTAGAAAAAGCAAATAAAGATAATCAATCCAAATAAGTACATGAAGTAATAAACCAATTAAAATCTGTTCCCGCCAAAATAATAGTTAGAATAAACTACAACAATCAACCCCAAAATTGAATAAATAGCATTAATTATTTTCCCAAACCAAAACAAAACTATTAAATAAGCGATATAAACAAATTTTTACTACGTTAATAAAAACACCGATTAAAAAATAAAAAATAAAAAAATATATAAGATAAGAAATAAAAAAAAATAAATAAAAACAAGCAAAATAGTTTAAACCAAATAAATAAATAAACAAATAAACGACTTCTGGTAAAATAAACGCCAAAATAGTCTACTGACAATGCACCACTGACCCGTATATATATAAATAGCCGAGAAAAATAACAGCACTTGTGGCCTGGCGATTGCATCTAGCATGAAACTATCGCCTCTAAGTGTTGGCTTCTATGCTTACTTATATATATATATATATATATATATATATATATATATATATATATATATATATATATATATGTATATATATATATATATACATACATGCATACAGATAGAAGAACATGTGTTGGTGAATACCTGATTATGCGTGGGAATATATGCAGGTATACATATATATATATATATATGTGTGTGTGTGTGTGTTCCTGTGTGTATGCGTGTGTGTATGTGAGAGTGTGAGAGAGAGATTGAGAGAAGCAAAGAGGGCGTTGTACCAGTTTAACAAAGATTCAAGTCTGTTTTTGAAAATAAAACATTCTATAATACTAAATACATACATACAACAATCCATTCTTGAAAATGGCTAAATGTATAACCGAAAACATTCGGAAAAATAAAACATTTGGACAGTCTCTGTATAATTTATCTACTGAAAAATTATGAGGTGATATAAGACATTATATAAATAACCTAATCAAAGCATCTTGTCTGTCATATTTAATGAAGCTTGCATATATATATATATGTATACACACATATATATATATTTCCTACTGAATGTATCTAATAAACGAACTATCTCTAATCCAAGTAGTATTAGATATAATTATTATTATTATTGAAATCATCATTATCTTTCTATTTCTGCTATGGTCACACTACCTACCAAATCTGTGGGAAGACTTAAAGCAGGTAGTGGTGTGTAGCTATGGCTACATTGTATGATTTGTTTATCTAACTACCATAATATCACTAGCGTTACATGCATGAAGTTCTTCTTAGTGTGTGGGCTGCACTTATGAAGACATTTGTTTTGTATTTCTCTTAAGCAGGGACTTTCAATTATTTTTTTCAATGCGTTGTTGTGTTCCTTTTATAACATTTCAAGAGCACCTACTATGACTGGTACTATTCTGGTTTTCAATTTCCATATTCTTTTCTATTAGGTTGGTGCAAAAATAATGACGTAGTAATGTCGTTTTTTGACGTTAAAAAATACGTCAAAAACGACATTATTACGTCATTATTTTTGCACCAACGTAATATTTCGATTTCCAGGTTTTATAATTTGATAGTTTTTCAAATTCCTTCTTTGCTATTTTACAGTCCACCTGGCATGACATATCAATTCGTAGGCAGGCTTTTTCTTTTCGGTTTTTGAAAATTATGTTTGTTTTGCTTTGTTTTATGGCATATCAACCTCAATGGGTTATTTAATGCCGACAAGATTTTTACAATAGATTCGTATATATAGAATTAGTATTCTTTGTAAGAAATCAGTTTGTTTGGTTTGGTTTCATTGACGTATTTTTGTAAAGAAGATTTTTGTTGTGAGTCTTGTTTCATTGATGGATTCTTTTCAAAAATACAGTTGGCAACGAAATTGATTTGATTGACATTCTCATTTGATTTATATTTTTTGATAGATGCCCACTCTTTTAAGAAATAATATTATGTCATCCACTTTTGCTGTTCCGATGATCTCATCGAGTCAGCCGTCCTTTTAGGACTAGTTCATACCGGTCTTTCAAGATACCAAATTTCCATGTCATATCTTATGCCATTTGCAAGTCAAAAACGTCTTATCATACGCCAAAAAACAAAAAAAAAAAAACACTTAATGAAGGCGTATTAAATGTTACAGTAAGTCGTTGATTAAGCCTTTAATTTCCATGTAACAAGTCAATCATTTGTTGACTATCCCCCCCCCCGTAGTTTTACATAGGCAACTGGTTAATGCTATCGGTCTATAGTTTTCAGCGTCTGTGTCATCCTTTCCAGGTTTTGGGATGATTAATGATTGTCTTCACATCTCTGGGACGTTGCCAATTGTCCATATGTTATTATACATCCTTAACAGTTGTATTTGTTGGGTAACTGTTTTATTAATACGTAGTGGATATCATCTAGACCCACCGCTGTATTGTGTGCTTTCTTTAAAGATTAATTTATTTCCTTCAGAGCGAATGGTAGGTTATAGCTCACGATATTAATTCATTTAAAGTTTAGTTTTTGTTTTTCCCGCTTTTTGTTTGAGCTTTAGACATTGTTGGCCACCATTCATGGCAGATGAATTTTCAATGATTGTTTTGGCTAGTTAGTCAGTTATATACTTTTTACTGATTATATATCGAGAAGTGTCTCATGGTGTTCGTTATTTGCCTGCTATTTTCTTTATCATATTTTGTTTTTGTAGCAGCATTGAGTGCGTTGACGTAGTTTTTCCAGCATTCTTTTTTTTCCTTTAATTATTTTCCGTGTTTTTGCTCGGAATTGCTTCAATTGCAGCAAATTAAATGTTGTAGATTGTTTGTTGAATTCTCTCAGAGCTGTCCTTCTTAGCATAGTGGCTTTTTTTACATTCATCATTGCATCAACGTGTGTTGCTGAACTTTTTGGAATGAATTTCTTAGCTATAGAGATGAGGATCTCCGTGAAATGATTCCAGTACTTGAACTAGCTTTTCAGAACATTGATTTTTAAATTCTTCCTGCTTCGCTCTGCCTAATTCCCAAACTAAGAGTATTTTTATCATTATGTTCTGAGATTTGCAGGACGATTGACAAGTGATCGCTACCGCATATGTCAGTCAGTACCTTCAAAAGAACTCCATATAAATTGATGAATCCCATAGGGATAAGATTTTTGCCAAGTAGCTGACAGAAAATGAATTTATGTAAGTCGGGGGTTTATCATAATAAATGAATAAATCGTTGTTATAAATAATTGTTTCTAAGGCACTTTCCTTTTGGTTTGTGTCTTGTGACAATTAAATTTCCCTAAAAATATAAATGGGGTAAGTATTTTCCGTATGACTTCATGAATTTCAACTTCATTTACTCGATCATTCTGTGGGATATATACTGAGCAGATGTTTATTGACCTGTGTAAGGTCACTTAAAAAGAAGTCGCCTGCCTGTAAAGTATTTGTTACATTTATTTTCCTTTAAGATACATCAATCCTAACTAGGATAGATGTACCGCCTGACATTCGAAGCCAAGTGTTATGTGTTTAGTTGCATTGATGTTATTCTTTTATATCCAGTTTGTCATTTTGCTTAAAGAAGGTTTCTAGAATGCAAACAACTGCTAGAGATAAGGTCTTTTATTAGTAGAAGAAGTACATTTATGTTTGTCTGTATTCAACGGTAGTCCCATTGGATTATTTGATACATAATTGCTAAATGTTTTTGTTTTTTTTTAGCTTTGGCTTAATATGTGGTTGTGTTTTAATTTTCTGAGGTTTCGAGTTTGGAGGTATTTTGGTATTTGTGCGTTCTGGCTCTCCAACTCCATTTCTTCCAGTTTTTCATATCAGTTTTGGGTAGGAATTTGGTCACTGTGAATTTCTGAATTTTGTTTGGCTGATCTGTCTTTTTCTTTTCTTTTTTTTTTTTTAAGATAATTTTTTAAATCTCTCTTTGATAGTTTTTGGTGGACGGATAGGGTATCACTGTGACTTTGGAGGAGTGATTTGTGTTTGAGCGGTAGTCAGAGACCTAAGGTCAGAAATGTCATCATAAAATTTTCCACTGAGCAATTAAAAAATCATACATATTTTACATAGATAAAGCACATCGTAAGGTGTGGACTGTACACATGAGAACATTTTTCTATTTCTTTAAGGCATGGGCTAACGGGAATCCCTTCAATGAGTCTGTTGTAATATTTTCCAATCAATCCTAGGGCTCCAACTACAAAACTACAACTGGAATTATTTATGTATTCATGAATTTCTGGGTATTATAAACCTAATGTCTTCAGCAACCATATGCCAAGCCACTAAAATCTCTTGAGCCGACCAAGCATAGAAATGAATACAATATGGGAACCAGTAACAAAAGGGAAAAGCGATAATAACAAAAAATTGCAATATGAGCTCTGGTAAAAACATGTATGATAACAGCAAAAATTACAATATGAGCATTGCTGAAGACATTAGGTTTATAATACCCAGAAATTCATACACAGATGTCCTCAAGGACTCATGGCACAGTGGATAAAGGCGTTAGTTAGAACTCACACACTGTGTAAAATATGTATGATTTTTTTGTAAGTTTTTGTTGGTTAAGGCGGTGGATAACTTGGAGATAACTGATAACTGATATTAGGCATGTCCCGTGGAACTAGAACAGTCTATTCAGTGAAATAAAGGGTTCAGTTCTAGAACAGTTTACCCAGTGAAATAAAGGGTTCAGTTCGATATTCCAACCACTTGAAGAAGGCTGAAGAGTACAACGGCCTAAAAAAAAAAAAAAAAAAAAAAACTAAAAAAGTGGAGGGGAAGATGCAAAATAGTAGGCTCATTATGTTGCTCACTATATCGTTCCTGTCATGTCGTAAATGGAGTCTTGCTGCCTTATCTGAGCTGCAACTACTCAATCTTCTCTTTCAAAACCGTTGACGCGGTCTTGTAGTGAAAAAACATATCCTCTTTCGCAACATTGCAAGACTGTCTTTAATTTATCGATATTTGCATACCAAATATCCCGATGAGCTCCATTCATCAATTCCAACAGTTTAGACCTTTGCTAGGCTGTGCCACTTAGCAAATCGTTCTTATTTCTCCTGTGTTCCAAATGTAATAAGGAGGTTCCACTTAGCTTTTCCTCAAGAATTGCCACTTTGCGGAAGAAACTCCTGCCTGAACATTTTTATCTTGACCTCTTCAAGTCTAGGGTTAATCGTTATCTATCCTCCTTATCTTCATAAACTCTACTTTCAACCACCTTCTCTTCCATTCATATCACAAACCTCCTACATTAGTAACGTTTTGCCTTGGGTGGCGCTCGTGCTTTTTATTAGGTGATATTTAGTATAGAAAATGTTTATAATAAAAAAGGATCTACCAAAATTCGAACTCGTTTCACCGTTACCCATTTTCCGTGATAATCATAACATTAACCAACACACTACATGACCACTATACAGTGTCAGTGTGCCATAAAACGTCATTGTTGATCTACATACAGAACCCTAGTCTTTGACAATCTGTTTTTCAGAAGAAACCAGATAACTAATGTAAGACAAATTGGAACACACACAGATTCACTGGCAGGCAACGAAAGAAAGAATTATGTCTGAAAAGCCAAAAGGTTATGAGTATTTTTTATGGCATGCCTGCATTGTGAGGTATCCCATCAGTCTCCTCGATTGTGGCATAGCAAGCTGATAGAAGCTGTCGACATAAGAACGTGGCGTATTATTGCTTGCTATATTTTTGCAGGCATGAGGCTTTCAAGGAAGATGTTTTATCAAACATCTCGGCTAGTTAAATCTAGTCACTTCTGGCCACTCACACATTTATTTTTAATAAAAGTCTTAAAAAAAATGACATTTATTTTATTCTGAAGCGGTGACGTATCCAACGACGGAATAAACACGAAATGAGAAAATATCCTATAGACGAACCTCATCATGTAGCAGTCAGTTTTGTATATGAACTAAGTACATATTTCTCATAAGTGCCGGATGCTACGATTTCTAAAGTTGATTTGGAAAGTAGATAGGCTTTTCCCCCATTTTGGGACAACACAATCTTACGACTACGTTTACTTAATGTGGTGGCCTGCTGAGCAAATTTTAGAACTTAACTGGTCCATTTTATTATGGCCACCTTTGAGGCTATAATATGATATTTTGTCATTAAGAAATTAAAAAAAAATGAGCTCAGAAGCAATAAAAAATAATGAATTATGAATAAGAAGGAAATAATAAAAAGAAAATAAAAAACGTGAAGTCAATTAACTTCAATTTTCTTGAGATTTTTGGCAGAAACACCCGTAAGAAATTCCTACTTAAAATCTCTACTTTAACAATTAATCTCTCTAATATATATATATATATATATGTATGTGTATATATATGTATGTGTGTATGTGTATATATATATATATATGTGTGTGTATGTATATATATATATATGTGTGTGTATATATATATGTGTGTATGTGTATATATATATGTGTGTGTAGGTGTATGTGTATGTATGTGTATGTGTGTATATATATATGTATATGTGTGTGTGCATGTATGTGTATGTGTGCATGTATGTGTAGGTATATATATATATATATATATATATATATATATATATGTATATGTACGTATATATATATATATATATGTAAATATATGTAGATGTATGTGTATGTATATATATATATGTGTGTATATGTTTGTATGTGTATTGTTATATTGTGTACCTAATTTTATTTACATATATTTATGTTGGTATGGATGTTTTTTTGTTTTTTTTTATATATATATATGTATGTTAGGATACGTGTATTTTTGTGTTTGCATGTATATCGAAGTATGTCTATGCCTATATATGTGTATGTATGTCTGTATATTTATATATGTTTTTGGTCAAATGTCGTTGCATTTATGTGTATGTACGTATATATGTGTATTTATTACTATAGAAAGTATTTTTATGTAGATATTTATGTGTATGTATATTTCTGTATGTGTGTGTGCATGTATGTATGTGTATATATATGTATATATATATATGTATATATATGTGTGTGTGCATATGTATGTATGCATGTGTATGTATATATATGTATATATGTGTGTGTGTGTTTACTTATGTAGGTTTGCAGTTGTATATATGTATGTTGACACCTACTGTATATGAAATTGTTTATGTGTACGTGTAGGTAGGGAAACTTGGGTATGTCATTACGGCCACATGGGTTAGTATATATGTGTGTATATATGTTTATATTTGTGTATTGCTGTGTATATATGTATTTATTTGTAAGTATGTGTACACATATTTGTGTGTATATTTGTGGGTACATATATGTATATGTGTATGTATGAGTATGTGTACTTGATACCATGGAAATGTATACGTATGTATATGTTTATGTATGTATGTGTAGATATTTCGGTGTGTATGTTTGTATATTTATGTATATGTGTGAGTATGTGTGTATGTGTATGTATATATGTATATGTATGTGTATGTGTATATGTATATATATGTATATATGTGTGTATATGTATGTATATATGTGTATATATATATATATATTTGTATGCGTATATATGTGTGTGTATGTGTGTGTGGTTGTGTATATACTTATATGTATATGAGGTGGACATCGTAGTTACCGATGGGTGTTGACTTTAATGTCCGGTTTTTTTTTTTGTTTTTTTTTTTACATACACTATTTTAATATATTAAATAATATTAATTTTAATCATTTTTATTTTTGTATATTTACTCGCTTAAGTTAGATTTCAATAGGTTGTTAACATTCATGCAATGACATTTTCTGTCTTAAATATTTATCGGTTGGGGTATCCAACTGTCTGGGTCAATGTCTGTGGATGTGTGTGCATGTATTTATATGTATCTATGTGTATGGAAAGTGCATCCACTTTTAATTATGTATGTATGTACGTGTGTGTTGGTTTCCCTTCTCCCATCCCCCCCTTTTTTTCATGACAGACCGTGGAGATGTTCTCTGTCTTGTCCCTTTTTTGTGTGTGTATATGTCTTGGTGCTTATGTATTAGAATCTGACTGCGTTTGTTTTACGCGTGAGTTTAGGAGCCCATTTACACACCATGAGGATTAAAATGTATACATTGTAAATAGACCGGATATTAAATATAGCTAAAGTAACTTCAATGAAAAAATAAATTGAATAACATATATATTTCTTCTTTTCTCCTCAGTAATTTTATAGTTGTAAACTTGATAGCGAATAAATGTTAAATTTTGATTTTGTAATTAGCAGTTTTAAATTTTAATATAAAATTTTATCATATAATTTAGTAATTATTCGTTGGAATAAATTATTTTCTAATACTAAACATCTGAATAGATATTATAACATGACTTCGTTATCGAGCTTTTTGAATTTTCCTGTACTTGTGTTTTGATTGGTCCATCTAGCCTTTGTAACAACGTTTTCCCCTTGCGTAGGATTATTAATAAATTTGAAACTTTTAAAACCATTTATTTTACATTCAACGTCATCACTTGATAAGACACCGAGGGTGTTGAAACAAAATGGCTATTTTTGTAGTGATTTTATAACATATTTATGTTATAAATTTTTTTCTTTAAAAATAAATAATTATATATATATATATATATATATATATATATATATATATATATATATATATATGTGTGTGTGTGTGTGTGTGTGTGTGTGTGTGTGTATTAAAAAAAAATAAAAAGTTCAAAGTCATATCTCTCGACACCTATCCTTGACGAAGTAAATCCGGACATCAGGAGCAAGATATTCTAGAGACGTTATTACTCTATTATCTATCTATCTTTTTTTTTTTTTTTATAATGGACGCCTTATTAATAAAAACAAAAACAAAAATAAAAAAAGCAAAAACAATTAATAATATTAACTATGAACATGGACACAGTATCTTGACCGTGTTTTGAAAAAAGAAAACATTATATAAATACATACATGCAACAAACTATTTCTTAATTAACAGTTAAAATATTTAATCCTTGAACACGGTTAATGTATAGCCGAAAGCGCTCGGATGAAAAGAACTTTCGGACAGTTTTTATATAATTTATCATCTGAAAAGAAAAAAAATGATTAGATCGCATGAGAAATTGTATTAAAAACTAAATAAAAGCACCTTGTCTGTCGTATTCAATGAAATGTGCATGAAAGGATTGCTGCCTAAATACATACACAGACTCGCACGCGCAAACATATATTCCTCTATATATTCATCGTCGATATATATGCTCTGTTACACAGTACAGAAACCATATTGTTTATTTCCATTTTATTTGTCCTTTTTTTTTTTTTTTTTTTTTTTTTTTTAGATTGGTCATCTTTTTGATCATTCACTTCCGGTTGGCCCTTATCACGAGGAACCCAACACAATAAAGACATCGTACCAAGTAAAGGGTTGGTAGTTTTATCATCTTGATTTCACCTCTAAAGTCGGTTTGTCGATTTTGTTAACTTTTTCTCTGCATTTATATTTCCGTGTTATTCTTTGCACATTTCTTTTTTGTAGCCTTATTTCATACGTTTATTTTCTACGTTTGTATCTCGCTGGGTGGAATAACTTTCAACACATTTACACTTGTCCATTGTCCACGTACATTGTTATTAGGTTGGTGCAAAAATAATGACGTAATAATGTCGTTTTTTGACGTATTTTTTAACGTCAAAAAACGACATTATTACGAGATTATTACGTCATTATTTTTGCACCAACCTAATACAAAATGTAATATTCTAACTTCTTTTTCCACGTACTCACTCCAACATTGCGATCTAATCTCGTAGCTAACTTTATAGCTATTCATGCAAACGAAGTAGTCGCTTATCTTCTTTTACCCATTTATTAGACAAATGGTCTCAGTTTTATTTTGAAGGCTCCAGCTGGTTTTATTATTATTTGTTACCCTTGTTTGTTTGAATTTCAAGACGAACTCATCTTATTTATATGTATTTATTTCTCTTCTAGTTTTACCCTTTTGGTTCTTAATAAACCTGCCAATGTACGGGACTGTCTTCTTCAGAGTTTTAATTGCCTTAAAGCGTTTATTTGATTGTTTTCGAGATTGCGCATGCATACGACACGGACGCATATTCTCGGGGGCAGAATATATATATATATATATATATATATATATATATATATATATATATATATATATATATATATATATATGAAAGTGTAAAACAGAAAACACCATCTAATGCTGACCCTTATTTATCGTTCCCAACAGGATAGTCCACCATATATATATATATATATATATATATATATATATATATATATATATATATATATATATATATAAGAATAGATTTTCTTATTAATTCGATAGATAAACCACTTTGCCACGGAGAAGGCCGTTCAGGTGGAACCAAATTTTGTTTCTTTAAGCAAAATTTCTCTTGTTATAGATCTTCCAAAATTTTTCATATCTGCAGTTTTGTATGCAAACGTAAACGAAGTATTTTAGATTGGTTGTTTATATTACTTTAGACGTTATTTTTAGTCGATACTCGTATTTGAGTAGACGCTACGTTTATTTATTAATCGAGATTCTTGGCAAAATCCAGACAGGCATCAATTGGTCCAGTCATTTTCTCATTGACGTGACATGGTTTCACTCTGTGTCGTCTATAAATATATTCATGGCAACTGTTTTGATGAGTATTTTCCCCTGGTGCCCCGACTATATGAATTTAAATTTGCTACTAGATTGGCAAAAAGGTCTCACTATTTTACTGTTGAACTAACCAGATGCAACTGCCATTTCTATACTAACAGTTTTTTTTCACATTTCACACATTTGGAATATCTACAATCTTCAAAAATTTAAATGCAGCGTCAATCGCCATTTTCTATCTTCTTTCCTCAATCATTCACAGTCATCGCATTTGTTCTAGTGGCATTGTCGCTTTTGCTTGGGATGAAACAATTAAAAGATAGAGAGATATGATGAGGAGATAGGTATAAACAGAGATAGATAGGAACAGAGATAGATAGATATTCAAATACGTGGAAAAATAGGAACAGCGAGACACAAGATGAATGTGAAAATGAAGAGTTGTTTTCGATGAAGAAAGATTGCAAGACGAGGTTTAATTTATTGCTGCTCTGTCTCCAGCTGAGTTCGTGAAATGTTTCTCTTCTATTTCAAAACAATTTATTCGGGTTTCACCTGTGCCGAATACATCAGTCATGTGAAGACATGCCTTATAATATATTGATTCCTTTTCTTAATGGAAAAATAGAAAACTTTTCATACTCAAAACATAGCGCTTTCTTGTCTAATATTTCATAGAAATGTGGAAAGCAGACTGATATAATTAATATTAAAAATTGGAAATTAATTCTAGCAATTGTAAGCATTCATTGAGGAAGATTTTCGTATAAATCTATCAATAGAACCATTAAATAACAATTAGAAAGTTATTTTACATGAAATGGAACATTATTGATGTTTAAAGAAATGAATAAAATTAGTTATTCTATGACAGGCTGTCATAGTCGACTGATGTACGGAATGAGCAAACGTTTTTCATTATGGCATTTTACAAAGCAAAGATAATTAATTGGAGTTGAGCTCCTAAAACATAAACTAGCAAATACTACTGAGTTGCATATCATCAGAAACAAGAATAAATCCTTGACTTGAATGAGAACTGAACAAGTAAATATATATTGTGCCGTCAATCATTCATTCATTCAACAACTATAGATTTGATAATAACAAGATTATGACTGGCGATAGAACAAAAAAAAAAAAAAAAAAAAAAAAACACAGGCATAGTTGAGCACCGTCTGTGAGAAAAAAGAACACCATGATGCAATTAACTCCGCCAGAAATTTAGAAACGGCATACTGCACTGAATGGCACTTGCGCAGGAATCCGAATATTTCAGAGTGTTTCGGTGTCAATCTGAGGACAGTGCAGAAGATTCGGAAAAAGTTGAATGGGTGTCATGGTGATTACGAAGGTGTTTGGAGTGATCAGTAGGAATGGCGACGTTATGCCTCCATTCATCTACCCATTGGGCCTCAGACTCAACACTGAGGCCTAAATCAAGTGCTCAAGTGGAGGTGGTGCTGCCCTGGGTCAAGAGGGTGGCTGTTGGAAGAACCCATATCTGGCAACAGGACACTGCACCATGGAAACAAGCAGGACATACAAGACATGTCTGCCAGACAATTTCTGCGACTACAACACCCCTTACCTCTGGCCACCTAACTCCCCAGACTGCAACCCTTTTACTATTATTCGGGTGGCACAGTTGAGTAAGAGATTAACAAAACTCCTTGTAACACCAAAGATGAATTGAAGGCAAGGACTAAGGCAGCATTCACCAACTTAAACAAGGAGACACTCCAGAAGAGATGCAGGAGATTCCGAAGTCGTTTGGAGGCCAATGGCGATTTTATCGAATAAATCTTTAGTATTTCATGATATTTTTGTGTAATTTTGGTAAATATATCTGTTAAAATGAGATGTCACCATAATTTAAATTTTTGCGTCATTTAGATGAAAATTTATCCATCGCACCTGTATAAATTACGTTTCTTATTTTACATCGAGCATTTTTTTAATTAACACCAGCATTCACTGTGCGCTATTATATATATATATATATATATATATATATATAAATAATTATTTATTTAAAAATATGATTCCAACACGCTACATAAGAGGTCCCATGTTTCAAAACAAGAGCCGAAAACTTCAATATAATTATTTGAATTAAATTGAATTAAAGTAAGCTCTGTTCCATCTTCAAGCGAAATTTTTTGGGGAATAACTTATTTCTGAAATTTACGTGTTTTAATAGCATATTCATAATTGAAATCAAAATTTCCATGGTAACAGCCAGGGCGAATTGTTTAGATAGGTAGGGGTGTTGGTAGTTAATAACTTGTATCAGAATAGAGTTACTTTCATAGATGTCAAGACAGGGTAAGGTGGGGGTGTCTAAATTTAAAACGGAAGATGTTTTCGCCTAGTCTGGTTTACGTGTCTATGGAGATTTATTTATTTATTTTATTTTATTTCTTTATGAAAGGGTTTTGCGTATATAAAAACTGTCGTAACATTTGTTTTTTGACGACTTCATAAAGGGTTATCTTTTTTTGTAGGGTATTTAAACTATTTATTGAGGCCATGGATTATAAAAGTTATTTTATTGTATGTTTGTTTTTAAGCTAATTATTCAATGCATAAATTTGATGATGTCGACAAAAAACCGTCAATGTCTATTGTTTAATAGATTTTTATTATTTAGAAACTTAATAATGTGCAGTTTCTCACGAGGCACAAAGGGCATGGGTCATCCTAAGTTTTACAAGTTCTAGTCCTGTTTATAATTTTCCATTTTACTTTAGGTGTCCTATTTATTTCCTTCAGATGACAAAAATATTTAGATAGAGAAGTCTGATTTCTTTTATTTATATTGTTGAAAGAGCACTTATGCTGCCTCCATCTGGCGTTAAATTCATTCTTCGTGGACCCAATGTATATCATATTTGTCAGGTTAGAATACACAGCAGCAAAGTCCAGGGCAGTCGTAAATAGATCCTTCGAAATTGACGGGTAGTAATCCACGATATCGAACTGTATTATGGTGCAATTCGGTTTATTATCAATATTGTTAAACCAATTTATGACGTCTTTAGTATTGATCCATAATTTTAATCCAAGCTGTTTTTTTATTCTTTCCAGGATCTTTTACTGATCTTTCCTATGTCGGGTCGGGTAGGGTTAATTAATTCCTACTACTAGAATAATTAACCCTACCCGACCCGACATAGGAAATATCAGCAAAAGAATCCTGGAAAGAATTACTTGCCAAATAAAAAAAACAGCTTGGATTAAAATTAAAAAAGGAAGAAACAGATATAATACTCAGCACAAAAAAATCTATCCTCATTCATAATGGGGACCAATGGATAAAAAAACAATAATGACCTGTTTGACATCACTATGGGATCATTAGACTTCTTCTGACCTTGTTGGTCTTTTAATACTGTACAACTTAACCGCGCACCGCGAAATTGATATTAATGACATCGGACTGTATAGAGATAACGGGCTCATGGTGGTGAGGAGTTCTACTAGTTTTAAAATAGAGAAAATCAGAAAAATTATATTTAGTAAATTTAAAAATCTAAACTTAAAGATAACGGTCTGTACTAAATTGAAAAGAGTAAACTTCCTCGACGTAACTCTATATTTAGCTAGCAACACATACCAACCTTATAGAAAACCAAATACTAACCCCTTATATATACACCCGAAGTCAAATCACCCTCCATCCATAATTAAACATATACCCTCATCAATAGAAAATAGAATCAGCATTAACTCCGCTAACAAAGAAATATTCCAACAACACAATAGCTTTTATAACGCTGCCCTAAAAAAATAGTGGTTACAAAAATGCAAACATTAACTATAGAGACAATTGCACTTGCCAGAAGAAAAAAAAAACAGGAAAAGAAAAATCATTTGGTATACCCCCCCCGTTCAACCAAATGGTTAGTATTAAACTAGGACAGAAATTCTTAGCTTTAATTGATAAACACTTCCCCACCAATAGTAGGCTTAGTAATATATTCAATAAGACACCCTAAAATTGAGTTACAGCTGCACTGAAAATCTAGAAAGTATAATAATAAAACACAATAATAAAATCCTGAATAAACCCCCATACCTGAATAGTATTAATAAAAACCCTACACTTAAATTAGACAATGACAGTAAAAAGTGTGTGATTGTAGAAACCCAGAAGACTGC
>OZ010580.1:1252109-1267109 GCA_963932145.1 Acanthosepion lycidas
CAATATTAAGATAGGAGAGCATGAAAAGAACGAACAGTTATAAAAAACTAGCAGGTTTTGCTGACATTAATTAGGGGAGAAACTAATGAGTGTCACGTCTAAAGAGCTAAATAAATTACTGAATGCCCGGTCAGCGGTCTTACTAAAAATGTCGACATGCAAGAAAGTTTTCGCTGGCTAACTGAGTTCAAAAATAAAGAAAGAAGATAAGTAAATAAAAATTATAATTGCGGATGATCGCACATTATGTTCGGGCATTTTCCATAAATGTTTGAGTTACCCGGATGAACGTAAGGCATGGATGACATTCATTAAGGCTGCCATCTTGATTAATCTTAACCCTTGAAACTTGAACTGCTGAAGATGAAATGATATTAGTTTAAGGGTTCAGTAATTTTTGTTTTTAATTCGATCTTAAATTGTTCTGTCTTATTTGGGAATTTAGCAATATAAACTATTATAGATTTACGCTTTTTACGTCTTTAAGGCGTAAAATATTTCCACTTTTTATGTGCTATTAAGACACGGTGGCGATGTCCTCAAAGAAAATGATTATTATTAGATAGTTTTTATATAAATTTCGTTTCTGCCTTGACAAAGATTAGGGAAAGAAAATTTTTTCGAGCTGGAGATATGGATTTGAATGCAATTACTGTTTTCTAGGATTAGATCAGTACACGACACAAAAGAGAAAATAATGCTGTAAGATTGTTGCGCCGATTTTCAAAGTGAGACTTACCTTGGAAAGATGTTCTTTCATAGATCGTCCAATCACACGAAATGACAATTCGCAACTATCTTATCCACTGGGTAGGGCTTAAGAAAAATTTTCAGTAAAGATTTTCTTTTCTTAAAAAAAAAAAAAATTGTTATTTTTGCCTGAGTACATAAAGTTTTGCAGCCGACATAGTTTAGAGGAAAAATATTTTGTTTTCGTAGTGTATTCTGCGAAGCTCAAATATCCGCCGAAACCTTTTTGCTTTGTTTTACACACAATTTCAAATTAATTTAACTGAACATTCAGAAAACTAAATTGCCTGGAAAATGTTTTGATAAAAAAACAAAAGAAAATGGAAGGGAAAATTCTTGTCTCAATATTTTTTTCGATGGCTGCCCAAGTGTTTAATGTTCTTTTTGCATTCAATTTAGTTGCATCATTCTTTTCTTTTTGCTTCCTTTTTTTTTTGGTACCCAGTTGACTAATCACCCCCGTCCCCCGCCCCGCCTCCTATTATAACAAATGAGGCGAGTGGATTCAGAATTGCTGTGGATTTGTTTTGAGTATTATTTTCCCCTTTCGACAATTTTTTTTTACCACACGTACTTTAAAATCGGTAAAACCTTTCGACTTCCTCATTTTCCTCCCCGGAGGTTTTTATGGAGCATGTTCAACAGCTTTCAAACGAGTTACGCGGATATCTGATACTTTTTCTGACAATGTAATCAATTAACAAAGAAAAAAAGTGTGCTGATAACGACAAAACAAGCAAACATTCTTCCCAATGACATTAATATATGGTATGTACAAATCTTGAATGTGTCGGCAAATGAAAAGTTCGTAGTCTTACTAAAACGGATTCGGTTGTCAAATTAGTTTTAGATTTGTCGGTAGAGACTGCTTTAACTTTTCGACGGACCAATTTTTTTTGTTAGAAAAAGATATATTTTTAGGCTTCCTTTTGAATATTTATTTTACTCCGATGTCTAATTTTTGGAAACGTTTTCTGTTAATTGGGACAAGAAATGGCTTGTTTATTTTAACGCCTCAAAATCGAAACTGCGATCCCTTAATCGTATGAGAATCTGTTCTGGTTTTCATGAGCATGGCTGATGTTAACCTTTTCAAGGGTTATTAAATATCATTATTAGTTTAGAATTATAAGACTTTTTTTGACTTCATCGTTCAGAGTATATTTCTAGAAAATGCCTTTTTAAAGTTTAAAATAGATTTTGAATATTTGTGAATAAGTACTCACAAACTGCATTGATTAATTTTAACATTTTTTTGGCTCAAGCTAAAAATGAGAGAGATAGGTGTAGGAAGATTGTGCTGCTCCACTACTCTAAGTAAAGGGAACTGAGAGGTCTCCCTTGAAATTCTGCATTTCATATCCTGGTTGTTAACTGATCGCATTCATGCAACTGGGCGGGTTGGGGAATATTCTCCTCGCGAACAGACAGATTCCTTAAATATTTACTAAGCGTAAGTTCATCTGGTTCTATTACGCATGGAAGAAAATTGGAGTTAGAAGATTGTGTTGCGTCAGTGAGTTGCATACATTGAAAAGCAACTTTCAAAATCGCGTCTTTTACCTGGGATCGAATATCAACTTCTTGCATCAATATAGTCTCAAAACTGATTATATATCAATTAAATGATCGTCTATGTAAAGACTGCGAGTTTATCGCCCATTTAACTCTACGGGAGTTGCCCAACAAGATAATCTAGAATACAATTTGATTATTCTGTGCTAAGATAGTCGGGAAGGAACAACTCAACACCGCCAACTGAACATTGCCGACTGACCGCCGGGCCTTTGTTAAAAATAATTAAAAACAAATATATAATACTTTTTCAAATGCCTTATTTAAAGAAAAATATTCACTAATTAAGGTTTTAATCCTTAATTAATTACTTTTATTCGGTTATAAAAATAGTTATGTTTTTCATTCGCTGAGTGAGTTGTCCCGGCGCTCAGTCGGCGGTGTTGAGTTGTCCTGCGCCCAAGATGGTCTGGCTGAAGTTCTTTCTTTTATTAAAAACGGAACAATTCTACTGCCGAGGCATTCTAATAACTTTTGACTGGGAGAAACATTTCTTTTAGCTGAGGAGATGGCTGCCGCCAAATAACCCCCAATTGTTATGAGGAATACTAAGAAAGGGAATTACTCAGCAGGGCACACCGACAATCTAATGGGTCATTATGAAACAAAGCAACCAATAATGAGCGGAATAGAAAAGCTAAATAACTACTTTCAAGTTGTGTAAACGAAGAAAAACAGTTTCATCATCACTATTTACATTATTCGGACTATTGTCCTCATCTTTGTCGCCATATTTATTACAGCGTTTCGGCTGTTGTACGCTCCGGCCTTTTTCAGGGGGTTGCAATGTCGAACTGAACCATTTATTTCGCTCACTGGGGTAGACTGTTCTCGTTCCACGTGCCATGTTTAATGGATGTCAGTTATCAGTTATCTCCTGTTAATTTCCCTCTGAAAGTTCTTAACTGCCTTAACCGGGTATTGAACTCACACTCTTTGGGTCCTGTCACTGGATCTAACCAACGCCTTTATCCACTGTGCCATGCGTCTTTGATAATACCCGACATTCCAACCACCTGAAGAAGGCCGGAGCGTACAACGGCCGAAACGTTGTAATAAATATGGCGACAATGGTGAGAACAATAGTCCGAATAATGTAAATAGTGTACATAATACCTCATCTCAGATATAGCCAGAGTTTCATCATCGATGTCCCTGTTTCGTCCCTAAGAAATCTCGCGTGGAGAATTATAGAAAATACAAACGACAGTAGTTTTCATCTTTTCATTTATAAAATGTCCGAAGATTTTGCTTATTCTTTTTTAAGTTTTTTTTCTTCTGTTTCTTTATCATTTCAGATAAATTTGAGTGTTCCTTCATTCAACCAATAAAATGTCTTCAGTGGTCAACATTTTCCAAGGTGAGTTAATGGCGAAAATCACATAATGCAGACAACTGCCAGACAAGTTGCAATCGATAAATTTTACTTCCTTCCGCATGTTTTGGCAACTAGTCTTTTCCTTGTATGAATGATGAGTCATGTCTGATTTCATTGTATCGCTCCTAATTAAGGCTCTACGATGCTCCCCCAGCCTTACTTTCAGGATCTGCTGGTTTCACCTTTATATTCATTACCACAAGTTAGCGATGGAATCTTGTTCATGCTCTCCTTTCTGTTAACTTGGCAGAAATTTCTCTGCTGCTATTTTGCTGATGGTGTATAGATCACAAAATTTCTGAATCTTTTCTAATAACCTTCTGACATAAGTGGGGGGGGGGGGGTGGCAGACTATGGTAGTTTTCCATTTCTTCTCCTTGACCCTTTTTGTGTGATGTTATGTGTGCAGGGCTGTTATTCAGAAGAGAACGCCCGAAGCTGATCATTTCTTGTTGCTATGTGTTTAAATCGCGGCTTAAGACTTATGTACATTGTTGTAGACATTGAATGCTCTCTTTCTTCACACAGTATGGATGGTGAGAATTGAAGTTAAGGTACTGCCCAGTGAAGGTTGTGCGAGCAATTAGTACATCCAGGTGGGTCAGATGATTATTGTTTCCTTTTTCCATTGTTAACTGGAATGAAGGCTTAACTGAGTTCACGTGGTCCAACAATATTTGTACAGCTTCGTCGCAAGGCCCAAGTATGAAGGTGTCTTCTGCTTATCTCAGCCGTAATGTTGGTTTTAGTAGTGCCGTTACTAAAGATATTTCCTCGAAGTATTCCATGTACCGCGGGTATAACAGCAAAATCCCATCCTAAAAAAAAATACAAATCTAATTGAGTTTCATTTCATCAGTTTTTTAGATAAGACGATTAGCCATCTTGACACCATTTGTCGTAAGAATCACTGAAAAATCCTTTGAGTTATTCACCTAAAATCGTTTTTGTCAGCTCTCCTGTCTTCCTTATTGACCAATTGTGAGAGGAAAAAGATAATTTCGACATTCAGTAATGGTACCTGCATTCATCCTCTGTTTTCCACCATCGAATCCATTCAGGAATCATCCAGAGAATGGTGAATAAGTTAAAAAAGATGGAACACTAGAGAGGAAAACTGGATCAGGAGATGAAAAAAGGACGTGAAAAAGACTTGAAAATGAAATCGTAGGTGAAACCTGTGAGGCACCTTACTACTTCAGGACTTAAAGTTAGAAGGTTAGAGGGGACGAAGATCATCTTGAATAAGTTGTAAAATGATTTTGAAATATATATATATATATATATATATATATATATATATATATATATATATATATATATATATATATATTTGAACTTCATTTCAATCCTTTTTGGGCTTCCGGTCCTTAGCTATGATAAATTAATGATGAACATGTAATTTCCATTTATGATCGATTTCATCACGATTCTTCTGTTAAGACAGTAATTATGCATTCAAAGTAGAGTCCAATACTGTTAACAAAAACCCAGAGAATTTCAATAAGATATCTTGAATCATTTTTAAATACAACGGTTCAAAGCTTAATTTAACAATTGAAAAATTTAACTGTTACACGATTTGAACAATTTTGCTGTTACAAACGGTATATGTTTTCCATCAAGTATTCCATGCATCTGTTCTTCATGACAACAATACATGGGAACAGTTTTTAAAGAAAAGGAAGTGCAGCAAAAGAGAGGAGCCTCGGTAAACAGAGTCAAACCTGACATCAGCAGACGTTTCACCAGTAGGCGATTAGATTTAAACATTCAAGTTATTAACTCAGGAATGTCCCACGCGACAATAGCCTGTTTTGGAATTTTTCTCATGTTAATTTCGACGGGCAGTGTATACTTAGATTCAGAGGTGCCTGGCCGAGCAATAGCTGAATATTAAGACAAGTACGAGAACAATCTGGCCCGTAGATTAAATAAAGGGTTCAGTTTGAAATTTCCGGAAGAATATAAGGGTTCAAGAAGCACCTGATCAAAGCCGGAATTACAACAGAGATGAGGAAAATAGCGTAAATAATGTAAATAGTGTATTTAGTTAGAATAATTTGAACGATAAGACGGCAATGTTTTTGAGAAAGCTGCATAACCAATGTCAGAGGTCGATATTAGCATCCAAAATCAAAATTTTAAATGATGATTCTTATAGCAGACCGGGGGAATTCAGTATGATGCAATGGTTAACAAGCTTCTCTCGCTAGCACAATTACGACTGAATAGTGAGTTCGAACCTCACTGGGTGCTCCTTAATTTCGGCCTTGTGCCAATAAGCTATGCATAGAAAATCATCTTATAGCAGACCGGATATTTCAGCTGGGGAGAATGTAAAAAATCAGATTTTATAAAAAAATTATTTATGAGGATAAGAGTATCTAATATCGTTAAAAGGTTGTATATATAAATTTCTCTCTGTCTCTCTTTCTCTCTCTCTTCCTCTCTCTCTCTCTCTCTCTCTCTCTCTCTATATATATATATATATATATATATATATATATATATATATATAGACTTTATATATATATAAATATAAAATAACATATAGTTTTAAGGTATGCTATATTTATGGGTAAAAGTACGCAGTATCAGATAGAGTGTATGTAAATTTTATATTGTACTCTGATCACAGAAGCGTGAAACCCAAGGGTGTGTGTGTGTGTGTGTGTGTGTAGGTATGTATGTATGTATGTATATAAAAGTACGATGGATAAATTGCCGTTTAAATCACGCAAAAATAGAAATTACGATATATATATATATATATATATATATATATATATATATATATATATATATTTGGTTGGATTGATGTGAGTTTGTGACCCTGGGTTTCACGACCGCGCATTTAATATATAAATAATTATATATATATATATATATATATTTTATATTTATATACACACACTTTTCACACACACACACACACACACACACACACACACACACACACACACATATATATATATATGAAGAAATATAGTTTTAAATGTGCTATATTTATGGGATAAAGTGCTCAATATCAGAGATAGAGCGTGTGTAAATATAAAAGTGAACATAGAGGTCAACATTCAGAGGCGATAGGCTGTTTCATGCTAGACGCAATCGTCAGGCCGCGAGTGGTGTTTTTTTCTCGGCTATTTATATATACAGCTCAGTGGTGCATTGGGGGTAGTCTATTTTGGCGGTTATTTTACAGGAAGTCATTTATTTGTTTATTTATTTATTTGGTTTAAATTATTTTGCTTGTTTTTATTTATTTTTTATTTTTCTTTTTTTCTTTTTTTTCTTATCTTATATATATATTTATTTTTTTTTATTATTCCCTGTTTTTATTAACGTAATAAAAATTGTTTATATCTCTTATTTAATAGTTTTGTTTTACTTTGGGAAGATAATTAAAGCTATTTATTCACTTTTGTAGTTGATTGTTGTAGCTTATTCTAACTGTTATTTTGGTGGGAGCAGTTTTTAATTTATAAATTCATGTATTTATTTGGATTGATTATCTTTATTTGTTTTTTCTAACGGTTACTTTATCGAGATCGGTTTGTTAGTTCATTTATTTATTTGGATGAATTTAGATTAATTTATTTTAATTGAATTTTTATTATTTATTTATTATACTATATATTTTATTTACACTTCTCGGTTTTCGATTTGTAAGTAACGTAGTATTTATTTTTCTTTTATCGTTATATAACAATTATAGCTGTTTTTTTCGTCCGATTTTTGGTTTGATTTTTATAGTGTAACTAATATTTTGGTCATAATGGTTTGTTAATTAATTCTTTTTAGGATCGTTTTACTTATTTTACCTAGTTCACTTTTGGTTGGGTTGGTTTAGAAATTTTCTTTATGTATATATATATATATATATATATATATATATATATATATATATATATATATATAAAATAAAGAAGTTAATGGTCAAAGTCGAATAAGACCAGGAAAGAGTAGTATTAAAAAGTACTCAATACATGTATAAAAATAAAAATTTAACATGAGAGTTTTAATTTAAAAAAAAATTAGGAGATCAGTCGATTCCGCTACCTTGGTTTCAACCTTTCGGTATCCTCAGGCGATTTCAGTCATTTGTTTTCATAAAGCTTTTTTTTTTTAATGAATACCATAATAAACATTTAAATATTTATTATTGCGTTCATTAAAATGAAAAAAGTATAGCGTTAGGAAATCAATTGGCTGAAATCGCCTGAAGCTACGGAAATGTTGAAACCAGGGTTGTGGAATCGACTGATCTACTTTTTTATACATTGATTGATATATATATATATATATATATATATATATATATATATATATATATATATATATATACAATAATATGTATCTTTCTATATATATATATATATATATTTAGGATGTATATTAATGTCTTAATATTTACAAAGCAAGACACCTATTCAATTGCAAGTTAAAAAGCGGAGTATTTAGAAAATTACACGCACGCGCGTATATGCACATACGTAAACACACATAAACGTATGCACTAATATCAATATTTTACGTAGAATTCCTTATGCGTCAAATTGACGTATTGTACATTTTTATAAGCCTACCAAAGAATCTACCAAGTTGGATTCTATTTCGGGTTTGTGTACACTCTTAATGTTCCTTGACAAAATCTGGTATAAAATGTTGTTTGTTTATGTCTCTCCCCTAACAGATGAACAGTTTAGGGTTGTGGGTTATTATGTGCATCAGCGATCGTTGCTCGAGGCTCGTGACATCGACCCATTCCTCTTCACGCACATCATCTTCGCCTATGCCAAGGTGGACAATTACGTCTTGTCTATGTACAGTGGCGAAGATGTGAAACCTTACCGTCAGCTAGCAGCTCTCAAGGAACGCAACCCGAAACTCAAGATTCTTCTCGCCGTCCAAGATGGTTTGTTCGAGTTACTAACCGGACCAAAAGACACGCTATCCACGTATGTATCACATGTTTGGGGATTTTTTTTTTTTCGTTCATTTTTATAAAAGATTTGGTTGTTTGGTTGATTTTGTTTAGCGGCGTATCAACCTCTATTGATTATTTAATGCCGAATTCTAAATATTTTGTACGCAATTTTATGACTTCAACTAAATATATTTTGAACGCAATTGTAAACCTTCAACGACAGGTGAAATATATTGTTGGACATTTAGCTTTAAGTAGGTATTGTTGGTAATTTTACTATAAAAATGTATTTTTATACTTTTATAGTGTTTTGTTGGGGATTCATTATTTACCTATGGCTGGGATTCCACGCTCCTCGAAACCTCCAATTTTCAGAACAGAGGTCTTGCTGACGGATGTAGTTTGTCATCCCCAGAACTGTTTTATAAAAGAGTGGTCAATTCGGTAAAATTCTCACCACATCGTCTAAAATTTCTTCAGCATTTTTACATTGTCATTTACAAAATACGAAAACTATAATCTAATGATTGTGTATTTGAGACTCGACTGTTAATTGTTATTCATATTTCTTTTATCTTAAATTTAATTGCTTTTCATCAGGACTTGAATCTCAAATCAATTTTCCACATTGAAATTAATGGAAACCCTAAAAATGACCCTTATTTTCCTAAACTCACAGGTATTTTTCTATTTGGGGTTTTCTTACAAGCAAAAACTTGTAAATAATCAAGAAATGTAGTTTACAAACAATAAAATAAAAGAGAAAAAAAAAAACAAATGGTAAAGAAATAAACAATACTAAACCATGACGTCATCGGCCTAGCAACCGCTAAAGTAACGATGAGCTTAATCTGCAATACCGAACATTAACTTTATCACTTAATCTTTAAATTTTTAAAACATTTACATTTTATTCATTACTGTAAGTAATTTAAAAAAAAAATTATAATTGTTTATTTATACTGTCTCAGCAATTACTCATACGTCTTCCAGGTGGTTTTTATTTAAATAATTTCCCCCATTACCTCAAGCGAAATCATACGTTTCGGCTTTTCACTACTGCTTTTTGCGCTTCCTTTCTTCGGGCTCATGGTGTCACTAAAGGAATTTGCAAAATAACGGCAAAAAAGAAAAAAAAAGACACAACACAACACATACCCTCACAGAAGGAGGTGAACACGTGTGAGTGGAAATACTCTCGAAGGTTGGTACCCGCTGCGCCAACTCGCGGATGCTTAACTGAAATTCGCTCTTATCCCAAGGTAAAAAATAGGCCGAACTCCGGCTCGTATCTAAAAAAAACTCGTATGTCAGTACGCTTGTTTCTCAAGGCATTATTGTACTTCATTCAATAAAATAAATCGAAATGAAATTTATTCAAGAGACGCCCGTTCACTTATGAGAAGAAATAGATTTATGCTTTTTCCAAGAGGATTTGTAAGATTTAGACAGAATTTGAACTAGGACCGTCGATTCCCGTTTCAAAGCCCACAATTAATACACCAACTTCGCATGCTTTTTATCTTTGTTAGATTTAAAAAAAAATCATTTGTTGGGCCAATAGTGTTTTACGTTAGCAACTTTCAACATTGCATCGATAATGAATCATTCAAATTTATTAGCATAACAATTATACAATTTTATAAATTTTAATATTTAGCAATTAACATAAAACCTGAATAGTTATTGCCAAATGAGAACCTCTGACATTAGGCTTATAAGTCCCCAAAATTCATAAACTGATGTCATCAAGGACACTTTGCCCAGTGGATAAAGGTGTTGGTGTTAGATCCAGTGACTAGACCCAAAGAGTTGTGAGTTCAGTACCAGGTTACTGCAGTGGTGAACCTAAAACTTGGAGAGTTGAATTAAAGGGAAATAACTGAGATATCCGGAAGAGCCATGACACGTGTTATGGCTTTACGCTGTTCCTGCATTCTTATCTTAAGAGAGTGGCCTCTTTCTCCTTTATATTTATTACCACAGCTGCATGGGATGGCGTACACACAGTCCTTAATCATGTTCTCCTCTATGGGAGGTCTTACACGGAAGAGGTGCCTGCGAAGTCTTCAAACAGTTTTGAAGGTCGCCCTGATGTTATATGGAACATAGATCTTTCGTATCTTGTATTTGACGTGAACAAAAACTCACAGAGTTGAAATTTAAAAGGGAGATAACTGATACAGAGATATCCGGAAGAGGCATGGCATGTGGAACTAGAACAATCTACCCCGGTTGACAACATAAAGGGTTCGGTTCGAAATTCCAATCACCTGAAGTAGGCCGGAGCGTATAACGGCCGAATTGTTGTGAATATGGCAATGAAGATGAGGAAAACAATCCCAATAACGTAAATAATGTAAGTAAATGAGAACGTATTTGTTAATTCTTTGCCTAATCTTTTGAATAAATACATAAGAAATGTTATTGACTTTATATTACTTTTCTTAGATTTTACAAGCAAGCTATTACCTTTTTGAGAGAGTATGATTTTGATGGTCTAGAACTGTCCTGCAACAACTCAAAATTGGTTGACAAGAAATGGTTAACAGCTTTCATTCATGTGAGTCACTTTCATCTTTGATCTTTTTCTTTCATTTATTTTTTTCACTTTTGCTTTTAACGGCATCTGAATCTTCAAGTAGAGCATTCACCTGGTACCAGAAAGTATTACATTGTCATCCATGATATTCGATTTTCTGGTGTAAGTAGTTTTTCAAACCTTTCAAATTGACATCAATTTAGCGTTTACATGGCCGCTGTTTTTTTGAAATTTTTCACGGATCTTAACTTGCGAAAAAACATTTCTCCAATCGCAATAAAAATTCAATAAATCAATGAATAAAGAATTCTTAAGGAAGGGAATTATCCAATTGCCAACATTTTGAATGAAGATTTTTCGATGATTTAATTTTAATTTATTGATATAAATTCCCAATTTCAGGGTTACTAACTTGATATCTGCGAAAGGGAAGATACGATCATTATGGAACTCATTGTTTCCACTGACAATTTCCTCTTAGTCTTTGCTAACACAATATTTTGATCAATTGATCAATTATCTGCTTCTCTATTCGGAATGGTTGTAAATACTTCCAAAATGTCGACCCTTCTACCCCCACCTATCTTCAGGTATTTATCGGAGTTGGTAATAATCTTGGAATTTTCATACAAAACCCGTGTTCAGTAAACGTGGCTAGATTCTTTTCATTCCGTTTTTCATGCTTGGAGAGCGGGTTGATGAGATTTATAACAACCAAGATCAGGATACTCGTCCGAAAAGAAAGGCATATAATAAAGATTACTTTTCATTAAAAAAAAATGTCCGCTATAAGTTTATGGCCTGTTATTTCTGTTCGATTTGATTTGACCCATTCATTAAAGATCTCAATCTGCAATGATTGAAACGATGTAAAAATAAATAAATAAATAAATATATGTAAAAGATACTAATTTGTTATAAATTATGAAAGATTTCAATGGTTAAGTGGTTCGTATCTACGGTTCAGTATCTGTCGCTGAATTTTGTCCAAGGATCTATTTGGGAAGAATATCGTTTTCTTTCGTTAATCTCCTGACCCGACGTCTACTTTGATGAAAATAATTATCTGAGATGCTTCCCTTTGTAAATTTATGGCGACTCAGCTTCAACTGCAATCTGTCTGGAATAAAGAAATCATTTTGTTTTGTATCAAGTATTCAATTCACGTTGAACAAGCTGATATTTTAAGCAAAGATATGACAATAAGGAAATAAAAATTGTTTCTTTTTAACTTCCACGGAGGGAGAGGAAATTTTACGTTTTCTAAAAACAACACTGCATTGACACGAAATAGATAATTGTAAACATATCTCGATGTTGATAAAGAACTGAATCTGCTTTCCTGCTGATTATAAATACACATATCTCACATCCAGACAATCTCTTTCCTTTTTCGTCCCGATGAAATGATTCAAGATTCACACAAAACAAAATAAATGGAAGCTCCAAACGGTCCATTTATAATCCAAATTCCAATAAATATTTTGTTTTCTGAACAGGAAAGTTGATACTTGAATCCTTGAAGCATGTGTGTGCCTTATTAGCAGTTTTTTTATTTGCTTCCTGCCTTCGTGTCAAAGCAGATCAGATAACAACCGACAAAATGAGCAAAAGACGACACCGAAAGAAAAATTATGACATTTTCTAGTCATAACTTCCCTCTAAACATCTTTTGACACTTAAGAAGCTAAAAATGGCAACACAACTGTTCTACAATCAAATCTATTAATCACTGCCCATGCTTTATACAGATTCTTTACAGCGACAAGAAAATATGATCGTGTATCGAATGTATTTTTGTTTCTTATAAACTTTTTCCCCCAAAAGTTTTTTCATGGACACATTTGAAGATTATTTCTAACTACAACGGATTATTTTTATTATTATTATTATTATTATTATTATTATTATTATTATTATTATTATTATTAATAACTCTTTGATTTCTGGTGTGTACGTATTTCTTTCCGGGTCCCGCCCAGAGACCCAAGTTTAGAAATTGCGTCATGACACTTTTCACTGACCAATTAAGAAAAACAAAAAACACCCCCCCCCAAAAAAAAACAAACAAACAAACACATATGGCGTGATTTAGGTATAGTGTGATGTTCCACATACCCATGATGTGCTTAAGAAAATTTACTATTTATTTAGGGGAGACTTTGTACGTTTCCAAAGTCATAAGGATCCAAGAGTGCGGCACACTATCAAAGGCTTTAGGATAATCTATCCACGCTGCGCTAAGATTTCTACATCGTCTCCTGCAATTTCCCAGGATCATTTTGTTCACGTTGGATCCATTCTGCATTTGGGTTATATTACTTTGGCCTGCTCCAAATATTCCCCCAAAATGTCTGCACATTGTCAATAGATGGTGGATTTTCGACATGTATATATGCTTTTCCAATTTCCCTGGAAATTTTCTTAAGGTCCGTTTAAGATCCGTTTTATTTTTGCGATAGAGCCTACAACGTTTTTCGTATCGTCTTGTTCTCTGTGCTTTTAACTGAAGTTTCTCTTTCTCTTTTCTATGATTGATGGAATTTCAAATAGGGATTTAATTTTATATTTCCGCTTGATCTTGCATTTGCGTGTTAAGATATTTGGGTTACTAGTGAGCTCATCTAATACAGAAAGCTTACATCTGATTTCCTTTATTTCTCGCATCAGTTTTGCCTTCCAAGCTGGCTCTCTATATCTGTTAATTTTTTTCAATGTTTTTACCCCAAGCTTCCCAGTAAATGCTAAAGCTGTTGCGTATATGACATTGTTAACTTTTGTGATATTTCCCAGTGGATTACCCGTTAATAGTGTTTCCAGAGCAGCGTTGTATATTTACACAATGTGCTTATTGGAATCCGTCATATGAATTTTGGTGAGCTCGTCTCTGTCTGACAATTGTTTGAGAGTTACTCTACTGAGTACTTGGATGACGAGGTTTTTCGCTTCGGAGATTTCACCTCTGTGGTTTTCAAGGAATTCTACCTTAATGTAGTTGGAGTCATCTTCAGTGACATCGTCTGGATAACTGCAGGTTATGGCACAGGTAGATTCTTCGATTTTATTTCCTGGGAGGTTATTATTTCGTATCTCATTTATTTTAGTTTTTACCTCATCCTCTGTCATATTACTTATTTATACTCTCATCTCTTTACTGTTTGAGTGATGGGTTATTTTATTCTGTCTTATATCTAGCTTTATCTTATCTATTTCTGCATTTGAGAGTCTTTTGTTTTGCACAGTGTCCCTGCGGATATTGGCAAGCATGTTTGGGTTGAGGTGAGGCACTGTATCACTTCCTATCATAGTTCTCCATATTTGGTATGTCTGATTCGTGGTGTTCTTTGCTGGGTTTTTGAGTGCGGTGAAGAATGATGTCATGGCTTGTTGATACTTTTCGCGAGACCATTTCGTTCTTTTCATTAGTTGATTTGGTATTGAGTCACTTGGCCCAACGTTGGGAATAGTCCGGGTTTGGTGACCTAGTGTCTCTTCGGTTTTGGAAGAGTTTGTTTCACTGACAGATTTTTCGGCCCCAGACTGGTTCCTCTCTGAAGTAGGCGTCCCTTGTTGACCGGGTGACGACCGATCCGATATGAAAATTTATTTGTAATCATTGGAATTCGTACAATTTTGCGTTTCAATCTTGACCGCCAAAGGGTTATTATGTTCAAGTTACCATCTTTAGGACGACAATCGAAGAAAACCAGAGATAGTACGAATGAAGATTATATGCATATATCTAGAGAGGTGGCACAAGTGTTATTTCACTAATCTTCTTCTTCTTCTTCTTCTTCTTCTTCTTCTTCTTCTTATTATTAT